>CM040245.1:107994713-108394713 GCA_022545495.1 Chrysanthemum lavandulifolium | reverse complement strand
TTCAATCTTCATGAGTTTTGCCCTAAATTATCTAGATCAATGCCCATTAGAAATGGATGCCTCTTGGTAGAACTGCATCGTTAAGAAGTGAACATACTTTGAATAGATCCATCGCTACTACTAGCTCGGCATCTACCTCAAATGATATCATTGTTTGTACTTCGATGTGGGTGTTCCAATCTCATTTACTAACCAAGTGGAACCCATTCTCGCATGGGGATCCCAATTGTCCATCATCCATTCTTGTTTGTGTTCAACCGCAGTCGCTCAAATCGTTCGTGGTACCGGACTCATTTGTTCCAAGCATATATTTGGAGATCGCTTCATGCTCATGAACTTCGTGAGTAAATTTATCTGGACCGTTAGATTCGAGAACGGCCATTTTGGGGCAATTATGGGTTATGGAGATTATGTGGTTGGTGATAGTGTAATTTCCTTTGTATACTATGTTGAAGGTCTTGGTCATAATTTTTTTTTCTGTCGGTCAATTATGTGATTCTGATCTAGAAGTGGCCTTTAGAAAACATACTTGTTTCGTTAGAGAACTTGATGGTGTGGAACTTTTAAGAGGAAAACGTGGAACAAACTTGTATACCATCTCTATCGAAGATATGATGAAGTCTTCTCCAATCTGCTTGTTATCAAAGGCCTCTAAAACAAAGTCATGGTTATGGCATCGTCGTCTCAATCACTTGAACTTCGGAACCATAAATGATTTATCTAGAAAGGACCTCGTAAGAGGCTTACCTAGATTGAAGTATGAAAAAGATCATCTTTGTTCAACATGCCAATTGGGAAAAAGCAAGAAATATACCGATAAACCCAAACCTGCAAACTCAGTTATGGAAGTTCTTCATACTCTTCACATGGATTTGTGTGGACCCATGAGAGTGCAAACTATAAACGGGAAGAAATATGTGTTAGTCGTGGTTGATGACTATTCTCGGTTTACTTGTGTTAAGTTTTTGAGGTCAAAGGATGGTGATAACGCTACACGCGTCGTTCGGGGTCAAGGAAACTTCCTTTTCTTCGAGCAAGTTTTATAACACCTAGGCGGTGAACCTAATCGTTGTAGTGAAGTAATTAGGGTAAGCCACGGTATTGATATCGTTCTCTAGGGAATAGGAATGCTAGTAAGGAGTTACTCGCTAAGGTTAAGGTTGAGGAAGATTATTTTTATCTTTTATATTTTATGAAATGGAAAGGTACGAATCTCGGGTATTGGATTTGGGGGTTGGTATTTCTACCGATTACTCTACTATTATCTAATTATCTAAACTAAGGTTGTGGGATTCTATGTCTAATTAATGTGTGCTCGTATGATAGTTTAAAGATGT
Source organism: Chrysanthemum lavandulifolium (assembly GCA_022545495.1). Lineage (NCBI taxonomy): Eukaryota > Viridiplantae > Streptophyta > Magnoliopsida > Asterales > Asteraceae > Chrysanthemum > Chrysanthemum lavandulifolium. Next base: position 108,393,376 of record CM040245.1, on the reverse strand, counting down.
GTTTACTTAGGTTGTATTACTCCTTAATTATCTCCTATTGATGGTTGAGTTGTCACGTCTTATTCTTAATTGCATTGTGTGTCTAAAATTGTAGGGTATGCGTTTCTCCCTAACTCTTTGAACTTACCAAAGGGTCTCATCTACAAACCCACTAGGGATGATAAACTCTTACTCTAAGGCGCTCTTTGGATGGTTTAGCCTACAACTACTCAGGTAATTATATTCTAAGGTTCACAAAGATGAATCAAGCATTAAGTACACAACGAATGACCTATCGCATTACTAGATCATTAATCAACTAAGATAAGAAACAACCAATCAATATTCAATAATTAAGTTTCATACTTCCTAAGAAAACACACAAATAAATTAGCCGGACATGGAGAACATGCAAGCATACACACAAATAATCAAAGACATAATTGAATTAATGAAGTAAAGACTTATCTTGATGTAAGATAGGGTTTAAAACACTAAAATACTGTACAAGACACCTTAGGTTCGGTTTTAGGTTTTCACTCCAAAAGACTCTCCACAAAAGACCTAAAAATTCGGATTCTATATAAGATTACATATGCACGGCGTCACCTTATGTTTCGTGGCCGTCGTGTCGCCGTCATTAGGGTTTCGTCTTGCCACGTTAACCTTGCGACGACGTCACCTTATGTCCGTGACGCCGCCCTCTTCGACTTCGGCGTCGTCGGATTGCATCTAGGCCGCCCGAGTAGCGACGGCCTACTCTTTCACAACTAGGCGTCGTCACTTGAAAATACGAGTTTTGAGTTCGAATCGTCACAAAATCTTGGGACGGCGCCGCACTAGCACCGACGCCGTCGCTTCTAATTTCAAAGAATCGTGAGTGTCTAGATTTTGACTTTGGCCATTTTCTTCATATATTCGCGCCTTTTCGTCCAAATAAGTGCCATTCCCATTTTGCCTTCAAGAGACCTAAAAGTGAAAAGGAACGATATTAAGCAATAACGGATACAAAAGTGATCAAATAAGGACTTAAACGACCCCTCAAATGGTACCTTTAAAACCTTATCAAATATCCCTACACTTGTTATTTGCTTGTCCTCAAGCAAATGTGCTTTTAGCCAATTAATTTATAAGTTAGGGTCATGAAGCATTAATTCAAAACGGTCCACAACACATATAAGCCCAAGAAAGTCATAACAAGCACGGAATACATACTAGCACCTCACATGGGGTGTTTGGATACTCACATCTCTCTCGTGTATATATGAAATATAACAAATAGGAAATGGAAGATAAACACTCATTAACCGGTCCTAGTACATAGATTACCATAGGCTTGAGAATAGATCAAACCTCCATCGCTTTGGCGTAAGCACCTAGGAAAGACTATCAAAGAGGTCTTTCAAAGGGTTGTAATGTTAGGCTTACGGTAGGGAAACAAGGGTTTGGTGGGATAGGCTATTTAGTGGTGGTAAGTCAAAAATCTCTATGTTAAATGCATATGAAGAATGGCGTTGCTAAGCCAAGACTCGACACTCTAAAACTCTAGGTAACGGAAATAAACAAACATAAATTCAAAGATAGATGTAGGATGGTAGCCCGTATGATTTTTTTTTTTTTTTTTTTTCATACACTTTTACTCTACCATCCTCTATGATAACATCAAAATACTAGGGATTTATAGGCATATCCCTACACTTGAGTTTTTATTACTCTAACACTAATTTGACCCGATTTGAAAGGATCAAAACACTTGGGGTACATTATTACGCAAACAAAGGGAATTTGAATTTTAACGCCCTTCCGTCATTTCATAAACTTTAACTTTTCCCATGAATCCCAATCGTCCCAAAATCAGTATACAAAGGATATGACTCGACTTAGCAACTTATGCAAGCAACTAGATAATTGAACTAAGGGTTTAGGGTGATAACAAACATTTGCACTAAAAGTGAGTGCATAAGGGTAGGCTAAGGCGATTTGGGTGTATATTTGGGGTGGGGTGTAAACAATGCTCTTCATTGATATTCCGAAAACCGAAACATCACGAGAACCGCGAAAAGGATAGGCTCGAGGGGTTAACTAGGGGTATCGTGTACTAAAGATGAGTACAACGCAAAGGGTGTGGGGAATTACTCAACCGATATGGAAGAAGTAATTATATTACGTGTATCAAACAAGGGTTATCCTAATGCCTCTTATCATTTAGTTATTCCTAACTACACAAGTGTAGCCTCACTTGCGATCTCGGAATGCATCACAAAACAAGTTCTAGAATCTAATATACTACCGGTTCACACTCTAAGCATTGAAGATGAATGCTTTAATTCCTACTAATCTAAGGGCGATCCTCACATTTTGGTGGAATTTGGGTGGTAAAGGGTTTGTGCTAGTCATGTAACTTCCTATCCATGAGACGCTTTTGTTAAGACTAATGGCCCACTCCTATATGTCATAAAAAATTTTAAATTTGGTGCCAAAATTACCCTAACCGACATTTTCTCATGGTTTATTACACAATCACAATTGGACAAAGCAAATAGTCAAGGATAAGCATAGTTTCAAAGTTCCGCTTTATTTTCCCTCCCTACACTTTAAACCGAACATTGTCCCCAATGTTCCCCAAAGTATCAAAGTTATGATAAAGAAGGTAATTAAAAGCGAAAGAAACTAGTACTCCTCGATTAGCTCGGTAGGATCCGTGTAAAGTGGTGGTTAAATCCTTTTCAAGAAGAATTATTGCGTGAAAAGCTCCTTCCAATCTTATGTAACTTCTTCTTGACAAACTAAACCTCCCTACACTTAAACCGAACATTGTCCCCAATGTTCCCGAAAATATCAAAGTTATGATAAAAGAAGGTAATTAAAACGAAGAAACTAGTACTCCCCGATTAGCTCGGTAGGATCCGTGTAAAGTGGTGGTTAAATCCTTTCAAGAAGAATTATTGTGAAAAGCTCCTTCCAATCTTATGTAACTTCTTCTTGACAAACTAAACTCGCACACTTGAAGAAAACAAACGAAACCTTCGCGTAAAATCGGCGGTAATAATATATATAAGACTCGATTTAAACTAGGATATAATGCTTGTGGAATAGATGTTTACGAATTTCTAAGAAAATTAACACTGGAAAATTCCAAAAATTTATAAGTGGCTCGTAAAGCGAGAAAAAGTAATCGATGTTTTTACTCCTTCTGACGCCGTCGGTTGCAATCTGACGTCAGTTATCCCGACAAAAAGCGGTGCGATTTTCCGGAAAAATTCGAAAAATTTACATCTTTAGAATCTGGAAAATTTTCGCAAAACATCCATTATGACTCGATACAAGCATTTGACTCGAACAAACAAACATAAATATCTTTTAGTTAATTGTTATTCTCATGTTTACGTTTCTTTTGAAAACGTGTGTAATCCTCCTACACTTATCCCTTATGTAAAATACCTTTACATGCAATTAAGACGAAGTTAAAAACAAAATAAAGCATTTTACAAATTTAAACATGAGGATAAACAATTAATAAAAGATATATGACACTAGCAAGCAAACAATTAAACATGGGTTGCCTCCCACGAAGCGCTTTTCTTTATTTAAGAGTCTTGTAGCTAGACTCATAGTCGTGCTCCCACGTTTCTCATTACGCCTCTTGACGGTCTCTAATGGGGATTCCATGTTGTAGAAGTGCCTAACATGCACTTCTCTAAGAGTTCATCCTCTCCCAATTGGTCCTATATTCCGGTCCTAGGCTCAAGCAATCCTTATAGAATCCGAAAATCTTAGCCATAACATAATCAACACCTTTCTCCCTATCCTCATCATTCCTATAATAGACCGACAGTTTAAGTTCTTTTCATCATTAGAGAGTGATGAAAACTTCTCAATCTTAAACGGCATTTGGTAAGCTATGCCATCGGTCTCATTCTTGAATCGCACTACTCCTAACGAGGGGTCATAGGTCATCCCGGTGCTTTCTATGAAAGGTTTTCCTAGAATAACATGGGACAAGCTAGGGTCTATGGCCGTGCTAATATCATCCATAATTATGAAGTCCGTAGGAAACGCGAAACTACCTACATAAATGGGCAATCCCTTAATTCTTCCGAGAAAATTGCAACTAACATTAGGATCATTGGGGTCTTGCCTAGTTGGAATAGGCTTCTTCAATATCCAATTGTAGTAGGTGCTAGTCATTATGTTGATTGGGGACTTGCGATCAATGTAGGCTTTTGCCACAAAAAGGTGTCCTATGACACATGGTATGTTAAGATTCCAAGGGTTCCCAAACTTGATTCGAGGACTTTTCCTAACATACATGTGACGGAGGTCACGCACTAAGTGAGGGTGGCGAGATAGTTCTTCTTCCGTAGGAAATTTGTTGAAATAGTCAATGTCTACTTCATCTACTTCCTCGGGTATTTCATCATCCCCAAGTGTATAGTCCTCTTCGTCATTTGTTTCATTAGGTTCAACTAAGGCGATGGTAATGACGAATTGGACATGCTTAGTTAGCTTGCTTGGATCCTTAATCTCTATACCTGAAGGCTCGGGAGTTGAGATAGCACTAACCTTCTTATCACTATTAGTTATGGCTTTCATAAGGTTGTCTATTTTCCTATCCATCTCGGCTTGTTGATGGTTAAAGCGGTCCGAGAGCTTAGCCATTTGGGTTTCTTGGGATGCAACTAGGTTTTGCAACATCCATTCGACGTTTTGTTGGTTAGGACCGTTAGGTGGGGGCCATGAGAAATCATTGGAGGTGAATTCTTTGGTTTGTCCCCAGTAGAAGTCGGGCTTGTCTTTCCATGCCTCTCGGGTTTCATTGAAATTCCTAGGTCCGGGTATTGTAGGGAATCTTCCTCCGTTCCATTAATACGTGAGGATGCGTAGTCAACGGAAGCATGTTCGGGAGCGAGTGCTATTGCGCGTGTTATGAGGATCACAAAGCGGCTCACACGAGGAAGAAACTTTGCTCACATGGTGTGAAGATTTAGGATTTTCGTAGGAGCTCATGAGAAATCTAACTTGATCTTCAAGTTCGATCATCCCACGGTCGGAAGGAGGCAAGGAGATTGCCTTCACGGTTTGGGCACTCACGGGGTCATCCCAACTTTCGTTGTCATAGAGGCGAGGTCCTCTATTATTCCCCATGATTCTTCCGCGGTGAGATCACTAAGTTTTCCACCGCCGCTTGGTCAACGGATCGCTTAGTGGGAAGTTGACATGATCATAAAAGATTTAGACTTGGAGCCAAAGATCAATGCCGTGATGAGGACTTTATAAAGTAAGTCCTTGAATCGGGTCCATGCTCAGAGAGATTCACCTTGACGTTGTTGGAACATCAAGATGTCATTCCTAAGCTTAGTGGTTCTCCCGGTGGGAAAAATTGAGCAAGGAAGCGAGAGGTAAGATCATCCCAACTTGAGATGGAGCGGTGGAAGTCGCTCAAGCCAATTACTAGCTTGGTCCCGTAGAGAGGTGGAAGAGACGCAGCGCGTGGTCTCCCGAGTAGTAGCATCAAGGTCGATGGAATCGACGATTTTGAGGAAATCCCTCGAGATCTTGATTTAGATCTTCGAGCGAAGTCCATGGAATGCACATCCGTTTGCACCAACCGGATGGTGTCGGATCGCAGGCCGTAGTTTGGGCTTGGTCGGGAAGCTCAATGGTGTTCCTATAGTCTAGGTGGCTTGGTCTCGAGTATTCACCAAGAGTACGGGCTCTTGGCGGGTCATTTGGTGGTGGGTTGATGATTGGTGGTTGGTTATCACCTTCCATGATGAAAAGTGATAAGATTACGAACAAAGGTCACGAAGAAGGGGGATAGACTAAGAGAAAGCTAAATATGAGAAAAAAGTTTACTTGATAGGAATCAAGCAAAGAAACCTAAACGATGTGGACTACTAACTAGCTATTCTATTCCCGAGCGTGCGCCAAAAACTTGATAACGCTACACGCGTCGTTCGGGGTCAAGGAAACTTCCTTTTCTTGAGCAAGTTTTATAACACCTAGGCGATGAACCTAATCGTTGTAGTGTAGTAATTAGGGTAAGCCACGGGTATTGATATCGTTCTCTAGGGTAATAGGAATGCTAGTAAGGAGTTACTACGCTAAGGTTAAGGTTGAGGAAGATTATTTTTATCTTTTATATTTTATGAAATGGAAAGGTACGAATCTCGGGTATTGGATTTGGGGGTTGGTATTTCTACCGATTACTCTACTATTATCTAATTATCTAAACTAAGGTTGTGGAGTCTATGTCTAATTAATGTGTGCTCGTATGATAGTTTAAAGATGTGTTTACTTAGGTTGTATTACTCCTTAATTATCTCCTATTGATGGTTGAGTTGTCACGTCTTATTCTTAACCGCTTTGTGTGTCTAAAATTGTAGGGTATCGCTTCTCCTAACTCTTTGAACTTACCAAAGGGTCTAGTCTACAAACCCACTAGGGATGATAAACTCTTACTCTAAGGCGCTCTTTGGATGGTTTAGCCTACAACTACTCGGTAATTATATTCTAAGGTTCACAAAGATGAATCAAGCATTAAGTACACAACGAATGACCCATCGCATTACTAGATCATTAATCAACTAAGATAAGAAACAACCAATCAATATTCAATAATTAAGTTTCATACTTCCTAAGCAAACACACAAATAAATTAGCGGACATGGAGAACATGCAAGCATACACACAAATAATCAAAGACATAATTGAATTAATGAAGTAAAGACTTATCTTGATGTAAGATAGGGTTTAAAACCCTAAAATCTTGTACAAGACACCTTAGGTTCGGTTTAGGTTTTCATTCCAAAAGACTCTCAACAAAAGACCGAAAAATTCGGATTCTATATATAAGATTACATATCGACGGCGTCACCTTATGTTTCGGACGCCGATATGTCGCCGTCATTAGGGTTTCGTCTTGGCCACGTTAACCTTGTGGCGGCGTCACCTTATGTCCGTGACGCCGTCCTCTTGACTTCTAACGCCGTCGGATTGCATCTAGGCCGTCGTCGAGTAGCGACGGCCTACTCTTTCACAACTAGACGTCGTCACTTGAAAATCTGAGTTTTGAGTTCGAATCGTCACAAAATCTTGGGACGGCGCCGCATTAGCTTTTGACGCCGCCTTCTAATTTCAAAGAGCTGTGAGTGTCTCGATTTTGACTTTGGCCATTTTCTTCATATATTCGCCTTTTCGTCCAAATAAGTGCCATTCCAAAGATTTTGCCTTCAAGAGACATAAAAGTGAAAAGGGCGATATTAAGCAATAACGGATACAAAAGTGATCAAATAAGGACTTAAACGACCCTCAAAGTGGTACCTTTTAAAACCTTATCGGATGGAAATCGGATGTCATCATCAAACTTATTAAACATTACTGAGTTCGACTTAATAAAGCGTAAGAATTATCCGAGCAGACAATGGGCGAGTTTGTTAACAAAGAACCGAGTCATTTCTATGAAAGCATTGGAATCACCATCAAAGAAGTGTTCCACATACTCCTCAACGTAATCATCATGGTTGAAAGACGAAATCGGACTCTTGTCAAGCCGCAAGGACTATGCTAATTTTCTCAAAGGTTCCAATGTTTCTCCGGGTCAAGCCATTGCCACGCTTGCTACACCCAAAACCGTTCCCTTATTCACACCTCTCATGGAAAGACTCTTACGAACTTGTCCACAACCGAAAACTAGATCTATCTTTCCTTCGTGTGTTCGGTGCCTTATGCTATCCAACGAATGATGGTCAAGACTTAGGAAAGTTAAGAGATAAAGGCGGACATTGGAGTTTTGTTGGTTATGCACCAAACCGGAAGGGTTACGAATCTACAATAAAAGAACACGAGATATCATGACCGCATCTCAACATTTATCTTGTAGTCCTATCAGTTCCTCTCTTGTACATATTCCTCACCGTAGTTCCATATGTACCTCCTTACGAAAAGATTTGAAGAAACTGTTGATCCAATGTTTGATGAATATTATGAACCTATTGTTAATGATCATCCTACACCAAAGAATAAAGTGGAAACTTCTAATCCAATCAACGAAGATAATCCATCCGTTTCAATGACTTTGTCTCAAGAAGCGCCGGTGCAGATCACTCATCGTTATCCTCAATCCTCAATCTTCATTTGTACATCATGGAAATGAAGTGAAAATTATGATGAAGATAACCCTTTGCTACTCCAAGATGCTCCATTTGAGAACATATTTGCTCTGAACCAACTTCGTAACCATCTTCATCGGAGATCCAAACTCGCTACTTGGTCCCTCAACAACAACCACACGAGCACCTTAGAAAATGGACACATGACCATCCATTGGAAAACATCATTGGGAACCCTTCTCGTCCAGTATCCACTCGTAAACAACTTGCGGTGATGCCTTGTGGTGCTTCTTCAACTCCGTACTATCTAAGGTTGAACCAAAAGATGTTAAAACGACCATGATCGAGACATTTGGTTCAATGCCATGCAAGAAGAAATTCATGAGTTTGATTGACTAGATGTATGGGAATTAGTACCTGCTCATGACTGTGCTATGATCATTGCTCTAAAATGGATCTTCAAAGTAAAACTTGATGAGCATGGTGATGTGCTAAAGAACAAGGCTCGATTGGTTGCGAAAGGATACCGTCAAGAAGAGGGTATTGACTTTCAAGAATCATTTGCTCCAGTTGCACGTATCGAGGCAATCAGAATCTTCTTGGCTAACGCTACTAGTAAGAACATGGTAGTCTATCGATGGATGTAAAGGCGCTTTTCTTAATGGAGATCCGAAAGAGGTTGTTTACGTCCAACCTAAAGGTTTTATGAATCGAGCATCCTACTCATGTCTATCGCTTGAAAAAGGCCCTTTACGGTTTGAAGCAAGCTCCAAGGGCATGGTGCGACACGCTATCAAAGTTTCTTCTAACTAATGGATTCAAACAAAGGAGCGATTGATCGACATTGTTCACCGTAAAGTCAGCAAACACTTAATTCATGTTCAAATCTATGTTGATGATATTATTTTTGCCTCGACCGACCCCAATGAATGTGACCATTTTCTAAGGAGATGGGCTCCAAATTTCAAATGTCAATGATGGGACAAATGTCATTTTTCTTGGGATTACAAATTTCACAAAGTCCGGAGGCATTTTTAACAATCAATCTAAATATGCAAATGAAATCTTAAAGAAATTTGGATTTGATTCTTGTGACCTGCTGACACTCCTATGGTGGAGCGTACTAAAGCGGATGAGGACCACTCGGGGATCATGGTTGACCAAACAAAATATCGTAGTATGATTGGATCCATGATGTACCTTCTCGCCGATGAACGTAGACATTTTGTTCGTCAGATGCATGTGTGTTAGATACCGTGCTAAGCCTACCAAAAGCACCTTGAAGCGGTTAAATGAGTCTTCGGTATCTCAAGGATCCATCAACATGGGACTTTGGTACCAAGGACACCGGTATGTCACTAACACCTATCGAGATCTTCGACCATGCGGGTATTAAGATACGTCGAAGCACGTTAGGAGGTACTCAGTTTTTGGGTGATAAGCTTGTGAGCTGGTCTTCAAAGAAACAAATGAGTACTTCCATATTCTCTACAGAGGCTGAATACATAGCCATGTCATCTTGTTGTACTCAAGTCCTATGGATGAGATCTCAATTATCTGACTATGGCTTTGTATTCAACAAAGTTCCTCTGTAATGTGATAACAAAAGTGCCATTGCTCTCTGCTGAAATAATGTTCAACACTCAAGAGCAAAGCATATCGACATTCGGCATCATTTTATCAGGGAACAAGTGGAGAAAGGTGTGGTTGAGCTCTACTTCGTAAGAACTGAATATCAGTTAGCATACATCTTCACCAAAGCTCTTCCTAGAGAACGTTTTGAGTTTATTTTTCCACGACTTGGTTTAAAGAGTCTACAGCAGGAAACACTCAAACGTCTTCAAGAGGAAGACGAGAGTAAAAGCTTTTCTTCATCCATATCTTGTACATATTTATTCAAAAGCAAAATACAAAATTATAAAACCCACAAAAGAAAATAGAAAATTCAAAATTTCAAAAATCCATAAAAATCGAAAATCGAAAATCTTTGAAAAAAAATATATATATTTTCCCACCTATTTCGTTCTTCGATAACATCTACGGACTTTGATTTGTCACTCGAGAGAATGGCACGAGTCTTTAGATGAAGTTCGAATGTACATAAACCTTTATTAAAAAAATGGGATGGAGAAAATGATAGTTTATTGTCATTTCAAAAGAACCGATTTTTAAAAGAAAGAACGAGCCATGCTTAAATTAATTTTTGAAACCTCATGCTCTGATTCTAATTACAAATGTTTTTCGCCAAAAACACAAATGTTTCCATCACAAATATTTTTCCTTCTAAATATTCTTCTGAAAAATATTTGTAATCTAATGAAAACAAAATTGCTTTGAAAATAACTCGGTCTATATTTTTGAAAATCATATGGGCTTATCATTTGTCAAAATCTCTAACACTCAATCAACAACTTATGTCATTGATTGAGGGGGAGAATGATTTCAATCAAATCAAAAAGTTATTTTTCAAACAATTGGCACGTAATCGAGCAAAGTCTAATTTTGGATAATCAAAAAGAACAATATTTTTGTACAATTGGATCCAGACCAAAGCTAATGTTGTGTTTTCATAAGATAATTAAGCATGTTTAATCATTGGAGTTTAAACTCTCAGAATTTGATCCTTATCAGTTAAATGTTTTAAAAGCAAGTCACAATTCCCCTCAAAAGCTTTCAAAAGCAATTTAAATCAATAGAGATCACGAATCTCAAAGGATTTTGTAACATATTGGATTTCACATACACATCAAATCATTAACACAAGAGGCGTACAAGATGATTTTCTAGAGAGAGAAAGGGTTAGAGGTTTGGGAACTTAGTGAGAGAAAATGAACATATTATTATGAGCTTCAACTCTACCTTGGGAGGTAGAGTATTTATGGTCCTTACATAAATTGCCACCTACGGTCGTGGATCGGGCATACATTGGGTAAAGACCCGTCCGTCCTCCACGGTATTATTTAACTAAATACTACTTAACTTATAATAATCTCGACTATGAGCTTTTAACGATTACATATACTTGAGGTGACCGACTCTTTAATAACTAGATTTACTAAATCCTAACAATCTCCCCTAAGGAGGTCACCTCAAACACACATTAAAATTACATTGAATACAAACAGATATTACATTATAAATTGTTCTTGCATTCTTGATGTAGTACTTTGCTCAAGCTCGTAGTCATTGATTCTTCACATTGCATGTTTGGTTAATCCAAGTGGCGGTCTTTCTTGATCCACGTGATAATGAGTTTTGAGCCGACTTTGAAATCATCACTAACAAAAATCTCGACACATCCATTGTGTTGTTGGAATTATGTGATTTTGTGACTTATGGACCAACATGCTCACATTACGGATCATGATATATTCTTATCGAGTAGCGGAAGCTTTGTTGATTCATGATATATGCGGCAACAGAAAGCGAAGCATGGAGTGAAAATATCGAGACATTGATGCACTTATCATGATTTCTTTAGAAATGAGTGTATTGTGTGAGCATGCGACTATGGATTGACCGCTTCATTCGATCACCGCAAACGTCGGGCGTACATGCATACAACAGTTAGCAATAAAGTGCGAAAGTGTCTTTGATCACTTCGTTGAATTGAGGTACACGCCCACGGATCCCGTTGATCGGTACAAGTATTGCTGTGATCGGTATAATTCAAGAATTTCCTTGATAGGTTTCGCAATTGCTCTAGCTGTTCTCAAACCGAACGTCTCAAAGAAGACAACAGTGAGTGAACCGGTAATTGAGATTCACCGATTGATAAAAGAGATTTGATAAACAATCATGTATCGCTCAATAGAAATTGTTTTTGCAATACAACGAAGGTTTTAATGAAAATCAATTATCAATCATAAGCACCTTTATTTTGAAATATTTGTACCGGTCGATGTGCTAAAGAAAAGATTTTAAGCACAACGACCGGTTTTCAAAAGAATCCGTCAATCCATACCGAACGAGATTGATTCAAAGATTGAATCTCCCATTGTTTACATTCGGTTGTCACATGGTTGATCTATTGAATAGATCTCACATGCCACCCACCGAGGATCTTGTTTGATGTTGGCTCGGAAGGCTTTCCATCTTCATTGTGAATATGTATGCATATCACTCGGATGTTCCGCAAAACCACAAGGATAATGCATAGGACTCAAGATATAATCTCTCTTCCACATTGTGTGAAGCGAGAGTCTTCATTGAAAGTGTCCTAATGAGATTTATAGATGATCTCGTGGCTCTAGACTCAATTGTGCACATTTTGTTCCTATCGGAGACTAGGAGAGGTCTCTTCTTCAATATCAACAATCTCTAAGAAAGTCGATAGATAATGTCGGTTCCCGTGACAATGAAACAAGCCCTTTAAGAGGAACTTGGGTGGTTTGGGAAGTTGAAGTGCGGTCGTCCTTGAGTCCATGACGTCTTGTCTTCAATACCGATGTTACCTTGGTAACCACGGTAGCATATGAATTGAACCCGGTATCGCCCTAAGGTTGAATAATTGGAGGGCTATTTGTTTTCACCCTTTCTCATTCAATTCTTTTCATTCTTCAACCCTGAGTGCTTACGAGACTTCATAACTAGAACCTTGTTGGGTTTATTCCACTACTAGCTCGGTCTTAGTCCGCACTCTTCCCATATCTCACTTTTCTCCTTTTTTCAATATACCTAAGGACTTCTACACTATCTAGTGGATTGTCCGGTAGATCCCTCGGTTACGCGAATCATGGGAACAAAACCTAACCTTATCGTCCTTATATCACCATACATAAAGTAAAGTTGGTCAGTCTATTTGGTATTGTTCATCTGCCATTGGAACCAATTGAAAACCATTTGAAAATCAATCCAGATACTTGTGATATATATCAAAGCATTTTGTACCTGAATTATTTTTGATATTATTAGAACAAGAGCTCCCCCTCAACATGTGCTTCATGTATTTGAAATTGTTTTAGCACACGGAGGCAAGAGGAGGAATTAACTTCTTTGATTACCATTTTCTAAAAGATATCATCATCACTTCCCTGATTAAATCAAGTAGATAAAGCATATTGGGGAAGGACGAGGTTTTCAGAAATTTGCTCCCCCTCAATATGTGCCTCGAGGTTTGAAAGAGTTTTGCACATACTAGAGGAACGCACTTAGAGACAAATCAATCACGTTTCAATTCTTTGTGGTTTAAAAGATGCTCCCCTCAACATGTGCATGGAAAATTTGAAATCGTTTGGCACATGTGGGAAGGAGAGCTTGTACATCCTTATAAAACCATTTACCGAATTATCAAGTATAAATCCAATTTAAATCAAAATTCTCCCGATCACAATTATCAAAGCGTGAGATTTGTGATCTCTGAGATTTAAATTGATTTTGAAAGCTTTTAAGGAGAATTGTGACTTGATTATGAAAACGTTTTAACTGATAAGGATTGGATTTTGAGACTTTAAACTCCATTGATTAAACATGCATGATTATCTTTTGAGAACAATTGTATGACAAATAACCTTTTGATTTAATTGAAATCATTCTCCCCCTCAATCAATGACATAAGTTGTTGATTGAGAGATAGATGTTTTTGACAAAAGTTAAGTCCAGATGATTTTCAACAATAGAGTCTGAGTTATTTTTCAACGCAATTAGTTTTCATTAGATAGTAAGTAAATGTTTATAGAATCAGAGCATGAGATTTTAAAAAAAGATAAGGCATGGCTCTGTTCTTTCTTTGAAAAACGGGTTACTGCCTCAAATGACAATAAGCCATGTTTCATTTTCTCTCAAAAAAATTTTTTTTTCATATCTTTCTTGATTCGAAAATATATACGGTCTTTGTGTTGTCGGTCAAAGAGTGACACGGGTCTTTAGATGTTGTTCGAATGTATATATATATATATATATATATATATATATATATATATATATATATATATATATATATATATATATATATATATATATATATATATATATATATATATATAAAGATATATGTACATTCGAACAACATCTAAAGACCCGTGTCACTCTTTGATTGACAAAGCACAAAGACCGTAGATATATTTCGAATCAAGAAAGATATGACAAAAAGACAATAATTTTTGAGATTTTTCGAGTTTTTCAGATTGTTATGGATTTTATGAAAGATTTTATATTTCTCTATTTGCTTTTTGTTGGTTTTGTAATTTTGTATTTTGCTTTTTGAAAAAAATATATACAAAGAGATGTTAGAGTCAATAACCTTTACTCCTCGTCTTCCTCTTGAAGACGTTTGAGCGTTTCTGGTTGAAGACTTTTCAAGCCAAGTCGTGGAAGAATAAACTCAAGCGTTCTCTTGGAAGAGCTTTGGTGAAGATGTCTACTAACCGGTATTCTAACTTCACAAAATAGAGTTCCACCACCTTCGCTTTTCCACTTGTTCCACGATGAAATGATGTCGAATGTCGATGTGCTTTGCTCTTGAGTGTTGAGCGTTGTTGCATGAGAGAGCAATAGCACTTTTATTATCACGATGCGAGAGGATTTTGTTGAATTCAAAGCCATAGTCGATAATTAGGATCTCATCCATAGGATTTGAGCACAACAAGATGACATGGCTATGTATTCACCTCAGAGAGGAAATAGAAGTACTCATTTGCTTCTTTGAAGACCGACTCACAAGCTTATCACCCAAAACCGAGCACCTCCGCACGTACTTTGACGAGTATCTTGACATCCTGCATGATCAAGCATCTGCATAGGTCGTTAGTGACATACCGGTGTCCTTCGGTACCAAATTCCCATATTGATGGTTCCTTGGAGATACCGAAGACCCGTTTAACCGCTTGAGGTGCTTTTGGTAGCTTAGTGATCCGTCCGAACCGTCAAGTCAAACGGACTTAAACCGCTTTCGGACACAAATGCAATGAAGATCGAGAATCGAGGGATTCCGGGTCGTTATGTCCCAAGGAGACTCAATGGTGTGTTAAACACATGATCAGACGATAGAATGACCACTAATGATAGCGATCAGAAAAGATTTGAAAAGGATAATTACGCTACTGAAAAAGGTTATAAAATAAAGCGACTTAAATGCAAATTAAGAAAATTAAAAAGATAAAAGATATTAAATAAACGCTATCACTATATTTAAAGTGATGAACGTTTAAAACTTAAAACTTAAAACTTACGTTTAAATAAAAATAACGTAAACGTACAAAATAAAACGTGAAACTTATACAATATAGATCCTAAAAATATGAAAATACATTTTACAAACCTAAAGATAAAATAAAATTTATAGAAAAGAAAATTATTTTTAAAACTATTTAATTAATTATTATTAATTAAAACTATTTTAAACTATTAAAATGCACTAAAATACAAGAAAATACAAAATTAACCTAGAAAAATGAAATTATAACTTAGAAAAGTCTAAAATATGATAAAACTTATTTTAAAACTGAAAATATATTTTTTAGACTTTTTATGTATTTATTATTAATTTAAAACTATTTAAAACTAATTTAAATTATTAAAAATACCAAATAAAAGGAGAAAAATAGGGAAAAATACTTTTTAAGCTTTTTACATTTATCTTAACCTAAGAAAATAGAAAACATATTTTTTTAAGCTTTTTCTAATTTATTTGTATTAAAAGCTATTTAAAAAGGATTAAAAACTAATTTAAATTAAGAAAAATAGAAAACAAGCTTGGAAAAATCTGAAAAATTCAGGAAAAGCTTAAAATAAAGTTAGGAAGCTAGGAAAAATAGAAAAACATAGGGTTACTTGGAGGAATATGCAACTGATGTGGAAAGTGTTCAAAAATAAGCACTTTGATAAGCTAAAACAACACCAAAAGGTACCAACTGTTAACAGGAACTAGATTAAGCTAAAACAACAAAAATTCAACAAGAAATCACAAGCTTAGACCTCTGATTAGCAAGATGCAAAGATTTGGAGATTTGAGCTATAAGCTAGAAAAGCAGTTAAGAGGGTGCCTAGTTTGAAAGCTAATGCACAAGCTTCAATATAAGCTAAACCGAAAATACCAATTGGAACTTCAAGACAACCGGCTAAGAACATTTAGACCAAATATCAGACCAAGAGGAGCTCAAGTGAGCCCCTGCAAGGTCTCGAAACTCTTGTGACACACAATGCAGTAACAAGATACTGCTGCATGGGATTAAGCTCCATAATCACAAGCTTTTAAGAGCTTAAAGAAAATTTCCAAAATACACAAAATCATAGCAATAAACTAGACCAAGAAAGGTTTTAAAAACCACAAGATTCACAAGATTTGACCAAGAAATGAGCACAATAAAATCAATCTTAGATTGCTTAAACCGAGTTTTGCCAAAATTGACTTTATCACAAACCGAGATGTTGACTTATTTGAAGTTTGATCTAGATTTTAGGATTGAAAATGATATATATTAATGAAATAACACCGATTTAAGCTAGACCTATGTATTTTAAACATGAAATGAGCTTTTGCTTTGTTGAAAATCCAACGATGATCGCTAAGAACCAATGATATGGATTTTGACTTTCGGTGGTTACAAGAACAAAAGTAAGGCAGAATGGAGTACAAGACAACTAAACAAACATAGAGCAACAAATATAAACCACCGATCAAGCCTCTAAAACTGCTTTTAAGAGCAAACCAAACACCCTCAGAGAATCGCTATGAACTTAAACCTACACAATCTACTAAACTAGCATACCAAATTGATTAAATTAAGTTCACTAGACCTAAAATCAAATGATTAAACAGACCTCAACAATAGATGACCACAGATATATACACGTTACAATATGCAAATTTACTTGAAATTTGAAATTGAAAACCAACTCACATGAAGTCCGGCTATGTTGCGAGGCAAAACAAACCCAAACTTAAGCTAACCTAAGCTATTTCCAACCCATATTCACCTCTGCAACAACCCATATCATCACCAAATCCATTCATGGCGATTTTGACTTTTGTTGACCATGTATGAAATTTACTTAAAGCGATTGCAAGCTTTCCAAAAGCTAAAATAAACTTAAAGGAGCTTATGTGATTCAAGCATAAGCTTATGAGAAACTTGTAAACAAAATTCAAAGCGCAAATACCAACAATGAACTTTAAAATTGGAACTTACATAAAAGCTTAAGTTAATACTCAAAAGTGAGTCACAAAGGTTTGTAAACTTAAAGAGATACAATGAAAATGAAATTACATCATTTTAACTTAAACTAAGACATTAATTAAAAACGACATTTAAGGAAATTTTAAAAACTATCTCGCCTTTGCTTCTTTCTTCTCTCTCTTTTATACTCCAAATGCTTCCCTTGACTTTTCGAGCATATCCCACCAATAATACTAGCCATTGGATCGGTAGAAGCCTTTTGGCCATTGATTGAATTTTGGCGCCAAAAGTGCTAGCAGTGTAGGGGTTGAGTGAAATGGTGGGGGTGCAATAAATAGTTTTGTAGTTGTGTTGAAGTGGGGGACAGGGAAAGTGATATGGGAGGAGGGGTTGAGGTGGAGGTGTTTGCAGAGAGCGGTGAAGGAGAAGAAGGTTGGCGCCAGTGGGTTGTTGTTGGATTGACGAGCGAGAATACAAAGGGGTTCAAAAGCTTATATGGCGGGGGTCATAGGTGTAAAGGGTCCAAAATGGTTTTAAAAGGTTTTAATTACTTAGGGACCTTTGTTGTAACCACGAAAATTAGGGGACTGTACGCCAATTCAACAAAGTTTCTTGCAAAATTTTATCATCTTAAACAATCAAGTCAAACAGACTTAAAACTGCTTAAAACACAAATACAATGAAGATCAGAGAATATAATGAATTCCCGGGTCGTTATGTCCCACGGAGACTCAATGGTGTGTACAACACTGATTCAGACGATAGAATGATCACTAATGATAGTGATCAGAAAGGTTTGATTGATGATTATACTACTGAAAAAGATTTATAAAATAAAGCGACTTAAATACAAATTAAGAAAATAAAAAAAAATAAAATATATTAAATAAACGCTATCACTATTTTTACAGATCGATGAACGTTTATAACTTAAAACTTAAAACTTACGTTTAAATAAAAATAACGTAAACGTACAAAATAAAACGTGAAACTTATACAATATAGATCCTAAAAATATGAAAAATACATTTTTACAAACCTAAAGATAAAAGAAAATTTATAGAAAAAGAAAATTATTTTTAAAACTATTTAATTAATTATTATTAATTAAAAACTATTTTAAACTATTAAAAATGCACTAAAATACAAGAAAATACAAAATTAACCTAGAAAAATGAAATTATAACTTAGAAAAGTCTAAAATATGATAAAACTAATTTTAAAACAGAAAATATATTTTTTAGACTTTTATGTATTTATTATTAATTTAAAACTATTTAAAACTAATTTAAATTATTAAAATACCAAATAAAAGGAGAAAATAGGAAAAATACTTTTAAGCTTTTACATTTATCTTAACCTAAGAAAATAGAAAACATATTTTTTAAGCTTTTCTAATTTATTTGTATTAAAAGCTATTTAAAAAGGATTAAAACTAATTTAAATTAAGAAAAATAGAAAACAAGCTTGGAAAAATCTGAAAATTCAGGAAAAGCTTAAAATAAAGTTAGGAAGCTAGGAAAAATAGAAAAACATAGGGTTACTTGGAGGAATATGCAACTGATGTGGAAAGTGTTCAAAAATAAGCACTTTGATAAGCTAAAACAACACCAAAAGGTACCAACTGTTAACAGGAACTAGATTAAGCTAAAACAACAAAAATTCAACAAGAAATCACAAGCTTAGACCTCTGATTAGCAAGATGCAAAGATTTGGAGATTTGAGCTATAAGCTAGAAAACAGTTAAGAGGGTGCCTAGTTTGAGCTAATGCACAAGCTTCAATATAAGCTAAAACTGAAAAATACCAATTGGAACTTCAAGACAACCTGGCTAAGAACATTTAGACCAAAAATCAGACCAAGAGGAGCTCAAGTGAGCCCTGTGCAAGGTCTGCAAAACTCTGTGAACACAATGCGAACAAGATTTGCATTGAGGATTAAGCTCCATAATCACAAGATTTTTAAGAGCTTAAAGAAAATTTCCAAAAATACACAAAAATCATAGCAATAAACTAGACCAAGAAAGGTTTTAAAAACCACAAGATTCACAAGATTTGACCAAGAAATGAGCACAATAAAAATCAATCTTAGATTGCTTAAAACTGAGTTTTGCCAAAATTGACTTTATCACAAAACTGAGATGTTGACTTATTTGAAGTTTGATCTAGATTTTAGGATTGAAAATGATATATATTAATGAAATAACACTGATTTAAGCTAGACCTATGTATTTTAAACATGAAATGAGCTTTTGCTTTGTTGAAAATCCAACAGTGACTGCTAAGAACCAATGATATGGATTTTGACTTTCGATGGTTACAAGAACAAAAGTAAGGCAGAATGGAGTACAAGACAACTAAACAAACATAGAGCAACAAATATAAACCACCGATCAAGCCTCTAAAAGCATTTTAAGAGCAAATCCAAACACCCTGTAGAATCGCTATGAACTTAAACCTCACAATCTACTAAACTAGCATACCAAATTGATTAAATTAAGT
This sequence comes from Chrysanthemum lavandulifolium, assembly GCA_022545495.1. Taxonomy (NCBI): domain Eukaryota; kingdom Viridiplantae; phylum Streptophyta; class Magnoliopsida; order Asterales; family Asteraceae; genus Chrysanthemum; species Chrysanthemum lavandulifolium. Next base: position 108,373,669 of record CM040245.1, on the reverse strand, counting down.
TCACTAGACCTAAAATCAAATGATTAAACAGACCTCAACAATAGATGACCACGGATATATACGATTACAATATGCAAATTTACTTGAAATTTGAAATTGAGAAACCAACTCACATGAAGTCCAAATATGTTGCGAGCCAAACAAACCCAAACTTAAGCTAACCTAAGCTATTTCAACCCATATTCACCTCTGCAACAACCCATATCATCACCAAATCCATTCATGGCGATTTTGACTTTTGTTGACCATGTATGAAATTTACTTAAAAGCGATTGCAAGCTTTCCAAAAGCTAAAATAAGCTTAAAGGAGCTTATGTGATTCAAGCATAAGCTTATGAAACTTGTAAACAAAATTCAAAGCGCAAATACCAACAATGAACTTTAAAATTGGAACTTACATAAAAGCTTAAGTTAATACTCAAAAGTGAGTCACAAAGGTTTGTAAACTTAAAGAGATACAATGAAAATGAAATTACATCATTTTAACTTAAACTAAGACATTAATTAAAAAACGACATTTAAGGAAATTTTTAAAAAACTATCTCGCCTTTTGCTTCTTTCTTCTCTCTCTTTTATACTCCAAATGCTTCCCCTTGACTTTCTGAGCATATCCCACCAATAATACTAGCCATTGGATCAGTAGAAGCCTTTTTGGCCATTGATTGAATTTTGGCGCCAAAAGTGCTAGCCAGGTGTAGGGGTTGAGTGAAATGGTGGGGGTGCAATAAATGGTTTTTGTAGTTGTGTTGAGGTGGGGGGACAGGGAAAGTGATATGGAGAGGAGGGGGGTTGAGGTGGAGGTGTTTGCAGAGAGCAGGTGAAGAAGGAGAAGAAGGTTGGCGCCAAGTGGGTTGTTGACTGGATTTGACCAGGCAGTAATACAAAGGGGGGGTTCAAAAAGCTTATATGGCAGGGGGTCATAGGTGTAAAGGGTCCAAAATGGTTTTAAAAGGTTTTAATTACTTAGGGACCTTTGTTGTAACTTCTGAAAATTCAGGGACCAGGGCTGCCAATTCAACAAAGTTTCTTGCCAAAATTTTATCTGTGCTAAACAGTCAAGTCAAACAGACTTAAAACTGCTTAAAACACAAATACAATGAAGATCAGAGAATATAATGAATTCCCGGGTCGTTATGTCCCACGGAGACTCAATGGTGTGTACAACACTGATTCAGACGATAGAATGATCACTAATGATAGTGATCAGAAAGGTTTGATTGATGATTATACTCTTGAAAAGATTTATAAAATAAAGCGACTTAAATACAAATTAAGAAAATAAAAAAATAAAATATATTAAATAAACGCTATCACTATTTTTACAGATCGATGAACGTTTATAACTTAAAACTTAAAACTTACGTTTAAATAAAAATAACGTAAACGTACAAAATAAAACGTGAAACTTATACAATATAGATCCTAAAAATATGAAAAATACATTTTTACAAACCTAAAGATAAAATAAAATTTATAGAAAAAGAAAATTATTTTTAAAACTATTTAATTAATTCATATTAATTAAAAACTATTTTAAACTATTAAAAATGCACTAAAATACAAGAAAATACAAAATTAACCTAGAAAAATGAAATTATAACTTAGAAAAGTCTAAAATATGATAAAACTTATTTTAAAACTGAAAATATATTTTTTAGACTTTTTATGTATTTATTATTAATTTAAAACTATTTAAAACTAATTTAAATTATTAAAAATACCAAATAAAAGGAGAAAAATAGGAAAAATACTTTTAAGCTTTTTACATTTATATTAACCTAATAAAATAGAAAACATATTTTTTAAGCTTTTCTAATTTATTTGTATTAAAAGCTATTTAAAAGGATTAAAACTAATTTAAATTAAGAAAAATAGAAAACAAGCTTGGAAAAATCTGAAAATTCAGGAAAAGCTTAAAATAAAGTTAGGAAGCTAGGAAAATAGAAAACATAGGGTTACTTGGAGGAATATGCAACTGATGTGGAAAGTGTTCAAAAATAAGCACTTTGATAAGCTAAAACAACACCAAAAGGTACCAAATCATAATGGGAACTAGATTAAGCTAAAACAACCAAAATTCAACAAGAAATCACAAGCTTAGACCTCTGATTAGCAAGATGCAAAGATTTGGAGATTTGAGCTATAAGCTAGAAAAGCAGTTAAGAGGGTGCCTAGTTTGAGCTAATGCATGACTTCAATATAAGCTAAAAGCGAAAAATACCAATTGGAACTTCAAGACAACCTGGCTAAGAACATTTAGACCAAAAATCAGACCAAGAGGAGCTCAAGTGAGCCTGTGCAAGGTCTGCAAAACCTCTGACAAACAATGCGCATGCAACAAGATTTTGCATGAGGATTAAGCTCCATAATCACAAGCTTTTAAGAGCTTAAAGAAAATTTCAAAAATACACAAAAATCATAGCAATAAACTAGACCAAGAAAGGTTTTAAAACCACAAGATTCACAAGATTTGACCAAGAAATGAGCACAATAAAATCAATCTTAGATTGCTTAAAAGCGAGTTTGCAAAATTGACTTTATCACAAAAGCGAGATGTTGACTTATTTGAAGTTTGATCTAGATTTTAGGATTGAAAATGATATATATTAATGAAATAACACGATTTAAGCTAGACCTATGTATTTTAAACATGAAATGAGCTTTTGCTTTGTTGAAAATCCAACGAGGATCGCTAAGAACCAATGATATGGATTTTTGACTTTCGGTGGTTACAAGAACAAAAGTAAGGCAGAATGGGTACAAGACAACTAAACAAACATAGAGCAACAAATATAAACCAGTCAAGCCTCTAAAACTGTTTTAAGAGCAAATCCAAACACCCACAGAGAATCGCTATGAACTTAAACCTACACAATCTACTAAACTAGCATACCAAATTGATTAAATTAAGTTCACTAGACCTAAAATCAAATGATTAAACAGACCTCAACAATAGATGACCACGAGATATATACAGTTACAATATGCAAATTTACTTGAAATTTGAAATTGAAAACCAACTCACATGAAGTCCAGCTATGTTGCAGGCCAAAACAAACCCAAACTTAAGCTAACCTAAGCTATTTCCAACCCATATTCACCTCTGCAACAACCCATATCATCACCAAATCCATTCATGGCCAGATTTTGACTTTTGTTGACCATGTATGAAATTTACTTAAAACTGATTGCAAGCTTTCCAAAAGCTAAAATAAGCTTAAAGGAGCTTATGTGATTCAAGCATAAGCTTATGAGAAACTTGTAAACAAAATTCAAAACTGCAAATACCAACAATGAACTTTAAAAATTGGAACTTACATAAAAGCTTAAGTTAATACTCAAAAGTGAGTCACAAAGGTTTGTAAACTTAAAAGAGATACAATGAAAATGAAATTACATCATTTTAACTTAAACTAAGACATTAATTAAAAAAACGACATTTAAGGAAATTTTTAAAAAACTATCTACTGCCTTTGCTTCTTTCTTCTCTCCTCTTTTATACTCCAAATGCTTCCCCTTGACTTTCTGAGCATATCCCACCAATAATACTAGCCATTGGATCAGTAGAAGCCTTTTTGGCCATTGATTGAATTTTGGCGCCAAAAGTGCTAGCCAGGTGTAGGGGTTGAGTGAAATGGTGGGGGGTGCAATAAATGGTTTTTGTAGTTGTGTTGAGGTGGGGGGACAGGGAAAGTGATATGGAGAGGAGGGGGGTTGAGGTGGAGGTGTTTGCAGAGAGCAGGTGAAGAAGGAGAAGAAGGTTGGCGCCAAGTGGGTTGTTGACTGGATTTGACCAGGCAGTAATACAAAGGGGGGGTTCAAAAAGCTTATATGGCAGGGGGTCATAGGTGTAAAGGGTCCAAATGGTTTTAAAGGTTTTAATTACTTAGGGACCTTTGTTGTAACCACGAAAATTAGGGACCGGGCTGCCAATTCAACAAAGTTTCTTCCAAGGACTAAAGTGACATCCTTCAAAGTATAAGGACCAAAATTGCCATTTGCAATTTTCGAGGCCATTTCTGCCAAATTTGAAACTTGAAGGTCGATTTGTAATTTTCTCAAAACTTTTACATTTTCACCAAAGGACTAAATTTGACAAGTTATGATTTATGATTTAAAAGGACCTTTGGTGAATTTTCTTTTGAAATTTTGACTCGGGGACTATTGTTGACAACTTTTGAAACTTGGGGACTAAAGCGCAATTTTGCAAATTTGATATGTTTTTCATCGATTTTGATATTTTTGTATTTAAAACACATAAAACAACGATTTGTGATATTTTGATCATTTTGATGCATTTTGAGTGTTTTCGGATGATTTTGGGTTTATATTATACAAAATGATGAGTATTTAGACACTCATCAATCCCCACATCGAGATATTGCTAGTCCCTAGCAATGATTTGAGAAAACTTTGATGGATTTGAAAACTCTTTACCAAAAGCCATCACTACGGAGTAGCCAAATGTTTCAGTTCAAGTAAGAACCATGGTACACCGATAACCATGTGATTTTGAGCAAACCACCGACTTTCAACGGTTTGATTTTGTCTTTACGGAAGCCGTACCCTTACGGACTAGCCAACTCTTAGATAAATTATCAATATTATCTTTGGTGAGTCGATTACCAATTATGGATTTTCCATTGCCTTTACCACAAGCCATAAACTTGCGGGCTAGCCAACTCTTCACTTTTAGGATATGGTGAGTTGAGAACCATACAATTTGGGCAAATTGCAAGCCATATAAACGATTTGAGAAATCTTTACCAAGAGCCGTTTGCTCTGGATTAGCCAATCCTTTTGTTTTACTGAGACAAAGCGGATGATAACCACATGAGAAAGTGTAAAACACTTACCCAAAAAAATTTTTTTTGGCCAAAACGGGAATTGGGTAGATAATATATGAAATTCATGAGAATTCCCCACACTTAGAAATGAATATTGCCCTCAATATTCAAAGTACCGCTGGTTATGCGAAACAAAGAACGTAAAAGGAAATACTACGCCATTATTTAGAAAGAAGATTTTTTTTATATATATATATATATATATATATATATATATATATGTGGGCACTCCCCACACTTACGTGGAACACACGGTGAAAACCCATGTTAAGCTCATGTTTTTGATTACCGAGTCGCTAGCTTGACTCGACCCCGAATTCATTGGTTCATGGGGAAGCAAGTGGAAGAAACAATCTCCATCGGACTTTCAATCAAGATGTTTGGACAAACATATGAAGCATGTGAAAGTTCCACATCGATGAGATATATAGAGAAAGACAGACCCGGCTCACAGATGATAATTGAAAATGCCGGGGTCAAAGATAGTGTCCTCACTCCCGAAGGAGTGAAGAAGAGAGGAAGTCACCGAGTAGGTGAAGAAAAGAAGGAAGATCATGATAACAATCATAACTAGATCTTCTTCCTCGGGATTAAGTGCAATTGCACTTATTTGGATTTTATTGGTAGAGCTCTTTGGTTTGGAAGGCATCTCGGTGGGGAGGGTGGGAAGATTTGTCATAACTATGCAAATTGAGATTCTCTCCCCCCGATCATGATTTTTGCCATCCACGCAATCATACTCCAGCGGAGATATGATATGAGTGAGTTCACCGGCGAACTCCTCATGAAGAATATACGGAGGTGGGACATGTGCGGTACTTCGTGGGCTATAAATATGCACCTCGTCCATTATAGTCTCCGTGTCGGACTCATCACTATCAAAGATTGGATTAATGAATTTAGAGTAAATTCGAACCGAATTCGAATAAGGGATTAGTGATAGTCGATTAGCTGTTATGGAAACAACATGGTCAACATCCTCTTCTAAGTTGACGATCTCGGAATGTGGAAGTAATGCATCAATAAATTCTATGTCTTTAGAATATAAAGAATCGCATCACTATAATCACCGTCAAAATCGAGAAAGTCTCAACAAAATCATTTGTAAGAGGAGAAAACACATCACACTCTTTGTCAAGAATTCCTCGAGACTCACTTGGGATCGGGATAAGGTTCTCAACATTCGATGATTCCGTTTCCGAATAGTTGAGATGCTCGTCCCCATACTTAGAGAGTTAACGGGCTCTTCGTGTGTGGTTTCGGTGACAAACTTTCATCATCATCGTCACTATCATCATCATCGTCGATGTAAGTCGCGAGCCATCGGGCACGTCTTGCAAGTGCTCGTTCCTCGATTCGTATTTCTTCAAGACATCTTTGAATCTTAGCGGCTCGTTCCTCTTCTTCAAGTAATTCTAGCATAGATTTTTCGTTGCGAGACGTTTGGTCTTGACAAGTTCTTCTAGCATACTTTTCTCACGAGGATGTTGATCAATGACGGAAATTGTTCAATGACGGAAAATTGTGGGGTTGGAAATTGTCAAAACAAGGAGTGTTATAACAAGGATCGATTCATAGAAATTTTGATTCCATGATTGACATTGGTAATCATAATGAGGACCCCACAAAATTCACAAGAATACAAGCGATGTGGTCGTGAGTGGTATGTGTTGTAGCCATACTTGTTATCGTGAACCGCTCATAGACAAGCGTGTTTCACGATTGACAATCGAATCGGAATGTGAACCACCACAAGATTACTAACAAGATACAATGATGTGTCTCGCGATGTGGTGGCGATGGAATGAATCGGTTGTGTTATGGTAGGAATAGGATCACGGTTATAGATGGACCGTTTCTGATTCCACCATGCTACAAGCTGGGCAATTGCCACCATTATAAGGACCACCACACCACCGACAATCAAGAAGGTGAGGATAAGACATAGAAAGAATCAAAGGTTAACAGAGGGTGAAATGAAGAATCAAAGATGTGAGAGGGTAAAGATGGATATTTTTGGATTTTCGATAACTTTACAAAAACTTTTACAAAAGATGGGGTATGTGCAAGAATGGATCGAAAATGGCTAAACACACGCTAAAGCCTCCCGTGGCGTAAAATTTTATCGGTCCGAACCGTCAAGTCAAACAGACTTAAAGCGCTCGGACACAAATGCAATGAAGATCGAGAATCTGGGAGTTCCGGTCGTTATGTCCCAAGGAGACTCAATGGTGTGTTAAACACATGATCGACGATAGAATGACCACTAATGATAGCGATCGGAAAAGATTTGAAAAGGATAATTACGCTCTTGAAAAGGTTATAAAATAAAGCGACTTAAATGCAAATTAAGAAAATTAAAAGATAAAGATATTAAATAAGCGCTATCACTATATTTAAAGTGATGAGCGTTTAAAACTTAAAACTTAAAACTTACGTTTAAATAAAATAACGTAAACGTACAAAATAAAGCGTGAAACTTATACAATATAGATCCTAAAAATATGAAAAATACATTTTTACAAACCTAAAGATAAAAGAAAATTTATAGAAAAAGAAAATTATTTTTAAAACTATTTAATTAATTATTATTAATTAAAAACTATTTTAAACTATTAAAAATGCACTAAAATACAAGAAAATACAAAATTAACCTAGAAAAATGAAATTATAACTTAGAAAAGTCTAAAATATGATAAAACTTATTTTAAAACTGAAAATATATTTTTTAGACTTTTTATGTATTTATTATTAATTTAAAACTATTTAAAACTAATTTAAATTATTAAAAATACCAAATAAAAGGAGAAAAATAGGGAAAAATACTTTTTAAGCTTTTTACATTTATCTTAACCTAAGAAAATAGAAAACATATTTTTTAAGCTTTTCTAATTTATTTGTATTAAAAGCTATTTAAAAGGATTAAAACTAATTTAAATTAAGAAAAATAGAAAACAAGCTTGGAAAAATCTGAAAAATTCAGGAAAAGCTTAAAATAAAGTTAGGAAGCTAGGAAAAATAGAAAAACATAGGGTTACTTGGAGGAATATGCAACTGATGTGGAAAGTGTTCAAAAATAAGCACTTTGATAAGCTAAAACAACACCAAAAGGTACCAACTGTTAACAGGAACTAGATTAAGCTAAAACAACCAAAATTCAACAAGAAATCACAAGCTTAGACCTCTGATTAGCAAGATGCAAAGATTTGGAGATTTGAGCTATAAGCTAGAAAAGCGATTAAGAGGGTGCCTAGTTTGAGCTAATCACAAGCTTCAATATAAGCTAAACTGAAAAATACCAATTGGAACTTCAAGACAACCTGGCTAAGAACATTTAGACCAAAATCAGGACCAAGAGGAGCTCAAGTGAGCCCTGTGCAAGGTCGCAAAACTCAGACAAACACATGCAGCAACAAGATTTTGCAGTGTGGATTAAGCTCCATAATCACAAGCTTTTAAGAGCTTAAAGAAAATTTCAAAAATACACAAAATCATAGCAATAAACTAGACCAAGAAAGGTTTTAAAACCACAAGATTCACAAGATTTGACCAAGAAATGAGCACAATAAAATCAATCTTAGATTGCTTAAAACTGAGTTTTGCCAAAATTGACTTTATCACAAAACTGAGATGTTGACTTATTTGAAGTTTGATCTAGATTTTAGGATTGAAAATGATATATATTAATGAAATAACACTGATTTAAGCTAGACCTATGTATTTTAAACATGAAATGAGCTTTTGCTTTGTTGAAAATCCAACAGTGACTGCTAAGAACCAATGATATGGATTTTTGACTTTCAGTGGTTACAAGAACAAAAGTAAGACAGAATGGAGTACAAGACAACTAAACAAACATAGAGCAACAAATATAAACCACTGATCAAGCCTCTAAAACTGTTTTAAGAGCAAATCCAAACACCCCTGTAGAATCTGCTATGAACTTAAACCTACACAATCTACTAAACTAGCATACCAAATTGATTAAATTAAGTTCACTAGACCTAAAATCAAATGATTAAACAGACCTCAACAATAGATGACCACAGATATATACACAGTTACAATATGCAAATTTACTTGAAATTTGAAATTGAGAAACCAACTCACATGAAGTCCAGCTATGTTGCAGGCCAAAACAAACCCAAACTTAAGCTAACCTAAGCTATTTCCAACCCATATTCACCTCTGCAACAACCCATATCATCACCAAATCCATTCATGGCCAGATTTTGACTTTTGTTGACCATGTATGAAATTTACTTAAAACTGATTGCAAGCTTTCCAAAAGCTAAAATAAGCTTAAAGGAGCTTATGTGATTCAAGCATAAGCTTATGAGAAACTTGTAAACAAAATTCAAAGCGCAAATACCAACAATGAACTTTAAAATTGGAACTTACATAAAAGCTTAAGTTAATACTCAAAAGTGAGTCACAAAGGTTTGTAAACTTAAAGAGATACAATGAAAATGAAATTACATCATTTTAACTTAAACTAAGACATTAATTAAAAACGACATTTAAGGAAATTTTAAAAACTATCTATCGCTTTGCTTCTTTCTTCTCCTCTTTATACTCCAAATGCTTCCCTTGACTTTACGAGCATATCCCACCAATAATACTAGCCATTGGATCGGTAGAAGCCTTTTGGCCATTGATTGAATTTTGGCGCCAAAAGTGCTAGCCGGTGTAGGGGTTGAGTGAAATGGTGGGGTGCAATAAATGGTTTTGTAGTTGTGTTGAGGTGGGGGCAGGGAAAGTGATATGGAGAGGAGGGTTGAGGTGGAGGTGTTTGCAGAGAGCAGGTGAAGAAGGAGAAGAAGGTTGGCGCCAAGTGGGTTGTTGACTGGATTTGACCAGGCAGTAATACAAAGGGGGGGTTCAAAAAGCTTATATGGCAGGGGGTCATAGGTGTAAAGGGTCCAAAATGGTTTTAAAAGGTTTTAATTACTTAGGGACCTTTGTTGTAACTTCTGAAAATTCAGGGACCAGGGCTGCCAATTCAACAAAGTTTCTTCCAAGGACTAAAAGTGACATCCTTCAAAAGTATAAGGACCAAAATTGCCATTTTGCAATTTTCCAGGGGCCATTTCTGCCAAATTTGAAACTTGAAGGGCTGATTTGTAATTTTCTCAAAACTTTTTACATTTTTCACCAAAGGACTAAATTTGACAAGTTATGATTTAAAAAGGACCTTTGGTGAATTTTCTTTTGAAATTTTTGACTCAGGGACTATTGTTGACAACTTTTGAAACTTGGGGGACTAAAACTGCAATTTTTGCAAATTTGATATGTTTTTCATCTGATTTTGATATTTTTGTATTTAAAACACATAAAACACTGATTTGTGATATTTTGATCATTTTGATGCATTTTTGAGTGTTTTCAGATGATTTTGCAGTTTATATTATACAAAAATGATGAGTATTTAGACACTCATCACTTAGCCTGATATCTAGCACATATGCAAACAGCGAACAAAATGTCCTAGTTGTGAGGTACATCAGGGATCCAATCATACTACGATATTTCGTTTGGTCTACCATGATCCCTGAGTGGTCCTCATCCAGTTTAGTACGCTCTATCATGAGAGTATCAACAGTGTCACAAGAAACAAATCCAAATTTCTTTAAAATCTCATTAGCATACTTAGATTGATTGATAAAAATGCCTTCGGGACTTTGTGAAATTTGTAATTCCAAGATAAATGACATTTGTCCCATCATTGACATTTGAAATTTGGAACCCATTTCTTTTGAAAAATGGTCACATTCATTGGGGTCAGTCGAGGCAAAAAATATATCATCAACATATATTTGAACGTGAATTAAATGTTTGCCTGACTTTTTGGTGAACAATGTTGGGTCGACTGCTCCTTTGCTGAATCCTGTTGAAAGAAGAAACTTTGATAGCGTGTCATACCATGCTCTAGGAGCTTGCTTCAAACCGTAAAGGGCCTTTTTCAAGCGATAGACATGAGTAGGATGCTCTAGATTCACAAAAACCTCTGGCTGGCTGACGTAAACCACTTCTTTCAAATCTCCATTAAGAAATGCGGTTTTCACATCCATCTGATAGACAACCATATTCTTGCTAGGAGCATTAGCCAAGAAGATTCTGATAGCCTCGATACGTGCAACAGGAGCAAAAGATTCCTCAAAGTCTATACCCTCTTCTTGTCGATATCCTTTAGCCACTAACCTAGCCTTATTTTTCATAACATCACCATGTTCATCAAGCTTCACTTTAAAGATCCATTTGAGAGCAATGATCATATACGATCGGGGCAGGTACTAATTCCCATACATCTAATCGATCAAACTCATGAATTTCTTCTTGCATGGCATTGAACCAGTTGTCTTCATTCATGGTTGTTTTAACATCTTTTGGTTCGACCTTAGAAAGTACGGAGTTGAAAAAGCACCATAAGGCATCGGTTGCAAGTTGTTTCCAAGTGGATACTAGACGAGCGAGGTTTCCAATGATGTTGTCCAATGGATGATCATGTGTCCATTTTCTAAGGTGTTCATGTGGAACTGAAGTAGCAGAGTTTGGATCCCCTGAAGAAGATGGTTCAGGTGTTGGTTCAGGGGCAAAGATGTTTTCAAATGGAGCATCTTCGGAATGGCAAAGGGATTAACTTCATCATTGATGCGAAATAATTCCATGATGTACATTTGATGATTGATGATTTGTTGATGAGATAGAATGATCAGCAGCAGCGCTTGACTTAATGATATTGAGGCGAAGGGTTGACTTCATTCACGTGGATAGGAGCAGCCTTTGTTGATGGAATTGACATTTCATCAAGATTTGGTTCATAGTGTTCATCAAACATTGGATCAAACAATTTCTTTAAATCATTTTCTCGATGGAGGTACATATGGAGTTCTTGGAGAGGATCGAAAACAAGAGTAGAACCGATAGGACTACTTGATAAAGGTTGAGATGCGGGTCGAACTAAATTGTCCTAGAGCCATTTGACCGGTCACTCATCAAACTAAACGTGAATTGTTTCCATGATATTTGGGTTCTCTTGTTGTAGATTCGTAACCTTTTTCGCTTGGTGCATATCCTACAAATACTCCAATGTCCGCTTTAGCTTTGGTTTACCTAAATCTTTACCGTCATTAGTTGGATAACATAAAGCTCCAAACACACGAAGGTATGATAGATCGGGTTTTCGATTGTGGACAAGTTCATATGGAGTCTTTCCATGAGATGTGTGAATTAGAGATCGATTTTGAGTGTAACATGCAGTGGCAATAGCTTCAGCCCATAGAAACATTGGAACCTTTGAGTAAATCAGCTATGTTCTTGCGGCTTCTACAAGAGTTCGATTTCGTCTTTCAACTACACCGTTCGTTGAGGAGTTCGAGGAACACTTCTTTGAGGACCGATTCCAACATTTTCATAAAATCATTGAGTTCTTTATTAACAAACTCGGTTCCATTGTCGATTCGGACGATTCGAACCATTTTGTTGAGACGGATCCGAAGTTGTTTAATGAGTTTAATGATGACATCTGGAGTTTCATCCTTTGTCCTCAAAAACTTAACCCAAGTAAATCGGGAGTAGTCATCAACCACAACTAACACATATCTCTTCCCATTAATAGTTTGCACTCTCATGGGTCCGCACAAATCCATATGAAGAGTGTGAAGAACTTCCATTACTGAGTTTGTGGGTTTTGGTTTGTGGGCATATTTCGTGCTTTTTCCCAATTGACATGCTGAACAAAGATGATCCTTTTCATATTTAAGTCTAGGTAATCCTCTTACTAAGTCTTTTCTTGAAAGATTGTTATGGTACCAAAGTTCAAGTGATTGAGACGACGATGCCATAGCCATGACTTAGTTTTGGAAGCTTTTGACAGCAGGCAGATGGGAGAAGATTTCATCATGTCTTCGATAGATATGGTGTATAGATTTGAACCACGAGTTCCTCTGAGAAGTTCTTTACCATCAAGTTCTCTAACGAAACAAGTATGTTTTTCAAGGCTACTTCTAGATCGTAATCACATAATTGACCGGCGAGAGAATAAGTTATGACCAAGACCTTCTACGTAATATACCCGGAGATAACACTATCACCGATGACATAATCTCCATAACCCATAATTGCACCGAAATGATCGTTCCCGAATCTAACTCGCCCCGATGAATTTGCTCACGGTTCATGAACGCGACCGGTCTCCAAATCATATGCTTGGAACAAACTGAGTCCAGTACCACGAATGATTTGAACGATCCGCAGTTGAACATGCATAAGAATGGATAATCTGGATAATTGGGATCCCCATGCAAGAATGGGTTCCATTTTGTTAGTAATGATGATTGGAACACCCACAATGTAAATAGAAACACCCATATCGTAAATAGAAGCAATGGAATCATTAGGAATAGATGCGAGTGCTAGTGTCCGTATTCAACCTATTCAAAGTATGTTCACTTCTTAAAGGAATAGTTCTACCAAGAGGCATCCATTTTCTAGTGGGCATTGTCTTAGCAGTATCGAGGCGAATCGATTATCCTTATGGCCAAAAGGTATCCATTGATAACCTATCTTACTAAATGTTCTTCCCGTGGGTTTCCTTTGTTTTCTAACTTTCTTTCGTCTTTGCCTTTTAGCCTTCTAAGCATGATTTTTAGCATTAACAATTTTAACTGGCATTTGACAAAGATTTGACAAAACATTCACACCACATTCATGATTAGCAATGTAATTCAAGAGACATCATTACATGGTTTGCGATAGTATCGTAATTGAATTAATTACAAGACGCCTATGGCTAATACTAGAATCAACACGATTTGTTTTATTCAACACAAACTTAAAGTTTCTAGGTTGGTCTTCTACTCTTCCAATGCACATTCTTAGCTTGCGAGGTCCTATCTTGCTTGGTATTGCTCGGAGGCTTTGACCCGCTTGCTTTAATGTCACCGATTACTCTCAGAGGGAATTATGGGAACATTAGTTGGTTGATCTACTTTTGCATTCCCGAACTAGATGTGCAAGGATCTCGAACTACTAGAAGGCACATTAGTGTTCACTTTCTTAAAATTTCGGGCATGGAATGGTTTGTATGCTTGGCACTAGGCATAGAACAAGGTATCAAGGGATTAACTTGATCACCTAAGGATTTAAGGCATATAGTAATTAAGCATTCTAGAAGCTCTTGAGATCGTTTGGCATATAAGCATGCATGGCCAATTGCATTATCAAGTGGTTTCTCTAACTTATCCTCTTTTACAATCTCACGAAGACATTCTAGACTATCCTTAAGGTATGAGAAATATGTTTGAATTGCAAGTTTGTTATTCCTAAGATGAGGAGGAACATATTTCACAGACAAAGCATATTTATTACAAGCACGCACCTTTGATACACCATTCTCCTCATTGGTCATTGGCATTTTCCCTTTTACCTGACTCTTCAGATTCTCGATTTCCTTTTGCAACGAAGTTATTTTTTCATTATTTTCATTACGAGTGACCTTTATAGATTCAAATAACTCATTGAAATGTTGTTTAACCTTTTCATTTTCTTCTAAAAAATTCTCATTTTCCTTTTGTAAAGCATTAACCAAGTTTTGAAGATGAAAATTTTGAGAATTCCGAGAATCTAAAGGAGGAGGCATTTGGGAGCCAGTCACATTGTTCTTTTCACCCTTTAATTGAGAAATTTGGGCTTTCAACTTTCTGATCATGTTACGATGAGCTTGAATCTGTTCATCACGTTTGGTTATTTCAAAAACTGCATCAAACTCTGGAACATCCGAGGATATCTTGATGTTTGAGGTTTTAACATTTTCTTTGAGATGTTGATATTTTAGTTGTAAATCAAAATTTTCAACTTCTAGCTTAGAAACATGTTTTACCAAATTATCGTGATCATCCTGTTCAATTTTCTCACTTAGTTTAGAGTTTTTGATTTCAAGCTCAATGACACGATCATGGGAGACTTTCAAAGCAACAGATAATTCATGAAATTGAGAAGCAGTAATAGAGCAATTAGTAGCGATGTAGAACACATCTTGAGAGATACATTCGTAAATCGATTCTCATTTAAGGTATGCAAGTTCTTCCTCTCAATCTCATTATATTTTAATGATCGCTCATAATCACTTACCTCAACTATCATTGCATCAAATTCCTTTTCCATTCCTTTAATATCCGAATCCATTCCCTTTTCGGACTCTCAAATTGATCTTTTAATTGTTTTAAGAAAGGCATGACCTCGGTTAAATAGCATTCTTTGTTTTCTCAAACCCCTTTCCCTTGATTATCCCAAGAGGTGTTATCCTTTTCTTGGGTTTTCTCAAAGTCAACAAATAATTGAAATATAACATATTGATGATTAAGGTCTTGCTTTTAGTGGTAATAGTTCTAGGAACTAAATGCATTGGTGTATTTGGAGGATACACAGTCGCTGCAAGCATTTTCCTAAGGGGAGGGTTTGTTTCAACAAGATTTTTTACTTTTTGCTTGTCTAAGTCCCTTTTCCAGAACAATTGTTCGGGTGTTAACAACATTTGAGGCTTAAACTTGTTCAAGGAAATCCAATTTTCCTTTTTGTAATCATGGGGTCTGATAGTTATGTTCTTCTCTTTACATTTAGGATTTTCAAGCTTTTTATTCTTTTTCTCCCTAGATGCAGCATCTAATTTTCTATCTTCCTCAGTGCACTCACCGCAACTAGGTTTCTGCCTAGGCTTAAGGATTTCATTGCCATCATAAATTACCTTATGAGCGGTTCTAGCATTTTAATGACCTCTGGATTTGGTTCCTCAACAAGGGGAATGCTATGCTTATCGCTTAAGACTCTATGCTTAGTGATCAAGTGAGCGATCGAATGGTGTTCCTTGTACGTACAACTTATTTTCAAGCTTGTTTTTCAAAGTTTTTAGATTGGAAAAATCATTCAAAAGTTTTGATCCTTTAGCATTGAATTCTTGCTTAAGCATTTTCACATTTTCTTGAAGTTCTTGTTTTTTCTTAGCAGTTTTAGAAAGCTTTTCTTGTAAGGAGTTTAACTCTTGTTTTAATACTTCTTCTCTAAAATTACTTTTTCTAATAATTATATGCATTTGGTCATCCATTTCCTGCTCACGGGTGGTCAACTCAAATTTAGCACGTTGTTCATAAATAGCAACTCGTTCTTTATAGGCATTAAGTTCAGAGATAACAAAATTATTAGGGCACATGCGGTGTATTCATCAAAACCATAGTCATCATTGATCGCGGAAGATGCATTACTTGGTACACCTCACTTTCACTTTGCTTCACATATTGATCATATGGGACAATATTGCTATTATCCACATCATCAATATCCGATTCATAAGTCTCAAGAGATTGTACTTCATTATGCATCTTTCGCTCATCAACATCATCATATAGTTTTAATACCTCTCAAATGATTTTGTCTTTGGATGGACCAGCTTGTTGTGGTGGAGAGATCTTTGGAGAAACCATAGGTGAGATGCTAGCCATGAAGATTGTGCAGGCGAGGTTCATCATCGACATCGAGTCAAATGCATCACGATCGGCTACTTGAAAGGCATTCGATGATTGTGACCTATTTCCTAATTGGTTGCTCATCTACATCTCGCATCATATGTCTTGGCATTCCTTGAAGAAGAAATGTGAACTCTTCTTCATCCAAAGTTGCTCTATTATCCCGAGCTTGCACAAGCAACATCTTATCCTCAAGTACTCAGATTCGAGGCGCTTTGGCGATGTCAGTTCCTTGAAATATGTCCTCACCACCACAGGTTGTAGCATTTGATTGGCTTTGTTTGTCCTTGATTTCTAATCCTTCCCGATTCTCGATTTCCCATATCCTCTACCAACTCCACCTCTTCCTTATTCGCATCGCCTTTCTTGAACCTGGCCGCACCATAACCTTCCCATCTCGATAGTGGCTTGATTGTGCGGATTGGATGCTGCTCGAGGTTGTTGTTGGTGTGTGGGAGAGAGTTCATGTTTTGACTAATCATGAGAGCCAGTTGATTAATGAAGTTTCCACGGTACGCATCAAGATCGACTTGTTTGAACATTGGATCGGGAATGAGTTTGTGATTACCATTACCCATGGGTATAACTTGAGAAGCTTTGGTGGTAATTCCCACATTTGTGTAAAAGGCGGTTGAATCATTTGATGAGCTTGTCTCTCCACGGTTGGTTTTGAACCGATCAAGAATCCTTTTTCAAACATAGCATGCCTCTCATTCGAAGAGGAATGCATAGAGTTGCTCATAGTTTGTATTCTTCAATCCTTTGGTTAGCTTCACGGAGGTGACAAACTTGTGCCATTCGAGATTCATGTTGTTCACAAATTTTGAGTTCAAATGAATGTTTGGCATGGTCATTTTGATGTTCCTCATGTCATTCACATGCTTATGGAATCTCACGTAGTACTCATAGACGCCTCATCCGGTTTCATCTTGAAGTGTTCAAATTCATCATACGATTGTGATTCTCTGTCTTCAATAGTTAACTCATAACCCGAGAGAAGCATCTTGACATTATCCCACACCGCCTTGGCTTCGTGTTGTGATTGATAAGCTTGTAGATATCTTTTGGAAGACCTTGAAGTATAATGTTGGAAGCCCCGATATCAAGATCGAATCTCTTTTCTCCTTATCATTGAGCTCATCATACGCCTTTGGTCATGCCTATTCCATAGATCATCGTTCCATCTGCAGTTGTATCAATTAAGTCTCTTGTAGTCTCAACTGATAAGGTCCTTCATCAATGGATTTGAGAATGTTGACCCCATTTTCCTTTCCAAGACAAGACAATCTGATTCGTTGAGCCCAAGAGTCGAGTCGGCCTCATCAAGCATGGGTGGACGGGTATCCGAGCCACTACTTGAACATCCTCGACAACAGTGGAGATGATTGTAGGTACGTTGGTAGACATGTTGACAGATTACACGGATTTTATAACTCTATGATTAAACCGGAAATAGATTCTTTCACGGATTTTACTAAATCAAGAGAAAACCGTATACAAACAAAAGTCAACCAAGTCGCTAAGAAATCTTGAACCAAGTCGCTAAGCATCAAGTTGCTAAATATCAAGTCGCTATAATGCCAATTCGCTAAGACACGGTCAAGTTGCTAACGAACAACTCGCTAAGATCCAAGTCGCTACCACCAAGTCACGAGAATTATGACAATAAGTCGCTAAGCACCAAATCGCTAAGTCGTCAAGTCGCTAAATAGCAACTCGCTAAGAAACTTAAGTACAAGTCGCTAACAAAATTGAAAGCAAGTCGCTACCTTCCCAAGTCGCTACCCGTAGTGGAGAATCCACTAAGTGTCTTGCTTTTTTCGGCTTGTCTCAAAAGTCAAGTCGCTAGGACCAAGTCGCTACCAAAACACACTACAACTCGCTACCTTTATCAAGCAAGTCGCTAAGATGAAATTCACCACGAGAACCAAGTCGCTACCAAGAAAAACTTCAAAACACACTTTTCAATCCAAAACAAGCTCAATCACGTTGATTCAAGCTTACCAAATCAAGACCCAAGCACATACAATGATTCTAAACACAAAAGTACACCCAAAATTCAAACTTTAACACTAGAAATGAACCAAATGATGCCAAAACCACTAAACTATTTCAAACTAAAAACCATCTAAAACCACTAGAAATCCAAGAATATGTAAGAGATGATCAAACCATGGCTTTTAATACCATTTGTAACATATTGGATTCACATACACATCAAATCATTAACACAAGAGGCGTACAAGATGATTTTCTAGAGAGAAAGGGTTAGAGGTTTGGGAACTTAGTGAGAGAAAATGAACATATTATTATGAGCTCCAACTCTACCTTGGGAGTAGAGAGTATTTATAGTCCTTACATAAATCGCCACCTACGGGCTATGAATCGAGGCATACAAGAGGGTAAAGACCCGTCCGTCCTCCACGGTATTACTTAACTAAATACTACTTAACTTATAATAATCTACGACTACGAGCTTTCTAACGATTACATATACTGGGGTGACCGACTCTTTAATAATCTGGATTTACTAAATCCTATGATTTGAAAATTGTGATCGGGGAGAATTTGTGATTTAAATTGGATATAAACCGATAATTCAATAAGTGGTTTTATAAAGATAATAACAAGCTCTCCTCCCTACATGTGCCAAACGATTTCAACTTTTCCATGCAAATGTTAAGGTGGAGCATCTATCTCAAACCAAAAAGGATTGAAACGCGATTGATTTGTCTCTCGAGTGCAGGTTCTCTCTAATATGTGCAAAACACTTTCGATTCTCAATGCACATATTGAGGGGAGCGATCATATGAAAACCTCATCCTTCCCAAAATATTTGGTACAAAGTCCTTAAAATACTCGATTTGATAAGGAAATGATGATGATATCTTCGTGAGAAACATCGTTAATCAAAGATTGAATTTCTCATTCTTAATCTAAGATTTCAAAGTTCTCTTGCCTCCATGTGCGAAAACAATTTCAAATATTTGATGCACATGTTGAGGGAGCTTTTTCTAAAATATCAAAAAAAAAAACAAAACAAAACAAAACAAAACAAAAAAGGTACAAAACGTTTGATTTTATATCACAAGTACGGATTGATTTTCAAATGGTTTTCAATTGGTTTCAATGGCGTAAGAACAATACCAAAAGACCCACCAAATTTACTTTATGCATGGAGATATAAGGATGGTTAGGTTAGGTATTCGTTCCCACGATCCCCAGAGCCGGAGGGATCTACCCGAGATAATTCACTAGATAGTGTAGAAGTCCTTAGGTATGATGAAAAAGGAGAAAAGTGAGAAATGGGAAGAGTGCGGATCGAGAAAGAGCTAGTCTTGGAATAAACCCAACAAGGTTCTAGTTATGAAATCTCGGTAAGCATCGAATGGGTCAAGAATGAAAAGAATTAAATGTGAAAAGGGTGAAAAGAAATAGCCTCCATTAATTCAACCTTAGGGCATAAACCGGGTTCAATACATATGCTCTTGGTGTCTACTAAGGTAACACTGGTATTGAAGACAAGACGTCATGGACCCAAAGGACGCCTTGCACCTAACTTCCCAAGCTACTCAAGTTCCTCTTAAAAGGACTTGTTTCATTCTCACGGGAACCTACATAATCTATCGACTTTCTCTTAGAGATTGTTGATATTGAAGAAGGAGACCTCTCCCTAGTCTCCGCATAAGAAACCAAAAGTGCACTATTGAGTCTAGAGCCAAGAGATCATCAATAAATCTCATTAGGATACAATATTCTTGAAGACTTGCTTGCTTCACACAATGTAGAAAGTAAGAATATAATTAAGAGTCATACGCATTACCCTTGTGGTATTGCGGAACATCCGAGTGATATGTTTAATATTCACAATGAAGATGGAAAGCCTTCTAGAGCCAACATCAAACAAGCTCTTGTGGGTGGCATGTGAGATCTATCCAATAGATCAACCATGTGACAACCGGATAGAAACGATGGGCGATTCAATCTTGAATCAACCTAGGACACGGAAATGGATTGTCGGATACCTTTGAAAACCGGTCGTTGTGCTTATAAATTCTTTTCGTAGCACATCGATCGTGTATTAATGTTTCAAAATTAAAAGGGTATTTATGATTGAAAATTAATTTTCCTATAAAACCTTCGTCGTATCATAAAAATCTTTCTACAAGTGATACGCGATTGTTTTCAAATCATTTTATCAATCAAGAATCTCAATTTGTTGGTTCACTCACTCCGGTTGCCTTCTTTGAGACGTTCGGTTTGAGAACGGCTAGAGCAACTACGAAACCCCGTCATGGAGATTCTTGAACTCTACACGATCACAGCAAGACTTGTCTTCGATCAACGGGAACCGTGGGCGTGTACCTCAATTCAACGAAGTGATCAAAGAGACTTTCGTGCCCTTTATTGCTAATCGTTGTCTGCAGGATCACCCAACGTTGTTGCGGTGATCGAATTGAGGCGTCAATCCATAGCCGCATGCTCACACATCACATTCATGTCTAAAGATATCATGATAAGTGCATATCTTCAAAGAACGACTATGATATTTTCACTCCATGCTTCGCTACATCACGCAAATATCATGAATCAACAAAAGGCTTCGATAAGAAGATATCATGATCCGAATGTGAGCATGTCCGCCAAAAGTCACAACTTCACATGATGGCAACACATCAAAGGATGAGTCATCGATTTATGGTGGTGATGATCTCAATATGGGTCAAACGCATTATCACGTGGATCGCTTAAAGACCTCCACTTGAATTAACAAAACATGCGGAACATGAAGAATCAAAGACTACGGGCTATAGAGCAAAGAACTCAATCAAGAATCCAAGAACAATCAAAATGTAATATCTGTTTGTATTCAATGTAAATTGAGGTGACCTCCTGTAGGGAGATTATTAGGATTTAGTAAATCCGTAGTTAAAGAGTCGGTCACCTCAAGTATATGTATTCGTTAGAAAGCTCGTAGTCGTAGTCATTTAGTGTTAGTGAGTAGTTGGTTAAGTAACACCGTGGAGGACGGACGGTCTTTACCAGCTGTATGCACGATCCACACCCGTGGGGCGTGTTTTGTAAGAACTATAAATACCCTCTACCTCCCAAGGTAAAGGGTTGGAGCTTTCAATATCATTTTGTTTGTCTCACTAAAGTTCCCAAAACTCTTCTACTTTCTCTCTAAAACACATCTTGTACGCCTTGTGATTGTGTGTTTATGTGTTTATGAAATCCAATATATAAAAAATCATAAACCAATTCAATTAGCCCTAAAAATCAAAGCACAAAGAAACATAATCGAAATCGATTAACCCTAACAATCAACCACTTAACACATGAAAAACACGATTACGTAAACATAATAAGTTGCGATTTGACCCATTTTCCTAATTGCTACCCGTCATCACATATTTTAAAATACTAAAGGTATTTAGGTTTTATTCAAACTAATTTCATGACACTAACAATTTTGACCCAACTATTAAACCCAAATATTTTAAAACATGTACTAAAACACAGGAAAAATGAAATAATTGCGAAGAAAAATTTTCACTTTGTGTTGCAATAAATGATTAGGCTCAGATCAGATACGATAGTCATGTCATGAAGTATCCGAATTCATTTATTAATGCAAAGAACCCCGGTTGCACGGCAGCCATATATGCTATGCCACCCAGTGATTGCCCCGCCAAGCTAAGGTTTTTTTTTTGGTAAAGGGGAGTAATCTTGCACCCTGATAAATATATTAACCAAAAAGAAACGTTTAAGTACAATGGATATGAGTGAAATCCCATATCTCAGCCCGTTACATAGGCATAAAGCTTACATAACAAGATACTTCCTATTTTCTAAACAAGAAAACAAACCACTACTCAAATGATAACATAGGACAAATGAAAGAAAATTACTTCCTAGGACCTTGAAGCTTGGTGCCATACATGGCATTAAAGGCATCCAAATTCCCTGGAAGATCATGAACCTGATTCGCATAGTCATCGTAGTCATAGTCATCATACTCATCTTCATATTCATTGCCACCACCGAATAGATTAGCAGACTCATCAAATTGGTTAGCAACCACCTCATCTTTAGAATCAGAAACCACGATCTCTCCCACTTTAGAAAAAGGGTTAACTCTCTTAGTAGAAGAGACGGGCGGATTACAAGATGCACTAGTTTTAGGAGCCACATCCGACTCCATCTCTTTCAAATCACTCACAAGGGGTTCTTGTGATGTAGTACCTATCTTAGTAGACTTATCTTCATTAACTTCCATTGTACGACCAGAATCCACGTCCTTGTTGGTGTCATTAGAAGGAATACCAAACGAATCCGTATTAAGAGCATCAAACTGGTTAGATGTAGAGATCGTTGGTCCACTCGAACTAGCCACATCAGAAGCATTCTTCTTATTGACTTCCACTTTCTTAGGTTCAAGAGGAGTCTTTTTGGGTTGATATTGAAACTGCTTACCCACAACAGGTTTAGTAAACCCTCCTTGACCCGGAATATTAGACCCACCTTGCTTTCCCTACACGCTTAGTAGGCTGAGCAGGAGGTTCAACAACTTTAGGACATTCAATAAGAGTATGACCAAAAATCTTACATGTATCACAATGAGGTGGTTTCCACTCATATTCAACCCTTATCTTCTCAATAGTCGAACCCGACCCATCAAGTAACGGTATCTCAACAGTAAGGTTATCCCTAAGCACCTCATCGGACTTCACATCAATCATGCATCTAGCAAAACTACTACGGCCCCACGAGTCCTTGCACATTTGGCTAGTGAAAGCATCTAACTTTTTGGGCGTGCCTATCAATGTGGCAAGGAGACTAAGGCCATCATCAGAAAATATAGCAAGAGGAACATCATGGAATTTAACCCACACCGGGATGTTGGTCAAATCCTATTTAAGTAAGTTGGTGTTCAATGTCCATGGTTTAAGAATAATAGGTACATTTCTAATCAACCAAGGACCGTTTTCAAGAACATCATCAACACCTTTCTTCGAATTGAACTTAAAAAAGAAGAATCCCTTTGCATTCATCATTACCTTTTGTATACCAAACTTAGCCCACGCATTGCGTACAAAGTAATCAACAACAGGAAAAGCAATTCGTTGACCAAGGAAATACCCATACAAAGTATTCTCAAACCTAATGTTCACCTCTTCAACCACTTTCATCGGGACAGAAAGATCCACACCATTAGCTTTCTTATTACACTCCAACCTACGAAAGTTTGACGTGTGTTTCTTAGGTTCAGTAGAAGTAACACCAGCATACGATGTAGAAGTTTGTGCATCATTATTAGGACTACTAGTAGCATTAACATTAGAATCTTGAGGAGGTTTCGAATAATAACCCATAGTAGCAAGCATCTCCTCTAGCTCCTTTTGTGACTGCGGCACCTTAAGATGCTCAAATGGATTAACCCCAGTAGAAGCAGTAGCATCCACTGTCACAGTTGGTTTTAATGGTTGCCCATCATCACCCACAAGAACAAGTTTTCCCTCAAATATTTGTTTTTCAATAGCACGAATTTTCAATAGCGTATCATGACCCTCAGGCGTGTCATGACTAGGTGCTTCATGACTAGGGCTCGAAACAACATCAACAGTAGGGTGCACCTCACTTGTAGCCACATTAGGCTCGTTAACAAGATATCCATGTAGCAATGCATCAACATCAACATCAACAATAGCAATATTCAAAGTAGACACAGGTTGTTGCACATAAGAATCCATCTCTCCCAACATCGACATCACAAACAGCAAACTTAACGAACAAGACACGTAATACCAACAACAGAAAAGTGATCGACTGGTCTTGGATCTTCAATGATTCATTTCACTTCCTAAGATTATAACAATCATCACAACCTATTTGAAAGACATCATTATGGTTAGTAATGAGCAATAGTAGCTACAATGCTCTCCACACAAATACTATAGTGATCCTTGTTGCTGCAACTATGGAGATATAACAATCAAATGTGAAAACTACGCCGGTAAAATCTAAACAAAACGCTTAGTCACTTGAGAAGGCTCATAAATATAGCTGCAAAAGGAAAATTATATTGAAGAATTTATGGCTTCATGACTTAAAAATCGGATGAACCACTTAGCTTAAGTACGAAATAAATAATATATACCTATTTTTTTTAATCGTAACGTCTATTAGTATTATGTATAATATAATGAGGCTCGGATCGTGAAGATGGAAGCCACATGAAACACATGGCATCGCTGCAACCATAATTTCGTGTGGTGCCCACCAAAGCACGGTGCTCGATAAGTGCAAATGCAAAAGTTTTCGCCATCGCCTTAATCATACATAATACTAAAGGGCCTTCAAAATGACATCTTTTTGTCGCTTCAAAACAATGTCGAGAAACGTAGTTGTTGTGTTAGTGTGAATATCACACACGAAGCACATAAACATAATTTACGTAATCCCCTATTCTTTATAGACGCGCTACCATTAACTATAATAGCTAAAGTGTAACAATGAGGCTCGGACATGTAACGAACGTAAAGAAAAGACACACTCACCTTGGTCGCAACTTCAAAATGTTGCCCGCCAAGACACAAACATTTTTGGTTTTAATCGAACCCGTTCGGATTTATCACACCAGTTATACGATATCAAACCTAATACTAAACAACATTCAAATACGACCCATGAACATTTCGGATACCGTAGTTCACAATGCATGAACAAAACGAAGAATCATAAAAGAAGATACACCCGCCATGGTCGCAACCTTAACAGTTACCCGCTAAGATACTGAGCAATCTCGACTTTAATTGAAAGCCATTCGACTAATCAAAGGCAAACCTCTCACCATGAAGATTTGATGAAACCGAGGTTGTGCTCACTTGTCACCTGATTTAAACCCACTGCATCTTAATAGCCTCATCACCATGACTCATTCAAAGAACACGGACAATATAAGTTTAAAAATTTTAGCACAAATAATTTTAACAAACACAAAAAACTACACCCTTTTCCGATGCTATTTATTTATGATGATTTTCTAATAAAAAAGTCATTCCACGAAGAAAAAAATCTAATTTTTAGTGGTTAACTTTACATTTATATTTTCAAAGAATTTATAACCTCAAAAACCCCAAAATTCATAGAAACACAAAAGCTTTAAAAATATATAATTAACAAATCCCCAAATTATGAGAAACCCCGATTTAAAAATTCGGTTTTAAATATGTATGATCTGTAATAATCATTAAACCTCAAAGTAATGAAGGTGAATTTTGTATAAAAATGAGCGGCAGGAAAATCGAGACAAAATCCGTCATCTAATTTCAATCTTATCCCAAACCAACCCAATTATACGTAACTAAATGAGGAAAAAAAACCAAGAAATAGATAGGAGCACATATCTTGTGGTTAGATTGGAGGCACTAATCGTAGCATGCTAGAGGTGGCAAAAGCACAACCTTTCTAAGCATTAAAAACCGTGTTAGATGTGGATTTAATTGGGCTCCGGTTAACCGAGCAATTGAAGAGAGAAGTGTGAGAGGCAGCGGATATTAGGGGTGTTCATGGGTTGGGTAATACCGAATAAACCGAAAACCAAAACCGAATCAAACCGAAAATAATCGAACCGAACTTGTAACCGAATCGAATTTGTCAAAATCGAACCGAACCGAATTAAATATTCGGTTTTCGTTCGATTATGGTTTTAGCTATCTAAACCGAAACCAATTTAAATAAATGTATATATTTTTTATAAAAAATATTAAAACTCTTTCATATTCTATATATAACATTTATTAAGCTTGATTTTCTTTTTATACTAAAAGTATATATAAATTAATAAATGAATTAAAATTATGTAATTCGGGTTATTCGGTTCGGTTTTCGGTTATTCGGTTCGGTTTTCGGTTTGGTTTAATCGATTTGATTCGGTTCGGTTCGCTTTTTGGTTATACCCGTAAACATTTTTAACCGAACAATCCGAACCGAATAAACCGAACAACCCGATAACCGAACCGATGAACACCCTAGCGGATATGCGAAATAATTTGGGCGGGTCAAAGGTTACGGGTTAATCTAACATGTACAATATAATGGTAAATGTATATATATATATATATATATATATATATATATATATATATATATATATATATATATATATATATATACTAGATGTTGAAGCGGCGATGGCATGAATTATGAATATTGTTTGCATATATTTCGTAGCGAAAGAAGGATGTTAAATAATGATATTGGTAATCATCGAGATCACTTTCTACCACGATCATGCGGTGAAGTAGATTATTGTAACTTTGGTTGAGGAGATAAAATTAATACAAACACAAATCAATTACGCAAATCCTTTCATTAACTGCATCCCTAACGAATTCCTTTTCCCTATACCCCATGAGAGCTAGTGCACATTTAGTTTACAATAAAAGAGAAAATTTTATTAATGATTTGATGAATCTAAGAAACACCATGATAAAGAAAATCATAGAAACACCGGTGATAATCACCATACTATCGTTAATGAGCTTGACATATATGAGAGGAAAACACATGACACAATAATTAATCAAAAATTTAATGTTGGACCCTTGATCATGACTAAATTACCTTGGAACCTATTCTAAGTGACCGCCCTAAAACCAAACTTGATATTTAACCTTTTGTTGATGTGCTCCCGCCACCAAATGTTTACATGGTCACTTTCCATCACCATTGATGTTCCACGATTTCTCCTTCATCGTTGTACTTTAAGTACCTTTTTATGCAAAACATATTGTTATACTTAGAAATATCGTGTAAAAATAGTATATATGGCAATCATTATAATTAACTACATTATATTATAGGTAAAATCAAGTAAAATTTTGCTTTAAACTATTGTAAGAAAGACTTTGAAAATTCCAAAGAATGGTTATGTTAAAAGTGTAAGAGTAAAAGTCTTAACATGTAAAATGATTGAATGCTTAACATAAGTTTTATGTATTCTTTCTCCGAGACAGATATGTATTTTTGTTCAATGTATACATGACTCCACCCAAAGTGATTAGGTTTAAAAATATATACACTACTAAAAACCATATGATGCAAAATAAAATAGATGCGTTTGACACTCTAACGTACTTGCTCTTTAAACTGTTCTTCCTTTTCTTCATAATTAGAGTGCAAAGACTTGAACCGAATCACTCAATCGTGAGAAGTTATGATATGATGGATTTGCAAATTATTGTCTCCAAGAACTATTGAAATACTATATAATATATGGGTTCTTACTGGTGAAAAATTCACCGAAGGGGTGTGTTTATGGGCTTTTGGCTTGGGAACCGAATCCCATATCTAAAGAAAGTAAGATATTATCGTAAGTGGTACGATGTTGTTGGGTTAATGATGATAAATATGTATGAAAAAATAAAAAGCCAATAAAAACATACCTTTTGGATATCTTCCTCAAAACAAGCTATAAATTTTCAAGAGGAGTCTCAGAAGTCGTGATAAGATACTTGAATCAAATTCACATTAGATTATCGATTTTATTAGATAATATTTGACCTTGAAACTCAAAGGAAAGCTTTTCATAATTGGCTCCATAACTAACCTTTGGGTAGAAATCCGATGGCGAGAACTTATCAAAATGAACATGGCTAAAATCCATACGCCATCCGTCTCACCCATATATACTCTCACGAAAATAATTGAAATGATGTAATTTTACCGTAATGAAACTCGATATTGAAGCAAGATTCTCGTTATTAACCTTTAAATTTTTCTTCACGGTATCATTGCTTTTAGATCGAATACCTCACCTTTAGGGCCCGTTCTCATTAGAGAATCGGGCTTTAACATAACTACACCCTCCATTAGATCGAAACATTCCATGCATTATCCAAAGCGATCTTCCATATCCCTATTTACATATAATGTATCAAGACTTTAATGTCTAATAAAAAAGTTTACATGGTTATATGAAAAATGTTATCTTCGCCACTTGAAAACTCACCGCATATTAAACGCAACCATCTAAGCACCATGCATCCATGCCTCAAGTGGTATGAAATTGTAGAGGTAACTTGTATTCCCTTTGAAAAACCGAAGAATATTCTTTTGAGTAAACCTAAAGATAAATCACCCGTTATAAAAAGACTCCAAGCTTAATATATTGTTCACCATAACGTTTACCTTAATCCCTTCTTTGATTTAGCAAGATGAATTCGATGAGTTCCAATTAAGATAAGTAGATATTTTCACCATGCTTTGCTTTTGTGTTGTGTGTATGTGTGGGTTGGGGTGAGACAGGGGAAAAGAAGGGTAGAAATGAAGTCTCGAAAAACATTGCGGCTCGAGCGTATGTTCGGACCGCTAATAAAGCTCTTGGTAATTGAATATTGTATCGGTGCTCTAATGTTCAAAGTTGGATTAAAATACGCTTTTAGGTATCGATTCGTTCATTGATTATCTCTGCAGATTATTGCTTCATCAATTAAAATTGTCAATATATCGCACGTATTATTAATGGATTGAGTGAAAAGCATTTAACCGTTCCTTTTAAAATTTCTAATACCTCAACATTCAAAATCGAGAATTGATAAATGGCTCACGTCATCACTTGTGAATAGTTAGAGACAAGAGTTGTTCACCTCATTCATTCTACCCTTGTTTGGGTTACTAAGTCCACCAATTGAGAGGATTGCAAAGAACCATAAGAATTTTTGGTCGTAAATCAATTATGCTGAGAAACTGAGAATTATGCAACATAATGGAAAACACAAACCTATCAAGTAACCAACAATGTGAAATCCTCAACTCCTGCAATAACATCAGCAAAATCAGACATATACACAACACAAATGAACCTAACATTTAAATCCTAATGTAAAAGAAACATGTCACACACCATAATCGCCTCAATGTGCAAAAACTTTGTTGTTCCGTCTGGGTGGCCTATGAGGAATTGATCCAGGCTTAAACTTGGAAGCCTCGTGTCTAGCAAGTTTAGGAGGCACCAGACTATTGCTCTGCATAAGCATCTGCTTGAGATCATAAAACACATTAGTATCATCAAGAGTCAAGAAAGTAGTAGTTGTTCAGATAAGCACTCCAAAACATCTCAAATAGTAGTTTAAATAAGCATTCCAAACAAATTTCAACAATTAGTTTAAATAAGCACTCCAAACGACTTCAATAATTAATTTCAATGATCACTCCAAAATGACCTATAAGTACCCACCATCACATATACACATGCAATATGGTCAAGTACCAGCAGATCTTTTGATTGGGAATACCAATGCAACTAACAAAAATGCCACGGATGGTGGTAAAGAAGCGATAGAGGATGGTCCTACAGATATGGAGTAGGTAGTAAAGTACCATAATAAGTTAGGGGTCTAATTTGATTATGTCTTTTACAGATTTATAGACCCGTTTATATGAAAGCCGGCCAACTTCAGTTATACATTATCATAATGGGATAATGGGTATAAGTTGGCTTAAAGTTGTAGATGACGCCGCTTAAATTGTTTTATTTCTAACAAATAGATCTATAAAGTTTTTGTGGCTCAACCCAACTGCTTTTTGCCACCCTAAACATGTACCTGTTTTGACGGTTTGACCTGATAACCAACTGTTATACTTTCTCATTGTGCCCCTACAGCTCTTAACGTAACTCTTGTTTATGGAATGCTTCAGGAATGAGGATTGTTGAGATCAATGGAGTTGTAGATGGAACAATAGGTAGAAATTGGAAACCAGATCCAATCATGTTTACAATGGGTTGGTAAACAGGATTAGTAAGGAATCGGAAAACATGCATCAAATGGTTCTTGCACTAACCTGTGCGCGCAACAACCGGTGTGGATCTCTGAACAGCGTCCCCCTCCATAGCCCTTGTGCATTGACTGACTGTAGGTTTTGGATCAATTGATGTTGCACTATCGGGATGAGATTCTGGTGCACCTGCACAAACAGCAAGCCTTGTTTGTCTGACAATGCTACTAACTAAATGAAAGACTCTTGTAACATGTATGTTGAATTCATTAAAACGGAAAGAGGCGTTACTAACAATGGCGTGCGAGTGATGAAAAGCCAATTGTCCCCACATGTTGTCTAAGCACAATTTATATTCTCTTAACATGTCATCCCACATTGGATTTGAATTTTTCATATTTAGATTACCGCAAGGATACATGTATGTACTCTTAATTTTAGCCAAAAACTGAAGCAAACACAACATTGAACCAATAAATTGAAATTGTTTGAAACCTTCAAGACTACAAAAGTTAAATACAAACACGCTATCAAGAGAAGCAAAACTACATTCGAGTAGCACTGCTTTGAATTCACCTTCTTAATGCAACAAATAACATCACAATGAGATAAATCAGATGTTTTTTTTAATCGTCCAAAGAAACTAACAACAATCACAATGAATAAGAAGAAAAGAATGAGGCATAAACAAACTCAAGAAGCTTAAAACACCAATCATGTGAGGCCTTTATTTACAATCCAAGCTACCATATGTGGCTATGATGACAATGAGATCAGATTATTAAGAAACTGGTCATCGATGTTATGCAAAAACTGTAAAGCTGCATTGTCTTGACATTTGAACTAACATGCTCGCATTTCATGGAATCTCCTTTTGCGACCATCATACGCATTTTTGTGAACAACCGTGGTCCCAAAGCCATGTTCATCATACAGTTACATGTACTAATGTATCGAGAATGGCTGAAACTACAAATATCGGACATATGGTACATGCTTGTGCCAAACTTACAGCTGCGGCTATTTTCCGTCGCTTCAAAAGGTTTGTTAGGCGATAAAGGAGACTTGGGAGATTTCGGAAAATCATCAAAACCAGAGGCATCTGATTTACCACCCTGCAATGAATTACATTAGGTTATTTTCGATTTTTTATCTATAATGAGTGTATAATTTCAATGCTTATTACGTTTTATCTATTGCAAGCTTTTACCTTTCCTTTAGAAAAATCTGCAGAAAAGTCCATCTTTTCACAGATTTAAGCTTTAGCACAAAAATCCTCACAATATCATTCACTGATATATAATCTTTTTATGCTGATCAAAGGCAGTAAACTTTTTCTCGAATTTTGCTTTCTTTTACATACGCGCTTCAACTGCCACTACCATTGGTTTATCTGAACCTTCCACCAAAACACGGAACCATAAAGGCACCTTTTAGATTAAAGAAGATAATTAGCAACCACAAGAATTAAACTTATTACCTTGATGCGGTCATCATTTTCTCGACCAACTACAATCCCAAATCCCTTGCGACTGCAAAAGAAATTACAAAGGTGGACTCAGAAGGAAAAAGAAAAATAAAAAAACAAAGAACCGATCATGCTCTAGTTTTAAAATAGTATATACCCGTGAAACACAAGATCATGAACTTCAAAACCATCCTTAAAGCTGGAGCTTGAAGAACCTTCACCTTTTCTACCTTTATTGTTACTCATTGATGGTTGTTTGACATAACTATAACCTAATTAAACAAAAAACTTAAATAAACCAATTACAAATCATTGAAACTGAATAAAACTCACCATGAAATCATTGTTTTAAGATTCATTGCAACCACATGTGTTCAAAGAAGATGACTAACATGCAAAAACCTGCAAAAAAAACCAACATATGCATATAGATGAATGTACGTGTCATTTTTTTCCAGTATGTTTATATATTTGATTAGGGTTACCTAAGTTGTAGAGATAGATGAAGGAACCGTATTTTTTTCCGTATGTTTATATGTTTGATTAGGGTTATCTAAGGATTCTCATACTTATCTCATATCAATACGTAATTGGTTGCATTTATATATTTTGGGTTTCAAGATATTATCCAAAAAATGAGTTGGTGTAGTGGTTATCATGTTTGTTTGTGGACTAACATAATTAAATTTCGAAATTTATTGCCTAGGTAATTAAATTTCGAAAATTATTGCTTAGGTGGACAACTTATGATGACATGGCACTAAAAACAATTACATGGCAATGATGTGGACATTTGTGGAATAATCTACGTGTCATGCCTTACATTATATATAATGTAGGGTGTTTTCTTTTGCATAATTTCATGTTCACATTATGTGTAATATATATCATTTATTTTAGAGTAAACTCAAAATACATCCATGGTTTACCTGTTTACTTTACCATACATCCTCATAAAAGTTTCAACAAATACATCACTCCGTTAGTAAAAGTTAACCTATATACATCCCTCGGTTAAAATAAGGACTAATGTTTTCGTCCGTTTTTTTACGTTTTCGTCCGTTTTTTTACGTTTTTGTCCTTTTTTTTTAAGTTTTCGTCCGCTTTTTTACTTTTCGGTCAGTTTATTTACGTTTTGACCCTTTTTTTACGTTTTCGTCCGTTTTTTACGTTTTCTTATGTTTTACGTTTTCACGTCCGTTTTCGCACGCTTTGTTTTTACGTTTCGTCGTTTTTACATTTCGTCTACTTTTACGTTTCGTCCATTTTTTACATTTTCATATGTTTTTACGTTTTCGTCCGTTTTTTTTACGTTTTCGTCCGTTTATTTACGTTTTCGTATGTTTTAGGAGATAACGATAAAAAAGTGAAAAAACAAATGAAAACGTAAAAAAACAGACGAAAACGAAAAACAATGGACGAAAACGTAAAAAATAGATGAAAATGTAAAAAAAACTGACGAAAACGTAAAAAAAACAGGCGAAAACGTAAATGAATGGACGAAACGAAAAATGTAAGAAAACGTAAAATACGGACGAAAACGTAAAAATGGGCGTAAAACGTAAAAACGGTCAAAACTAAAAAAAATGTGACGAAACGTAAAAACGGAAGAAAACGTAAAAAAACGGACGAAAACGTAAAAAAATGACGAAAACGTAAAAAAAAAGGGACAAAAACGTAAAAAAATGACGAAAACATAAAAAATGACTAACGGTGCAAATACCGTTAACCCAGAGGACTAACGGTGTAAATATTTTATATCTCGTTTGGAGATAATGGAGAAATAATTTGCACCATTAGTCCTTATTTTAACCGAGGGATGTATATAGGTTAACTTTTACTAACGGAGTGATGTATCTGTTAAAACTTTTGCGAGAGGGATGTATGGTGCGAAACAGGGTAAACCACAGGAATGTATTTTGGAGTTTACTCTTTATTTTATGTAGTCTTCTTCAATTGCTAGTCAGGCTCATTTAAGATCGAATCTGTAAGGCCGACATGTATTCAGCAAGTTTACATCCAATTGTACCTAAATCGAGTTTATGGTGTTCAATGAAATGATATAAGCTAGACGTGGATGCATATATACATTGAGCAAGTTAACATTGCCATCCATTTGATATTTCAGGACATATTTCAAATGCTCAAGACTCTATAGTCTTTAAATTAGTTTGCATATAAGTCCCTAAACATTTTATTTACTAATAAATATCTTCAATCTTTCCCTCCACCTACCAGAACCCATCATCCTTCTCACCTGCGCCCCTTCTTGTTGCACCCATCTCGTATCCATAAAGCTAGACTGACGCAACTATCTTCTCTCGCAGTTTGCTTGTTAACATTCAACATTCTACATCAAACTCATTTGTACGTATGTCTAGGTTATTAGTTTAAATTCAAGAAAAAACATCAATCTTCATAATAATCGTACATTTGAGTGGATCTTCCATTGACGGGACACGACGTGATTTAGGCGGCACAACATATGTTGTAAACATGATAAACGACATTGACCGACTGTGCAAGAGCACTAGAGATGGGTTGGGATGGTATTGGGTGGCCGGTTGTTTAAGACCAGGGCGGCTCAACCTTCTCGGAGGCTTAAAGCGAAGCTTTAAAGTGGGGCATTTTATCAAGGTTATCTGCCAAAAAATTGTTTATATAAAATTTACTTTTCCAAATTTTTTATGTGAAATCTTTGATTAGTTTCTCGAAATCAATATAATATACAGTAATATTTAATTTTCACTTGATAAGTGAGCCAATAAATCTAATCTTTTGGTAACACTTTCGATTGTAGATAATTTTTTAATTAACTTTAGCTTTTGAAATATTTCTAAACTGTAACTGAAATGGTTAACATTATTCTATACGTCATATAAATATTACGGAAAGAGTTTAGATTTATAATGTGATTAAGTATATCAAATCGGTGTAGCATTTTTCACATGTATAACTTTTCTCTAAACTCATAATTTCAAAAATAATTCTATACCGTTGATATCCAAAAAATTGTTATTATATAGGTTAAAGAACTTTTAAGGTTCATACAACTACTTTTTTTAGCTTGTTATCATCTATGGATTTTAAATTTTCAATGCTAAATAGTAAACTAAAGATACCTTCGTGCAATCTAAATTGGTCAAATTTCTTGATGATAATGAAATAGCTTGACCTGCAATATATAACAAATAATCGGTTCTAAAAGTCTCTTCGCCGGTTTTTATAGCTTACTTGTTAACATCATCATCATCTTTTCTATTTCTACAAATAGCTCATTTTCTTCTCAAATTTTCGTTCGACATTCGTTTTTCTTTAGCAATTTCTTTAGCGGAAACTAAAGCATCCTTAAAAGCAACTTTTAATTGAAGAATAATACATGAGTAGATGAGAGAAAACAATAGAGTGACAATATGTTTTTGGATGTGAAGAAATAAACATCGATTCATCATGTAAATGGTTAAATAGTTGTTATCATAAGGCTTAATTTAATCTTTCTTTATTATTAAGCAAAAATGGATCTTTTATATACTTAATATATTTGGGCTTAAATTTCTAGAACTAATAGGTTTAAAAAATGAAAAGTAGAAACAACGGAGGCCCAAAACTTTGATTATTTAACCTTTTATCGGCTAGTTAGGGCCTTGAATAATCGGTCTCTAAAGATGACGACACCATGTGTATGACTTTGTATATATACAAGGTTCTAAAAAATTTAGAGCCTTAAAAAATTGAAGGTTCTAAAAAACCTTAGCTTTACTTGATTTACCCATAACCACTTTTTAAAACATGCATGATAATGATACATGAACAAAAATGCGTAAATATTTCAATATTGATGGTGGCAAAATGGATATTAGTAAAGAAGATGCAACTTCAATAAAGGGATTTAGGACTCAGATTGCCAAGAAAAATTAATGTGGCTGTATAATTAAGTTTGTAACACTGAAAGATCAACACTGGTCGAAAATTGTGACAAGGGTGCAGTAGAGATTGCTAGTCAAATATAACCATTTTAACAATGCTTTAAAGTTTTTCCGGCACTTAAAAGCTGATCCACTCTTTGATCAGTCATGGCGAAAAATAGATCTTATTTTCCAGCATGGTTTTGAAAACCAGACTAATAAGGTTGAGTATATTTTAATTTCCAAACACCCTATATATACTCTAACACCAATAACAAATCGATCTTATTTTCCAAAGCTTCTCATAGTATTTTCCAGGAAATTCTTAGCATTCTTAGAAATAAAACTTAATATGATGACTATTTCAATGCATCGACTTTGATTCACGACTATCTTGACTTTGCTTGTAACATCTTGTTATGTACCTTCCTTCTTTTGAAATTACATGATTCAAAAGATTGACTTTATAGGTACATAATTAAAATGAAAGCTTTACTACGTCTAAAATC
Source organism: Chrysanthemum lavandulifolium (assembly GCA_022545495.1). NCBI lineage: Eukaryota > Viridiplantae > Streptophyta > Magnoliopsida > Asterales > Asteraceae > Chrysanthemum > Chrysanthemum lavandulifolium. The sequence continues at coordinate 108,337,639 of CM040245.1, read as the reverse complement.
TACCAAATATAGGTGATATTGTAGCCTATAAAAGCACGTACTTGTTTATCCATGCACAACAACATACATGCATACATACTTCATTTGATTACTACACTCAAACCTCAAAGCATCTCAATGGAAATAGCAAACTTTTTCATGGAGAACAATCTCTTAACTTCTCTTTTTCTTACATTAACACCTCTCATCCTATTATTTATCACCAAAAAGTATTTTAAAACTGAGAAAAACCTCCCACCAGGGCCACGACCATTGCCGATAATCGGCAATATGCACCAAATGGGCAGCAAGCCACATGTCTCTACCGCCATGTTGGCTAAGGAATATGGCCCCCTCGTCTCTCTTCGTTTGGGTTCTAAACTTCTTGTGGTAGCCTCATCTCCAGAGGCAGCCAAGGAAATTCTTAAAACTCAAGACCGTCATCTTTCTGGTCGCAATGTACCTGATGCCTTTAATTTAGATACGTTAGACGGGAAGAGATCTAGTGAGAAGAGAAATTGAAATAAGAAGAATGAGAAAAAATTTGAGCCACACATTTCAAATAAGGTGGAGAAATTTAAGGGGAGATGCATCTATTTCTTTATGTGCATGATGTGGTTTCTCATCCTTCTCATTTTAATTTTAATTCTCATTTGATCCTTACTCTACGTTAGACTACCAATTTGTTTGGGCAAAAGATTGCAATGAACATTGGAAATCACTTAGAACCATTTCACGGTCTGAGATGTTCTCGTCTAAAGCAATAGAAGCCGAGTCTAATTTGAGACATGAAAAGTTGGTTCAAATGTTAAATTTCTTGAATACCAAGCAAGGACAAGTTGTGAAAATTGAGGAAGTTGTTTTCACTACATTGTTTAACACGTTGAGTAACATTTTATTTAGCAAAGATTTTCTTGATTTAAACGATGAACGTGGAACGGCTCATTGGATAAAATTTGGACTTCAGAAGGCACTGGAGAATGGTATGACACCAAACGTAAGTGATTTTTTCCCCATACTTAGGGGCCTTGATCTTCAAGGATTAAGGAGGGACAGCTCCAAACGTCTTGAAGAGGTTTCTAGCTTCACTGATGCTATAATTGAAGAAAGGAGAGCTCGAATAGCTTCTTCAGTGACCAATGAAGCTGTGGAGGTAGAAGAAAAAGATTTCTTGGATCGATTGCTTGAAAATAATTTTACGAATACTCAAATCAATGTCTTGGTTCTGGTAAGTTTTCTACAGCCATCTAAATAGTAGACCTTTGTTTATTCGAATATTATTGCAAGATTTGACATCCAAGTTTTGAGCCGTGAAAACTAAAATTGGTATTTGGCATGCAGAATAATAAATCATTGTGCACAATTTTGTTTATTCGTCTAACTATGTGTAAACACAAAATATTTTACATTTAGACATACACTTCTAGGTTACTTGAACAAAGGTCACTTTTATTAGGGATAACTTAACATATATGTAATCATTTGATGGATTTATAATTATATATTTTTTACCATATGCAGGAATTATTCATAGCCGGTACAGATACCGTGGTATCGACCATTGAGTGGGCTATGGCCGAGTTGTTAAAGAACAAAGAAATCTTGGACAAAATACACGAAGAGCTAAAACTTGAGATTAGCTCCAACTCTATCATGAAATCTGATCTTTCTAAATTGACTTATTTCAATGCTTGTGTCAAAGAAACACTAAGATTGCACCCGGTTGTCCCTCTCCTGATTCCTCGACGTGCACTTGAAGCTTGTGAAGTTATGAATTATACAATTCCTCAAAATTCTCAAGTATGGGTCAATATTTGGGCAATCGGTCGAGACCCAAAAGTTTGGGAGGACCCTGACACTTTTAAACCCGAAAGGTTTGTTGACTCACACTTGGATTTTTCAGGACGTGACTTTGAGTTCATACCTTTTGGTGGTGGCAGAAGAATGTGCCCTGGTTTACCCTCTGGTATCAAGAGTTTGCAAACTATATTAGCGTCTTTGATTCTTGAATACGATTGGATTCTTCCAAACAACGAGGATCCAGAAAAACTTGACATGAATGAAAAATTTGGGGTGACTTTGCAGAAAGAGAAACCTCTTGAGCTTATCTTTAAGCACAAAGAGTAACCAATAATATATGGCTTAGCCAATGCACATGTAATCTTTAAGTTTGAGTGTTTGACAACATTTTATGTGTTTTATCATAATTAGTACGTATTAGTATTCTTAATTAAAGATTAATGTCCCTCTTGAAATATGTAAAAGTTGGTTATGCTTTTGTTCAATTGAATGAAAGATTGCTGAAATTTTAGAAGCTAATATGGATCTAAGTAGTACAGTACTAGAACAATACGCTACCATGCATTCAATCAACTTGCTTCACTTTCCATTAAGTTCAAATATGTTTTTTTCTCATGATTTGTTTCCTCAGTTCTCATTAAATTCGAAGTTTTAGTAATACTTGTCTTCTTTAAGAAACCGGACTTTATTTGAATTTTTACATATAAAAAAAATCTTCCATTTCAAGCCTGCTTTTCTGCGTACGCGCGAGTTCCCTCTACAATATCCTATCTTCCTTTTTCTATTTTAGAAGCTCTGCTTATCTGCATACCTTCCCTATCCTTTTGTTTAGTTATCATTCATTCATTTGAATCACCGAAGTGACAAAGTTTCTGAATTTGACAAATACTACTTTAGTCTACAAATGAAAGAAAATTACTTCCTAGGACCTTGAAGCTTGGTGCCATACATGGCATTAAAGGCATCAAATTCCGGAAGATCATGAACACGATTCGCATAGTCATCGTAGTCATAGTCATCATACTCATCTTCATATTCATTGCTGAATAGATTAGCGGACTCAAATTGGTTGTAACCACCTCATCTTTAGAATCGAAACCACGATCTCTCCACTTTATAAAGGGTTAACTCTCTTAGTAGAAGGGCGGCGGATTACAAGATGCACTAGTTTTAGGAGCCACATCAGGCTCCATCTCAAATCACTCACTGGGGTTCTTGTGATGTAGTACCTATCTTAGTAGACTTATCTTCATTAACTTCCATTGTCGACCAGAATCCACGTCCTTGTTGGTGTCATTAGAAGGAATACCAAGCGAATCCGTATTAAGAGCATCAAAGCGGTTAGATGTAGAGATCGTTGGTCCATCGAACTACCACATGAAGCATTCTTCTGACTTCTTTCTTAGGTTCAAGAGTCTTTTGGGTTGATATTGACCTTACCCATGGTTTAGTAAACCCTCCTTGACCGAATATTGACCCACCTTGCTTTCCGCACGCTTAGTTTGGCGGGAGGTTCAACAACTTTAGGACATTCAGTAAGGTATGACCAAAATCTTACATGTATCACAATGAGGTGGTTTCCTCATATTCAACCCTTTCTCTCAATAGTCGAACCCGACCCATCAAACGGTATCTCAGATGAGGTTATCCTAAGCACCTCATCGGACTTCACATCAATCATGCATCTAGCAAAACTACTCATTGGGTCCTTGCACATTTGGATGGTGAAAGCATCTAACTTTTAGGCGCCTATCAATGTAGGGAGACTAAGGCCATCATCGAAAAATAGCAAGAGGAACATCATGGAATTTAACCCACTGGGATGTTGGTCAAATCCTATTTAAGTAAGTTGGTGTTCAATGTCCATGGTTTAAGAATAATAGGTACATTTCTAATCAACCAAGGACCGTTTCAAGAACATCATCAACACCTTTCTTGAATTGAACTTAAAAAGAAGAATCCTTTGCATTCATCATTACCTTTTATACCAAACTTAGCCACGCATTACAAAGTAATCAACGGGAAAAGCAGAGTCGTTGACCGAAATACCATCCTAAAGTATTCTCAAACCTAATGTTCCTCTTCAACCACTTTCGCCGGAACGAAAGATCCACCATTAGCTTTTCTTACACTCCAACCTGAAGTTTGGCGTGTGTTTCTTAGGTTCGATAAAGTAACACGACCTCGATGTAGAAGTTTGTGCATCATTATTAGGACTACTAGTAGCATTAACATTAGAATCTTGAGGAGTTTTGAATAATAACCCATAGTAGCAAATCTCTCTAGCTCCTTTTGTGATGCGGCACCTTAAGATGCTCAAATGGATTAACCCGATGAAGCGGTAGCATCCATTATCACGGTGGTTTTAATGGTTGCATCATCACCCACAGAACAAGTTTTCCTCGAATATTTGTTTTCAATGCACAATTTTCAATAGCGTATCATGACCCTGAGCCATGACTAGGTGCTTCATGACTAGGGCTCGAAACAACATCAACGATGGGGTGCACTCACTTGTAGCCACATTAGGCTCGTTAACAAGATATCCGTAGCAATGCATCAACATCAACATCAACGTGGCAATATTCAAAGTAGACGAGTTGTTGCACATAAGAATCCATCTCTCCAACATCGACATCACAAGCGACAAACTTAAAAGAACAGACCGTAATACCAACAACAGGAAAAGTGATCGATTGGTCTTGGATCTTCAATGATTCATTTCACTTCCTAAGATTATAACAATCATCACAACCTATTTGAAAGACATCATTATGGTTAGTAATGAGCAATAGTAGCTACAATGCTCTCCACAAATACTATAGTGATCTTGTTCTTTTGCTGGAGATATAACAATCAAATGTGAAAACTACGTGGTAAAATCTAAACAAAAGCTTAGTCACTTGGAAAGCTCATAAATATAGCTGCAAAGGAAAATTATATTGAAGAATTTATGGCTGCTTAAAAAAAATCATGAACCACAGCTTAAGTACGAAATAAATAATATATACCTTTTTTTTAATCGCGTCTATTAGTATTATGTATAATATAATGAGGCTCGGATCACGAAGATGGAAGCCATGAAACACATGCATCATTGCAACCATAATTTGATTGGCTGCCCGTGCAGCACGGTGCTCGATAAGTGCAAATGCTGGTTTCGTCATCGCAATCATACATAATACTAAAGGGCCTTCAAAATGACATCTTTTTGTCGTTTCAAAACAATGTCGAGGCTGTAGTTGTTGTGTTGTGTGAATATCACACTGAGCACATAAACATAATTCTGAGACCTATTCTTTATAGGCCTGCGTTACCATTAACTATAATAGCTAAAGTGTAACAATGAGGCTCGGACATGTAACGTAAAGAAAAGACACACCTCCTTGGTGCAACTTCAAAATGTTGCCCGCCAAGACACAAACATTTTGGTTTTAAGCGAACCCGTTCGGTTTATCACGGCCAGTTATCTGAGATATCAAACCTAATACTAAACAACATTCAAATCGACCCAGAACATTTGAGATACCGTAGTTCACATGCATGAACAAAACGAAGAATCATAAAGAAGATACACCGCCATGGCGCAACCTGAGTTACCCGCTAAAGATACGGTAATCTCAACTTTAATTGAAAGCCATTCGGACTAATCAAAGGCAAACCTCTCACCATGAAGATTTGATGAGGCGAGGTTGTGCTCACTTGTCACAGATTTAAACCAACGCATCTTAATAGCCTCATCACCATGACTCATTCAAAGAACCTGGACAATATAAGTTTAAAAAATTTAGCACAAATAATTTTAACAAACACAAAAAACTACACCCTTTTCGAGTGCTATTTATTTATGATGATTTTCTAATAAAAAGTCATTCCACGGAAAAAAAAATCTAATTTTAGTGGTTAACTTTTATTTATATTTTGACAATTTATAACCTCAAAAACCCCAAAATTCATAGAAACACAAAAGCTTTAAAAATATATAATTAACAAATCCCCAAATTATGAGAAACCCACGATTTAAAAATTCGGTTTTAAATATGTATGATCTGTAATAATCATTAAACCTCAAAGTAATGAAGGTGAATTTTGTATAAAAATGGCGGCGGAAAATCAGACAAATCCGTCATCTAATTTCAATCTTATCCCAAAACCAACCCAATTATCGTAACTAAATGAGGAAAAAAAACGAAGAAATAGATAGGAGCACATATCTTGTGGTTAGATTGGGCGCCAAGCTGGCATGCTAGGGTGGCAGCACAACCTTTCTAAGCATTAAAAAAGCATTGTTAGATGTGGATTTAATTGGGCTCCGGTTAACGGAACAATTGAAGAGAGAAGTGTGAGAGGCGCGGATATTAGGGGTGTTCATGGGTTGGGTAATACCCGAATAAACCGAAAACAAAACCGAATCAAACCGAAATAATCGAACCGAACTTGTAGGCCGAATTTGTCAAAACCGAACAAGACGAATTAAATATTAGGTTTCGGTTCGGTTATATTTACTATCTAAACCGAAACCTTTAAATAAATGTATATATTTTTATAAAAAAATATTAAAACTCTTTCATATTCTATATATAACATTTATTAAGCTTGATTTTCTTTTTATACTAAAAGTATATATAAATTAATAAATGAATTAAAATTATGTAATTCGTTTATTCGGTTCGGTTTCGGTTATTCGGTTCGGTTTTCGGTTTGGTTTAATCGATTTGATTCGGTTCGGTTCGGTTTTTGGTTATACCGTAAACATTTTTAAACAATCGAACCGAATCATAAGAACAACCCGATAACCGAACGATGAACACCCCTAAGCGGATATCGAAATAATTTGGGCCGGGTCAAAGGTTGGGTTAATCTAACATGTCTGTACAATGGTAAATGTAATATATATATATATATATATATATATATATATATATATATATATATATATATATATATATATATACTAGATGTTGAACTAGCGATGGTATGATATATTGTTTGCATATATTCATGCGAAAAGGATGTTAAATAATGATATTGGTAATCATCGAGATCACTTTCTACCACGATCATGCGTGAAGTAGATTCTGCTTTGGTTGAGGAGATAAAATTAATACAAACACAAATCAATTCACGATTCCTTTCATTCTTGCATCCCTAATTCCTTTCCCTATACCCCAGAGAGCTAGTGCACATTTAGTTTACAATAAAGAAAATTTTATTAATGATTTGATGAATCTAAAACACCATGATAAAGAAAATCATAGAAACACGGTGATAATCACCATACTATCGTTAATGAGCTTGACATATATGAGAGAAAACACAACACAATAATTAATCAAAAATTTAATGTTGGACCCTTGATCATGACTAAATTACCTTGGAACCTATTCTAAGTGACCGCCCTAAAACCAAACTTGATATTTAACCTTTTTGTTGATGTGCTCCGCTTTTCATTAAATGTTTACATGGTCACTCCATCACCATTGATGTTCCACGATTTCTCCTTGTTGTACTTTAAGTACCTTTTTTATGCAAAACATATTGTTATACTTAGAAATATCGTGTAAAATAGTATATATGGCAATCATTATAATTAACTACATTATATTATAGGTAAAATCAAGTAAAATTTTGCTTTAAACTATTGTAAGAAAGACTTTGAAAAATTCCAAAGAATGGTTATGTTAAAAGTGTAAGAGTAAAGTCTTAACATGTAAAATGATTGAATGCTTAACATAAGTTTTATGTATTCTTTCTACGAGACAATATGTATTTTTTGTTCAATGTATGACTCACCCAAGTGATTAGGTTTAAAAATATATACACTACTAAAAACCATATGATGCAAAATAAAATAGATCGTTTGACACTCTAACGTACTTGCTCTTTAAGCTGTTCTTCCTTCTTCATAATTAGAGTGCAAAGACTTGAACCGAATCACTCAATGTGAGAAGTTATGATATGATGGATTTGCAAATTATTGTCTCAAGAACTATTGAAATACTATATAATATATGGGTTCTTACGGTGAAAATTCAAAGAAGGGGTGTGTTTATGGGCTTTTGGCTTGGGAACCTGAATCCCATATCTAAAGAAAGTAAGATATTATCGTAAGTGGTGCGATGTTGTTGGGTTAATGATGATAAATATGTATGAAAAAATAAAAGCCAATAAAAAACATACCTTTTGGATATCTTCCTCAAGCAGGCTATAAATTTTCAAGAGAGTGCAGTAAGTCGTGATAAGATACTTGAATCAAATTCACATTAGATTATCGATTTTATTAGATAATATTTGACCTTGAAACTCAAAGGCTTTTCATAATTGGCTCCATAACTAACCTTTGGGTAGAAATCCGATGGCGAGAACTTATCAAAATGAACATGGCTAAAATCCATCGTCATCCGTCTCACCCATATATACTCTCACGAAAATAATTGAAATGATGTAATTTTATAATGAAACTCGATATTGAAGCAAGATTCGTTACTAACCTTTAAATTTTTCTTCACGGTATCATTGCTTTTAGATCGAATACCTCACCTTTAGGGCCCGTTCTCATTAGAGATTCGGACCTTACTCTTCACCTCCATTAGATCGAAACATTCCATGCATTATCCAGCGATCTTCCATATCCCTATTTACATATAATGTATCGGTACTTTAATGTCTAATAAAAAAGTTTACATGGTTATATGAAAAATGTTATCTTGGCCACTTGAAAACTCACCGCATATTAAACAACCATCTAAGCACCATGCATCCATGCCTCGAGTGGTATGAAATTCGTAGAGGTAACTTGTATTCCCTTTGAAAAACCGAAGAATATTCTTGAGTAAACCTAAAGATAAATCACCCGTTATAAAAAGACTCCAAGCTTAATATATTGTTCACCATAACGTTTACCTTAATCCTTCTTTGATTTAGCGGCGATGAATTACGATGAGTTCCAATTAAGATAAGTAGATATTTTCACCATGCTTTGCTTTTGTGTTGTGTGTGTATGTGGGTTGGGGGGCGAGGCAGGGGAAAAGAAGGGTAGAAATGAAGTCTCGAGAAAAACATTGCGCTGGCGTATGTTCGGACCGCTAATAAAGCTCTTGGTAATTGAATATTGTATCGGTTCTAATGTTCAAAGTTGGATTAAAATCGTTTTAGTGCAGATTCGTTCATTGATTATCTCTGCGATTATTGCTTCATCAATTAAAAATTGTCAATATCTTATTATTAATGGATTGAGTGAAAAGCATTTAACGGTTCCTTTTAAAATTTCTAATACCTCAACATTCAAAATCGGTAATTGATAAATGGCTCGTCATCACTTGTGAATAGTTAGAGACAAGAGTTGTTCACCTCATTCATTCTACCCTTGTTTGGGTTACTAAGTCCACCAATTGAGAGGATTGCAAAGAACCATAAGAATTTTGGTCGTAAATCAATTATCTTGAGCGGGAATTATGCAACATAATGGAAAACCTGACCTATCAAGTAACCAACAATGTGAAATCCTCGACTCTACTGATAACATCAATAAAATCGGACATATACAACACAAATGAACCTAACATTTAAATCCTAATGTAAAAGAAACATGTCACACCATAATCGCCTCGATGTGCAAAAACTTTGTTGTTCCGTCTGGGTGGCCTATGAGGAATTGATCCGAGCTTAAACTTGGAAGCCTCGTGTCTAGCAAGTTTAGGAGGCACGACTATTGCGCATAAGCATCTTGAGATCATAAAACACATTAGTATCATCAAGAGTCAAGAAAGTAGTAGTTGTTCGGATAAGCACTCCAAAACATCTCAAATAGTAGTTTAAATAAGCATTCCAAGCATTGACAATTAGTTTAAATAAGCACTCCAAGCTTCAATAATTAATTTCATCACTCCAAAAGCGACCTATAAGTACCACCATCCATATACATGTATGGTCAAGTACCAGTGATCTTTTGATTGGTACCAATGCAACTAACAAAAATGCCAGATGGTGGTAAAGCGATAGAGGATGGTCCTAGGATATGGAGTAGGTAGTAAAGTACCATAATAAGTTGGGGTCTAATTTGATTATGTCTTTTCTGTTATAGACCCGTTTATATGAAAGCTTAACCAGTTATACATTATCATAATGGGATAATGGGTATAAGTTGGCTTAAAGTTGTAGATGACGCGCTTAAATTGTTTTATTTCTAACAAATAGATCTATAAAGTTTTGTGGCTCAATGTTGCTTTTGCCACCTAAACATGTACTGTTTTGACGGTTTGACGATAACCAACTATTATACTTTCTCATTGTGCCTACAGCTCTTACGTAACTCTTGTTTATGGAATGCTTGAGAATGAGGATTCTTGAGATCAATGGGTTGTAGATGGAACAATAGGTAGAAATTGAAACAGATCGGTCATGTTTACAATGGGTTGATAAGCAGTTAGTAAGGAATCGGAAAACATGCATCAAATGGTTCTTGCACTAACTGCGCGCGCAAACAACCGGTGTGGATCTACGAGCAGCGTCCCCTCCTAGTTGTGCATTGGTAGTTGTAGGTTTTGGATCAATTGATGTTGCACTATCGGGATGAGATTACGGTGCACTGCACAAGCAACAAGCCTTGTTTGTCGACAATGCTACTAACTAAATGAAAGACTCTTGTAACATGTATGTTGAATTCATTAAAGCGGAAAGAGGCGTTACTAACAATGGCGTGCTGATGATGAAAGCCAATTGTCCCCACATGTTGTCTAAGCACAATTTATATTCTCTTAACATGTCATCCCACATTGGATTTGAATTTTCATATTTAGATTACCGCAGGATACATGTATGTACTCTTAATTTTAGCCAAAAGCGGAAGCAAACACAACATTGAACCAATAAATTGAAGCTTATTGTTTGAAACCTTGATTACTACAAAGTTAAATACAAACACGCTATCAGAAGCAAAAACTACATTCGATAGCACACTTTTGAATTCACCTTCTAATGCAACAAATAACATCACAATGAGATAAAGCTGTATGTTTTTTTTTTGCGTCAAAGAAACTAACAACAATCACAATGAATAAGAAGAAAAGAATGAGGCATAAACAAACTGAAGAAGCTTAAAACACCAATCATGTGAGGCCTTTTATTTACAATCCAAGCTACCATATGTGGCTATGATGACAATGAGATCAGTTATTAAGCGGTCATCGATGTTATCAAGCTTAAAAGCGCATTGTCTTGACATTTGAACTAACATGCTCGCATTTCATGGAATCTCCTTTGCGACCATCATCGCATTTTGTGAACAACGTGGTCCCAAAGCCATGTTCATCATACGATTACATGTACTAATGTATCGAGAATGGTTGAAACTACAAATATCGGACATATACATGCTTGTGCCAAACTTACACTGGCTATTTTCCGTCGCTAAAGGTTTGTTAGGCGATAAAGGAGACTGGGAGATTTGGAAAATCATCAAAACCGAGGCATCGATTTACCACCACGCAATGAATTACATTAGGTTATTTTCGATTTTTATCTATAATGAGTGTATAATTTCAATGCTTATTACGTTTTATCTATTGCAAGCTTTTACCTTTCCTTTAGAAAAATCTGCAGAAAAGTCCATCTTTTCAGTTTAAGCTTTAACAAAAATCCTCACAATATCATTCCGATATATAATCTTTTATCTTGATCAAAGCGATAAACTTTTTCTGAATTTTGCTTTCTTTTACATACGGCTTCATGCCGCTACCATTGGTTTATCTGAACCTTCCACCAAAACGGAACCATAAAGGCGACCTTTTAGATTAAAGAAGATAATTAGCAACCACAAGAATTAAACTTATTACCTTGATGCGGTCATCATTTTCTCTCGACCTACAATCCCAAATCCACTGCATTAAAAGAAATTACAAAGCGAGGACGTAAAGGAAAAAGAAAAATAAAAAAACAAACGATCATGCTCTAGTTTTAAAATAGTATATACCCGTGAAACACAAGATCATGAACTTCAAAACCATCCTTAAAATTTGAGCTTGAAGAACCTTCACCTTTTCTACCTTTTTGTTACTCATTGATGGTTGTTTGACATAACTATAACCTAATTAAACATAAAACTTAAATAAACCAATTACAAATCATTGAAGCTGAATAAAACTCACCATGAAATCATTGTTTTAAGATTCATTGCAACCATGTGTTCAAAGAAGATGACTAACATGCAAAACACATAAAAAAAACCAACATATGCATATAGATGAATGTACGTGTCATTTTTTCCGATATGTTTATATATTGATTAGGGTTACCTAAGTTGTAGAGATAGATGAAGGAACCGTATTTTTTCCGTATGTTTATATGTTTGATTAGGGTTATCTAAGGATTCTCATACTTATCTCATATCAATACGTAATTGGTTGCATTTATATATTTTGGGTTTCAAGATATTATCAAAAATGAGTTGGTGTAGTGGTTATCATGTTTGTTTGTGGACTAACATAATTAAATTCGAAATTTATTGCCTAGGTAATTAAATTTAAAATTATTATTAGTGGACAACTTATGATGACATGGCACTAAAACAATTACGGCAATGATGTGGACATTTGTGGAATAATCTACGTGTAATGCCTTACGTTATATATAATGTAGGGTGTTTTTCTTTTGCATAATTTCATGTTCACATTATGTAATATATATCATTTATTTTAGAGTAAACTCAAAATACATCCTGTGGTTTCTACATTTTACTTTCATACATCCCTACATAAAAGTTTCAACAAATACATCATTAGTTAGTAAAGTTAACCTATACATCCCGGTTAAAATAAGGACTAATGTTTTCGGTTTCGTTTTTTCGTTTTTGTCCTTTTTTAAGTTCGTCCGCTTTTTTACTTTTAGGTTATTCGTTTTGACCCTTTTTCGTTTTATCGTTTTTACGTTTCTTATGTTTACGTTTCTTTGTTTTTACGTTTCGCTTTGTTTTTTACGTTTTTACATTTTTGTTTACATCTGCTTGCGTTTCGTCCATTTTAACATTTTCATATGTTTTACGTTTCGTCCGTTTTTACGTTTAGATCGTCGTTTATTCGTTTCGTATGTTTTGGGAGATAGCGATAAAAGTGAAAACATAAGCGTAAAAGACAACAAAATGGGCGAAACTTAATAGATGAAAATGCCCGGCAGCGTAACTGACGCGTAATGAAAATGGGCGGCGTAAAAGCGAGCGTAAAATCAGCGTGCGTCGGCGGCGTGCGGTCAAGCAATAAAAAGTGAGGCAACGTGCGGAACGTAAAAGCGGACGGCGTAAAATGGCGGTAAAAAGGACAAGCGTTAAAAATGGCGAAAACATAAAAATGACTAACGGTTTGATACGTTAACCCGGACTAATTGTAAATATTTTATATCTCGTTGGAGATAATGGAGAAATAATTTGCACCATTAGTCCTTATTTTAACGGGATGTATATAGGTCAACTTTTACTACTGGTGATGTATACAAACTTTGCGAGAGGGATGTATGGTGCGAAGCAAACCAGAATGTATTGGAGTTCTCTTTATTTTATGTAGTCTTCTTCAATTGCTAGTCGGGCTCATTTAAGATCGAATGTAAGGCCGACATGTATTGACAAGTTTACATCCAATTGTACCTAAATCGAGTTTATGGTGTTCAATGAAATGATATAAGCTAGCGTGGATGCATATATACATTGAGCAAGTTAACATTGCCATCCATTTGATATTTCAGGACATATTTCAAATGCTCAAGACTCTATAGTCTTTAAATTAGTTTGCATATAAGTCCTAAACATTTTATTTACTAATAAATATCTTCAATCTTTCCTCCACCTACGGAACCCATCATCCTTCTCACTGCGCCCTCTTGTTGCACCCATCTCGTATCCATAAAGCTAGGTGCGCAACTTCTCTTCTCGCGGTTTGCTTGTTAACATTCAACATTCTACATCAAACTCATTTGTATGTCTAGGTTATTAGTTTAAATTCAAGAAAAAACATCAATCTTCATAATAATCGTACATTTGAGTGGATCTTCCATTGACGGGACACGGCGTGAGGCGGCACAACATATGTTGTAAACATGATAAACGACATTGACCGACATGTGCAAAACTAGAGATGGGTTGGTATTGGGTGGCGGTTGTTTAAGACCAGTGGCTCAACCTTCCGGAGCTTAGCGAAGCTTTAAAGTGGGCATTTTATCAAGGTTATCTGCCAAAAAATTGTTTATATAAAATTTACTTTTCCAAATTTTTTATGTGAAATCTTTGATTAGTTTCTCGAAATCAATATAATATACAGTAATATTTAATTTTCACTTGATAAGTGAGCCAATAAATCTAATCTTTTGGTAACACTTTCGATTGTAGATAATTTTTTAATTAACTTTAGCTTTTGAAATATTTCTAAACTGTAACTGAAATGGTTAACATTATTCTATACGTCATATAAATATTACGGAAAGAGTTTAGATTTATAATGTGATTAAGTATATCAAATCGGTGTAGCATTTTTCACATGTATAACTTTTCTCTAAACTCATAATTTCAAAAATAATTCTATACCGTTGATATCCAAAAATTGTTATTATATAGGTTAAAGAACTTTTAAGGTTCATACAACTACTTTTTAGCTTGTTATCATCTATGGATTTTAAATTTTCAATGCTAAATAGTAAACTAAAGATACCTTCGTGCAATCTAAATTGGTCAAATTTCTTGATGATAATGAAATAGCTTGACCGCAATATATAACAAATAATCGGTTCTAAAGTCTCTTCGCGGTTTTATAGCTTACTTGTTAACATCATCATCATCTTTTCTATTTCTACAAATAGCTCATTTTCTTCTCAAATTTTAATTCGACATTCGTTTTCTTTAGCAATTTCTTTAGCGGAAACTAAAGCATCCTTAAAAGCAACTTTTAATTGAAGAATAATACATGAGTAGATGAGAGAAAACAATAGAGTGACAATATGTTTTTGGATGTGAAGAAATAAACATCGATTCATCATGTAAATGGTTAAATAGTTGTTATCATAAGGCTTAATTTAATCTTTCTTTATTATTAAGCAAAAATGGATCTTTTATATACTTAATATATTTGGGCTTAAATTTCTAGAACTAATAGGTTTAAAAATGAAAAGTAGAAACAACGGAGGCAAAACTTTGATTATTTAACCTTTTATCGGCTAGTTAGGGCCTTGAATAATCGGTCTCTAAAGATGACGACACCATGTGTATGACTTTGTATATATACAAGGTTCTAAAAAATTTAGAGCCTTAAAAAATTGAAGGTTCTAAAAAACCTTAGCTTTACTTGATTTACCCATAACCACTTTTTAAAACATGCATGATAATGATACATGAACAAAAATGCGTAAATATTTCAATATTGATGGTGGCAAAATGGATATTAGTAAAGAAGATGCAACTTCAATAAAGGGATTTAGGACTCAGATTGCCAAGAAAAATTAATGTGGCTGTATAATTAAGTTTGTAACACTGAAAGATCAACACTGGTCGAAAATTGTGACAAGGGTGCAGTAGAGATTGCTAGTCAAATATAACCATTTTAACAATGCTTTAAAGTTTTTCCGGCACTTAAAAAGCTGATCCACTCTTTGATCAGTCATGGCGAAAAAATAGATCTTATTTTCCAGCATGGTTTTGAAAACCAGACTAATAAGGTTGAGTATATTTTAATTTCCAAACACCCTCATATACTCTAACACCAATAACAAATCGATCTTATTTTCCAAAGCTTCTCATAGTATTTTCCAGGGAAATTCTTAGCATTCTTAGAAATAAAAACTTAATATGATGACTATTTCAATGCATCGACTTTGATTCACGACTATCTTGACTTTGCTTGTAACATCTTGTTATGTACCTTCCTTCTTTTGAAATTACATGATTCAAAAGATTGACTTTATAGGTACATAATTAAAAATGCTTTACTACGTCTAAAATCTACCAAATATAGGTGATATTGTAGCCTATAAAAGCGTACTTGTTTATCCATGCACAACAACATACATGCATACATACTTCATTTGATTACTACACTCAAACCTCAAAGCATCTCAATGGAAATAGCAAACTTTTCATGGAGAACAATCTCTTAACTTCTCTTTTTACATTAACACCTCTCATCCTATTATTTATCACCAAAAGTATTTTAAAACTGAGAAAACCTCCCACCAGGACGACCATTGCCGATAATCGTAATATATAAATAGGCAGCAAGCCACATGTCTCTACCGCCATGTTGGCTAAGGAATATGGCCCTCGTCTCTTCGTTTGGGTTCTAAACTTCTTGTGGTAGCCTCATCTCCAGAGGCAGCCAAGGAAATTCTTAAAACTCAAGACCGTCATCTTTCTGGTGCTGTACCTGATGCCTTTAATTTAGATCGTTAGACGGAAGAGTCTAAGAAGAGAAATTGAAATAAGAAGAATGAGAAAAAAAATTTGACAGCATTTCAAATAAGGTGGAGAAATTTAAGGGAGATCATCTATTTCTTTATGTGCATCCGAAATGTGCGGCTGTGGTTTCTTCTCATCCTTCTCATTTTAATTTTAATTCTCATTTGATCCTTACTCTACGTTAGACTACCAATTTGTTTGGGCAAAAGATTGCAATGAACATTGGAAATCACTTAGAACCATTTCACGGTCTGAGATGTTCTCGTCTAAAGCAATAGAAGCCGAGTCTAATTTGAGACATGAAAAGTTGGTTCAAATGTTAAATTTCTTGAATACCAAGCAAGGACAAGTTGTGAAAATTGAGGAAGTTGTTTTCACTACATTGTTTAACACGTTGAGTAACATTTTATTTAGCAAAGATTTTCTTGATTTAAGCGATGAGCGTGGAGCGGCTCATTGGATAAAATTTGGACTTGAAGGCACTGGAGAATGGTATGACACCAAACGTAAGTGATTTTCCCATACTTAGGGCCTTGATCTTCAAGGATTAAGGAGGGACAGCTCAAACGTCTTGAAGGGTTTCTAGCTTCACTGATGCTATAATTGAAGAAAGGAGAGCTCGAATAGCTTCTTCAGTGACCAATGAAGCTGTGGAGGTAGAAGAAAAGATTTCTTGGATCGATTGCTTGAAAATAATTTCTGAATACTCAAATCAATGTCTTGGTTCTGGTAAGTTTTCTACAGCCATCTAAATAGTAGACCTTTGTTTATTCGAATATTATTGCAAGATTTGACATCAAGTTTTGAGCCGTGAAAACTAAAATTGGTATTTGGCATGCAGAATAATAAATCATTGTGCACAATTTTGTTCGTCTAACTATGTGTAAACACAAAATATTTTACATTTAGACATACACTTCTAGGTTACTTGAACAAAGGTCACTTTTATTAGGGATAACTTAACATATATGTAATCATTTGATGGATTTATAATTATATATTTTTACCATATGCAGGAATTATTCATAGCCGTACAGATACCGTGGTATCGACCATTGAGTGGGCTATGGCGAGTTGTTAAAAACAAAGAAATCTTGGACAAAATACGAAGAGCTAAAACTTGAGATTAGCTCAACTCTATCATGAAATCTGATCTTTCTAAATTGACTTATTTCAATGCTTGTGTCAAAGAAACACTAAGATTGCACCCGGTTGTCCCTCTCCTGATTCCTCGCGTGCACTTGAAGCTTGTGAAGTTATGAATTATACAATTCCTCAAAATTCTCAAGTATGGGTCAATATTTGGGCAATCGGTCGAGACCCAAAAGTTTGGGAGGACCCTGACACTTTTAAACCCGAAGGTTTGTTGACTCACACTTGGATTTTTCAGGGACTTTGAGTTCATACCTTTTGGTGGTGGCAGAAGAATGTGCCCTGGTTTACCCTCTGGTATCAAGAGTTTGCAAACTATATTAGCGTCTTTGATTCTTGAATACGATAAGTTTACATCCGATTGTACCTAAATCGAGTTTATGGTGTTCAATGAAATGATATAAGCTAGACGCGGATGCATATATACATTGAGCAAGTTAACATTGCCATCCATTTGATATTTCGTGACATATTTCAAATGCTTAAGACTCTATAGTCTTTAAATTAGTTTGCATATAAGTCCCTAAACATTTTATTTACTAATAAATGTTGGAAATGTATATATTTACAAACATGTGAATGTCCGGATTCGAACTCGTGACCACGGATTGCACACATTAGCGAATGAGAATTAAAGTTAATAATTAATGTTTATGTTTACGATTAATTATTACACATTAAGTCCGTTAACGATCGTTATGTATTTAACGGAAAATGACTAACGACCGTTAAAATGGAAAGAGAAGGACTAGAAATGGAAACATTGGAAAGTTATGGAATGGGCTTTGGGCCCTATAGGTGGCCGCCATAGGCTTCTCCAAGGCCTCATATTCCCCAACTTGTCCTCTAAGTTTTACTTTAGTATATAAGGAGGGTAGGGTCTGGGTTTGATTCACACCTGTGCATTGAATTAACCTAGATCTCCTCTCTCTCTTTCTTTGCTTAGCTTGGCCGAAACCCCATTTGTTAGGGAGTTCGGTTTTGTTTTGCATATACGAGGCTTGTGTTAGATCTAGCAATCGCTGATTCTGGTTAATTCGTGTGTATAAGAACGTGGTTGTAAGACATTATTCTTACACCATTTAGTACTTCTTTGGTTTGCTTTGCTCGAGGGTGGTTTGCTTTGCTCGAGGGATTTGATATTCGCAAGAGGTACGCTACGCATACTTTCGCTAATTAATTTATTTGTTATGATCTTAAGTCTTCCACTGTACTCTTGATGTCTTTATGTTTTATTTTATTTTATATATCATAAACTTAACAAGGGCATCACGAGCCTTGTATAACAAGTAATTAATTATCAAACACATAATTAAAATAAACATGAATGTGTTATTATTTGTATGCTTAGATCTAGGGTTTGCAAAACCTAAACCCTAATTTTGAGGGGGTTTTTGGTGCCCTAATTAGGTTTTGTAAACTTTGTTTTAATTGGATTAGAAACCCCAAGATGCATGCAACTTTATGTATATGCGTAACTCGCTTAATTGCATTAATTGTTAAGTGTAATTTATATCCATGATTATTACCGCATGTTTTATCATGGATCTGCTTATTGTATGTCTTTCATGTTTTAAGTGATATACATTAAATAATGATAGATCTTAAATCGGGAAGACCTCAATAATTATTAATTTAATCGCTTATGTGCTATGTGGTATATATTTAGTTTTGACTTCACGCAATCGATGAATCGATGCATGTGGTTCACCTCGTATATAGATGAAAACGGTGGAAGTCTTAATTAAATATATGCATATTGATGTATATAAAATTGGTTATTAATAAGATTTATCAAAACCGTTTGCATGCGGCTATTTGATATGCATGACTTGTATTTGTTATGTATTCATTGTTTATTTGTTTATTTTTCAAATACTTGCTTGTTTGTGTTTTGTAACAAGGGTATTTTTACAAGAAAAATAAACCGATCTAAACAATGGTGAAACATGTATTTTTAAGAATAGTAATCATAATCGCTTAATTGATTGATGACTTTGGTACAAATGACCGAAAGGCTCACCCACGAGAATGAACTAATAAAAGGGGTTTAAAGAAGCGCACAACACACCGAATGGATGTCTAAGGTTGTGCTTTAGCACGCACTGGTCCTCTCGCCTCGAAGTTCGAGTGGAGCTACTTAGTAAGTCATTAAATGCAAGCTCATCTTAAGGGCGAATTGTGTTGATTCCATGCGCCACTTAGGTGGTAATTATCCAAACACTAAGTGTTTACACTTATGCAAAAGCACGGTATAATGGATGATAATTAACACTAATTCCTTGATTGGTGAACCCAATACCTCAATTAAAGTTTGATGATGAAAGCTTAAACATTAAAACAAGATATAAATGTTTTAATATAAACTATGCTACAAAGATGAATGCATGACATCTTTATACATATTTGATTTAACATCAAAATTATTACCCTTTAAAATTTAAGTTATATGCCATCCAACGAAACGGAAACACCTAAGATTACTTTCTATTTGCGTGAGAACGTGATTTAGATCTTAATCAAAGGGTAAAATGTCCACGTGTCGCGAGAACGGGCATGGACGATTTTGCGCTTAAGTTGGACAACTTAATTGAGTTAGGAAGTGAAAACCGAAAACTCAAGGCATAAGATGGGATAAAACATGTTTACATGGCGATTGATATTGGCTATATGTAAATCCCATAAATCTAGGAATTGCAATTGAAATTGGCAATCGAGCAAATGCTCTACCATTTTGTATAAGGTTCATCACTAATGATCAACTCGATGTGATGAGATTATGACATTTGATCCTAGTTTTCAATAAATATTAATTGGTTATATGAATATGAACCTGGGTATTTAATTGTTTATTGAAAAGGAAAATTATCAAAATACTAATGATGGTTTTTGAACTTTTTCGTAGATGGCTCAACTGATAACACTATGAGCTTACCGAGTGCCGCTTCAAAGATATGATTGGAAGGACAAGTCGATCGCCCTAATTTCAATGATTGGCATCGCTCACTTAGGATCATCCTTCGTGTTGCCAAAAGGGTTGAAATTTTGACTACACCTCTGCTCGAAGCTCCTCCCAACACGGCCATCGCTCTTGATAAAGAGGCATATCGTGTTGAATACGAGAAGCATAATGATGTGGCGTGTCTAATGCTTTGGGATGTCTCGCTCAATTGCAAAACAATTTGAGCACTATCCGCCTATGAGCATATGTAGATGAACTCAAACGATGTTTGAGAAGCCACCAAGAAATGAATCAGATGAACTAATTGAAAAGGTTCACACCGCAGCAGTGAGGTCGGCAAATCTGTCTCCGACCACGCCCTGAGATGAAACATCACTTGACCAATCGAGAAGCTCACCGTGGTTACTCGAACGATGTATGTGTTTGACTCATCAATCATTCCCTTAATCGTGAACGATTTGGTGATTTTGTTCGCATTTTAACATGCATTGCACGGGAAGACAAGTTGAATGAGTTACATGCAATGCTTGTAGACTACGAGAAGAGATTGCCAAAGAAGGCTCCTACACCGCCGTGCTCGCTATACTGTGGTGGTAGGTAACAAGCCTAAGCCGCAAGCGATAAGAAAGGGAAAGGAAAAGGAAAGGGAAACAAGTTGTCATCCCACCGCTCCCTAAGAAGAACCTCGAAAGAAAAGGAAAATCCTAAGAAGGATTTGTCTTGCCACCATCGTGAACTCACCAGTCACCGGAAGCGAACTGCCCAGCTTTATCTCGAATGAGTGCCTTCGAATAAAAATAAGATGGTGCCTAGCTCATCGTATTTTTATGTTTGAATTTTCTTTTCCTCATAAGTTAAATTTCGGATATATGATACGTGATGTGGTACTCACATCCGTAATACATCGCAGGACTTAGAGGGCAAAGAAGTCGACTGTGGAGAGAGATACTTGTACGCTGGAAATGGAAAGCGGCAACCGTCGGGCCATAGGGACTTTTGATTTAGTGTTGCCTTCGGCTTAATTTTAGAACTAAATAATTGTCATTATGCACCTCCATTGTTGGGGTGTCATTTCGCTTTTGTTAAAAGATATTGGTTTTGTGCACACTTTACAAGTTATGGAATTTCGCTTTAAATAATGTTTTTACTTTAATGCAATTCCTATTCTTGGTGTGTTTGAAATTGATATGGATGGTTGTATATCCAATGAAAATAATTCGTTGTATAGCATTAGCAATAAGAAGAGCAAGTCGAATCGTGACTCTTCTTATCTTTGGCATTGTCGCTTTGCCCATATTGGCAAGAAACGCATGGAAAAGTCGCAACACGATGGGCTTTACAAACGGTCAATGATGAATCATTTGACAAATGCGAGTCTTGCATTGCTGGAAGATGACAAGGAAACCTTTTCACCACAAGTGGAAAGGGCTTCGATCTACTTGGATTGATACACACCGATGTGTGTGGTCCACTTAGACATGTGTCAAAACGTGGTGCTTTGTTTACTTTAACCTTTACGGATGATTTCATCGTTATGGTTATGTTTATTTACTTAAACATAAACATGAAGTCTTTGAAACATTTAAGGTTTTCAAAAGTGAAGTAGAATTACAACTTGAAAGAAGATTAAAGCTCTTCGATCCGATAGAGGTGGTGAGTATATAAGTCAAGAATTCAAAGATTACTTAATGAGTGTGGAATTATCCAAGCAGCTCACATCTCCTTATACTCCACAAAGAAAATGGTGTATCTGAAGGAGAAATCGTACCTTACTTGATATGGTACGATCAATGTTTGAACTTACGACTCTACCTTTACTTTTGGGATTATGCCCTTGAAACCGCTATTCGTGATTTTGAATATGGTTCCAACTAAGAAGGTTGTTAAAACTCCATATGAAATATGGACCTGAAAAGCTCCCAACTTTTCTTACTTAAAGGTCCTGGGATGAAGCGCTTGTTAAACGTGACACACCCGATAAGCTCCAAGCCGATCCGTTATGTATCTTTGTAGGATACCCTAAGGAAACTATGGGTTACTACTTTACTACCCAAATGAGAACAAAGTCATTGTATAGGTATGGAGATTTCTTGAAAGGAATCTCATATCTCAAGAACTCGGTGGGAGAGTATATGATCCGAATATGATCAAGAAGATACAACACCTTCTCGAAACCACTAGCCAACTTCAAGAAGAACCCGAAAGCTTAGGTGCTCCTCCCGGTTGTTCCCATTCGTAGGTCCGAAGGACTATACGGCACCGACCGCCTATGTTTAAACGTAGAGGTGGAGGAAAATATGGTGGGATCTTAATGAACTCGCTAACTATAAGGTCGCCATGGTCGATCCCGAAAAGGATAAATGGCGATTGTTATGAATGGGGAAATGCAATCCATGAAAGATAATGATGTCTCGGATTGAAGTTGACCTTCCTCCCAAGGCTAAGGTCGCTGGGAGTAAGTGGATCTTCAAAAGAAAACCGACATGGATGGCAATGTACACACCTACAAGGCTCGCTCGTGGCTAAAGGTTTTACTCAAACCTATGGCGCTGACTACGAGGAGACATTCTCTCGTAGCGGACATAAGAGCGATTAGGATTCTCATAGCTATAGCTGCACACTATGACTATGAGATTTGGCAAATGGATGTCAAAACCGCTCGAATGGCCGCCTCAGATGAAGACATCTATATGGCGCAATGAAGGGTTTGTGAATCCATTATTTCCAACCGTGTATGCAAGCTTAAGAGGTCCATTTATGGATCAAGCAAGCATCAAGGCAATGGAATAAAAGATTCGGCGGGGAAATCAAAAGTTTTGGATTTACTCGTAATCTTGATGAGCCATGTGATATCACAAAGCTAGCGGAGTCGTGTTACTTTCCTTATTTTGTATGTCGATGACATATTAATCATGGGAAATCATATACCAAGTCTAAACGAGGTGAAAGCCTATCTTGGTAAATGTTTTCGATGAAAGACTTAGGGAAGCAAGATATATACTCGGAATCAAGATCTACCGGATAGATCAAGGCGGCTAATTGGTTTAAGCCAAAGTGCTTACATTGACAAAATATTGAAGAGATTCAATATGCGTAATTCCAAGAAGGGATTTTTGCCAATGCAGTAAATCATGGTTTGAGCGCACCAAGGTCAGGCTTCAACACCGCAGAGGTGGCGCGATGAAGAAAGTTCCTTATGCTTCGTCAGTAGGATCTATCATGTACGCTGCACGATGCACAAGGCCCGATGTGGCGTTTGCTCAAACCCCGACTACCGGTATCAACGTAATCCGTGAAATTCATCGGATCATTGGCATATTCTCAAGCACCTTAGGGCTACAAGAGATATGTTCATAGTGTATGGAGGAAATCCAAGCGTAATCGCTCGTTACATGTGTTATCGCGATGCATCCCGGAAGTGTGACAAAGATGATACGTAAGTCTCAAACGGGTTACATTTTTGTCATCAATGGAGGTGCTGGATTGAAGAGTAAGAAATGACAACACTTCATGGCGTCCGCTATGTAAAGTGAGTACATAGCGGCGCTCGAGGTCATGGAAGTCGCTTGATAAGGAAGTTT
Organism: Chrysanthemum lavandulifolium; assembly: GCA_022545495.1. Taxonomy (NCBI): domain Eukaryota; kingdom Viridiplantae; phylum Streptophyta; class Magnoliopsida; order Asterales; family Asteraceae; genus Chrysanthemum; species Chrysanthemum lavandulifolium. The sequence goes on along the minus strand of CM040245.1, from coordinate 108,313,740 downwards.
GTTTCGGGCTTGGTGTTATGCCGTCGATTGAACATCCTATTAAAGTGTATTGTGACAATTCAACCGCAATTACTTTTGCCCATGAACCCGAGTCATGAAGGGCACCAGACACTATCCTAGACAATATCACTATGTTCGAGAGCAAGTCGAGATAGGTGAAATTGAGTTGCTCAAAGTTCACATGATGATAACCTAGCGTATCCGCTAACTAAGGCCTTGCTCGGTGAAAAACTTAATCATTTGTCTCGATAAGTTTGGACTTCGCTTAGCTAGTAGTTTCATGCCCATCTCGTGACTAAGTATTTTAGATAAAGGATATTGTAAACATTATTATTGAAATGAAATAAAGTATTTTGTTATGTTTATTATTCATTTATTATAATGTTGTCCTATATTTACATGTTTAAACCTTGAATAATTTAAGTTATTCTAAATAGTCCGTTGTCAATCAATAACATGGAATGATATTGAATTAAGACAACTGAGTATTAGTTAGAATATACTTGAAAGTATATTGATGCGTAGCATGACTAATTTCAGATGATATTCAATGAATCGAGTATAGGACTTATCCCACTCACATGATGATACTTTATGGATCTTTGTCATTAGTATATCATGGATATTTATCCTCCGACTTGAGATACAAGAGATATGTCATGGATGTAGTGCATTTTTGTGAAGCAATCTAACGCTACACGAATCGGTAGTTATAAGGGTTGTTTTAAGTGTTGCGAAATTTATGAATCTCGCTTGTAGTCAAAATGGGATTTGTTTCCTTCAAATTCATTTTGAAGTTTAATACCACTGGCCCCTCGTGAGGATTGTTAAGATGTTTGTATGGCCATACCCAAGGTCTTCGCTTAGAAGAATTGGTAATCTTAATAAATCATAAAGCGAGAAATGTAATAGTTAATTAAGAAATGAGTAAGATCCATATTCTTATTAACATGGTATTAGAAACAAAGGATGAATATGATGATGAATCATCAAACTTGGTTTTTCTCCGTAAAACCATACACGAGTTGTACCGGGGCATTGGCGTGTTGCAGACGCTAACCAATGTCATTTCACGCTTTGTAAACATATCCAAGTGGGAGTCGTTGGAAATGTATATATTTACAAACATGTGAATGTCCGGATTCGAACTCGTGACCACGGATTGCACACATTAGCGAATGAGAATTAAAGTTAATAATTAATGTTTATGTTTACGATTAATTATTACACATTAAGTCCGTTAACGATCGTTATGTATTTAACGGAAAAATGACTAACGACCGTTAAAAATGGAAAAGAGAAGGACTAGAAATGGAAACATTGGAAAGTTATGGAATGGGCTTTGGCTTATAGGTGGCCGCCATAGGCTTCTCCAAGGCCTCATATTCCCTAACTTGTCCTCTAAGTTTTACTTCTAGTATATAAGGAGGGTAGGTCTAGGTTTGATTCACACCTTGTGCATTGAATTAACCTAGATCTCCTCTCTCTTTCTATTGTTTAGCTTGGCCGAAAACCCCATTTGTTGTGGAGTTCGGTTTTGTTTTTGCATAATGAGGCTTGTGTTAGATCTAGCAATCGCTGATTCGTTGGTTAATTGCAGGTATAAGAACGTGGTTGTAAGACATTATTCTTACACCATTTAGTACTTCTTTGGTTTGCTTTGCTCGAGGGTGGTTTGCTTTGCTCGAGGGATTTGATATTCGCAAGAGGTACGCTACGCATACTTTCGCTAATTAATTTATTTGTTATGATCTTAAGTCTTCATTGTGTAATACTTGATGTCTTTATGTTTTATTTTATTTTATATATCATAAACTCAACAATAAATATCTTCAATCTTTCCTCCACCTACCGAACCCATCATCCTTCTCACCGCGCCTTCTTGTTGCACCCATCTCGTATCCATAAAGCTAGACCGACGAACTATCTTCTCTCGCAGTTTGCTTGTTAACATTCAACATTCTACATCAAACTCATTTGTACGTATGTCTAGGTTATTAGTTTAAATTCAAGAAAAACATCAATCTTCATAATAATCGTACATTTGAGTGGATCTTCCATTGACGGGACACGACGTGATTTAGGTGGCACAACATATGTTGTAAACATGATAAACGACATTGACCGACTGCAAGAGCACTAGAGATGGGTCTGGATGGTATTGCGGCCGATTGTTTAAGACCGTATGCTCAACCTTTCGGAGGCTTAAAGCTTAAGCTTTAAAGTGGGCATTTTATCAAGGTTATCTCGCCAAAAATTGTTTATATAAAATTTACTTTTCCAAATTTTTATGTGAAATCTTTGATTAGTTTCTAAATCAATATAATATACAAGAATATTTAATTTTCACTTGATAAGTGAGCCAATAAATCTAATCTTTTGGTAACACTTTCGATTGTAGATAATTTTAATTAACTTTAGCTTTTGAAATATTTCTAAACTCAGAATCGAAATGGTTAACATTATTCTATACGCCATATAAATATTACGGAAAGAGTTTAGATTTATAATGTGATTAAGTATATCAAATCGGTGTAGCATTTTTCACATGTATAACTTTCTCTAAACTCATAATTTCAAAATAATTCTATACCGTTGATATCCAAAAATTGTTATTATATAGGTTAAAGAACTTTAAGGTTCATACAACTACTTTTTAGCTTGTTATCATCTATGGATTTTAAATTTTCAATGCTAAATAGTAAACTAAAGATACCTTCGTGCAATCTAAATTGGTCAAATTTCTTGATGATAATGAAATAGCTTGACCTGCAATATATAACAAATAATCGGTTCTAAAAGTCTCTTCGCCGGTTTTTATAGCTTACTTGTTAACATCATCATCATCTTTTCTATTTCTACAAATAGCTCATTTTCTTCTCAAATTTTCGCTCGACATCGCTTTTCTTTAGCAATTTCTTTAGCGGAAACTAAAGCATCCTTAAAAGCAACTTTTAATTGAAGAATAATACATGAGTAGATGAGAGAAAACAATAGAGTGACAATATGTTTTTGGATGTGAAGAAATAAACATCGATTCATCATGTAAATGGTTAAATAGTTGTTATCATAAGGCTTAATTTAATCTTTCTTTATTATTAAGCAAAAATGGATCTTTTATATACTTAATATATTTGGGCTTAAATTTCTAGAACTAATAGGTTTAAAAAATGAAAAGTAGAAACAACGGAGGCCCAAAACTTTGATTATTTAACCTTTATCGGCTAGTTAGGGCCTTGAATAATCGGTCTCTAAAGATGACGACACCATGTGTATGACTTTGTATATATACAAGGTTCTAAAAATTTAGAGCCTTAAAAATTGAAGGTTCTAAAAACCTTAGCTTTACTTGATTTACCCATAACCACTTTTTAAAACATGCATGATAATGATACATGAACAAAAATGCGTAAATATTTCAATATTGATGGTGGCAAATGGATATTAGTAAAGAAGATGCAACTTCAATAAAGGGATTTAGGACTCAGATTGCCAAGAAAAATTAATGTGGCTGTATAATTAAGTTTGTAACACTGAAAGATCAACACTGGTCGAAAATTGTGACAAGGGTGCAGTAGAGATTGCTAGTCAAATATAACCATTTTAACAATGCTTTAAAGTTTTTCCGGCACTTAAAAAGCTGATCCACTCTTTGATCAGTCATGGCGAAAAAATAGATCTTATTTTCCAGCATGGTTTTGAAAACCAGACTAATAAGGTTGAGTATATTTTAATTTCCAAACACCCTCATATACTCTAACACCAATAACAAATCGATCTTATTTTCCAAAGCTTCTCATAGTATTTTCCAGGGAAATTTTAGCATTCTTAGAAATAAAACTTAATATGATGACTATTTCAATGCATCGACTTTGATTCACGACTATCTTGACTTTGCTTGTAACATCTTGTTATGTACCTTCCTTCTTTGAAATTACATGATTCAAAAGATTGACTTTATAGGTACATAATTAAAAATGAAAGCTTTACTACGTCTAAAAATCTACCAAATATAGGTGATATTGTAGCCTATAAAAGCACGTACTTGTTTATCCATGCACAACAACATACATGCATACATACTTCATTTGATTACTACACTCAAACCTCAAAGCATCTCAATGGAAATAGCAAACTTTTTCATGGAGAACAATCTTAACTTCTTTTTCTTACATTAACACCTCTCATCCTATTATTTATCACCAAAAGTATTTTAAAACTGAGAAAACCTCCCACCAGGGTTACGACCATTGCCGATAATCGCAATATGCACCAATGGGCAGCAAGCCACATGTCTCTACCGCCATGTTGGCTAAGGAATATGGCCCCTCGCTCTCTTCGCTTGGGTTCTAAACTTGTGGTAGCCTCATCTCCAGAGGCAGCCAAGGAAATTCTTAAACTCAAGACCGCCATCTTTCTGGTCGCAATGTACCTGATGCCTTTAATTTAGATACGTTAGACTACCAATTTGTTTGGGCAAAAGATTGCAATGAACATTGAAATCACTTAGAACCATTTCACGGTCTGAGATGTTCTCGCCTAAAGCAATAGAAGCCGAGTCTAATTTGAGACATGAAAAGTTGGTTCAAATGTTAAATTTCTTGAATACCAAGCAAGGACAAGTTGTGAAAATTGAGGAAGTTGTTTTCACTACATTGTTTAACACGTTGAGTAACATTTTATTTAGCAAAGATTTTCTTGATTTAAACGATGAACGTGGAACGGCTCATTGGATAAAATTTGGACTTCAGAAGGCACTGAGAATGGTATGACACCAAACGTAAGTGATTTTTCCCCATACTTAGGGCCTTGATCTTCAAGGATTAAGGAGGGACAGCTCCAAACGTCTTGAAGAGGTTTCTAGCTTCACTGATGCTATAATTGAAGAAAGGAGAGCTCGAATAGCTTCTTCAGTGACCAATGAAGCTGTGGAGGTAGAAGAAAAGATTTCTTGGATCGATTGCTTGAAAATAATTTTACGAATACTCAAATCAATGTCTTGGTTCTGGTAAGTTTTCTACAGCCATCTAAATAGTAGACCTTGTTTATTCGAATATTATTGCAAGATTTGACATCCAAGTTTTGAGCCGTGAAAACTAAAATTGGTATTTGGCATGCAGAATAATAAATCATTGTGCACAATTTTGTTTATTCGTCTAACTATGTGTAAACACAAAATATTTTACATTTAGACATACACTTCTAGGTTACTTGAACAAAGGTCACTTTTATTAGGATAACTTAACATATATGTAATCATTTGATGGATTTATAATTATATATTTTTACCATATGCAGGAATTATTCATAGCCGGTACAGATACCGTGGTATCGACCATTGAGTGGGCTATGGTCGAGTTGTTAAAGAACAAAGAAATCTTGGACAAAATACACGAAGAGCTAAAACTTGAGATTAGCTCCAACTCTATCATGAAATCTGATCTTTCTAAATTGACTTATTTCAATGCTTGTGTCAAAGAAACACTAAGATTGCACCCGGTTGTCCTCTCCTGATTCCTCGACGCACTTGAAGCTTGTGAAGTTATGAATTATACAACCTCAAAATTCTCAAGTATGGGTCAATATTTGGGCAATCGGTCGAGACCCAAAAGTTTGGGAGGACCCTGACACTTTTAAACCCGAAAGGTTTGTTGACTCACACTTGGATTTTTCAGGACGTGACTTTGAGTTCATACCTTTTGGTGGTGGCAGAAGAATGTGCCCTGGTTTACCCTCTGGTATCAAGAGTTTGCAAACTATATTAGCGCCTTTGATTCTTGAATACGATTGATTCTTCCAAACAACGAGGATCCAGAAAACTTGACATGAATGAAAAATTTGGGGTGACTTTGCAGAAAGAGAAACCTCTTGAGCTTATCTTTAAGCACAAAGAGTAACCAATAATATATGGCTTAGCCAATGCACATGTAATCTTTAAGTTTGAGTGTTTGACAACATTTTATGTGTTTTATCATAATTAGTACGTATTAGTATTCTTAATTAAAGATTAATGTCCCTCTTGAAATATGTAAAAGTTGGTTATGCTTTTGTTCAATTGAATGAAAGATTGCTGAAATTTTAGAAGCTAATATGGATCTAAGTAGTACAGTACTAGAACAATACGCTACCATGCATTCAATCAACTTGCTTCACTTTCCATTAAGTTCAAATATGTTTTTTCTCATGATTTGTTTCCTCAGTTCTCATTAAATTCAAGTTTTAGTAATACTTGTCTTCTTTAAGAAACCGGACTTTATTTGAATTTTTACATATAAAAAATCTTCCATTTCAAGCCTGCTTTTCATGTACGCCGAGTTCCCTCTACAATATCCTATCTTCCTTTTTCTATTTTAGAAGCTCTGCTTATCTGCATACCTTCCTATCCTTTTGTTTAGTTATCATTCATTCATTTGAATCACCAAGTGACAAAGTTTCTGAATTTGACAAATACTACTTTAGTCTAAATAAGCAGTATCTCAACCTGCTATTACCCTTAAATTAAAGAGAATATACATTTCAACACAACAAGAATATACATAGTACAGCTGACGGTTACGGGAACTCTTTATATTCATGAAAAACACATAATTACAACCAAATATTGTTAGTGGATTATATTTGTCTAGGCCTATTATGTTGTGTTGTGAAGCCTAACCTGTTTCATATTGTATTTATATTGTAACGAGTAATGCGCTATGGCGGAGGCAATTTAAATCTAATATTTGTTCTAATTTGAATGATATCAATGTAAATAGATTTTGGCCTTATTCGTTATGTGTTAATCTAATCTATATAGATATACTTTGCATATAAAGAGAGCTGCAAGTAATTGGTAAAAGTGGATGTGGGGCTTAAGATTTTTAGCTACCAAAGTGCTATAGACATAAGAGCAAGGGGTATGGGGTCGTTGTGGTTCGCCGTTTCTGACGTGGAGGGCTCGTTACTTTTCGTTGGCCCTCGCCACCACACCAAGTGGGCATTGCTTGGATGTTCGCCATCGAAACGACGAGGAACAAGACAAATGATTTTTGTTAATGTGTTTTTTGTGTTTGTGTTTGTGTTTTTAAGTGGGTGGGGGCCAAGTGAAGAGGTGAGTATGTTGCGACGGGGATATTTTTTGTTAGTGTGTTGACGCGATGTGGATGATGCAAGACACGCCTGCCAAGAGAATCGAGATGTCACCATACCCTTGCTCTAATTAACTTGTGGTTATTTAATTTTTGTTAGAAATTCTTTATAAACTACATTTTTGGTTGTATTCGGGGCTGTTTTTCTTGTTGTCTAATAAGGATTTCAACCCGCAGATATGGCGGAACGTCAGATACGATATTATTGTAATGATTTAAATGGCGCTTTTTCCGACTTGGATCGGCTTTCTTGTGTTAGTTGTAATATATATTAAAAGTATGTCTTAATACTTTTGAAGGAAATGCAATTTTTTATATGAAACGGCTTTCTTAAGCGATTTTTATTATAAAGGTTTTAGTTATTGTTGATATGCCAAGCCTATGGCATTGGTCTTTAGTAATTGGTTTCGAAAACTATGACTAACCGAACGCCAATATTTAATTCGGTTTCGCTTGTTCATATATTTTTATTGTAATTACTATTTAGTAAGTTCTTGTATAAGTTTATGTCCAAATTGGCAAATTCTATGCACAAAGCCCATTAGATTTTTTTAAATAAAAAGCCGCCCTTAATGTTAGCTATCGGGCTTGTGGTAATTATGATATTCGCTATGCATGAATACTCGGGATACACATACGCTGGTGTTTCAATTTCCACAGTCTTATTATTAGATCTTTGACGGCTTGCTTTCCTTGCCGCTCAACCTGCTCCGATTTTTGTTATTTAAGGAGCCCTAATGTCACCTCTTTATACATTCTTTACTTAAAAAACATATTCAATAGAATTGAACAATGGCTAGGTTAGTGCGCCTTGATGAACTTGGGTGGTCGCCAAGTCCGCTTTGATGAAGGACCAAATGCTTGTGTATTTTGACATGTTAGTTGTTGAGGATATGAATTTTGTAAAGGAGTTGAGGAGGGTTTGCATGGAGTTAACTAAGGTTGTTAAGGAAAGGGAAGGTATGGTTAATGAGCTTGAGAAGTCAAGGGTTCGGTTGTCGCCATGGAGAGTGCAACTTGTTTTAGGGTATTCAAAGGCGTGACTGGAGAAGGCCACAGTGCCTGTTGATTATGGTTACAAACAAAGCCGGAACATGAGAAGTCGTTGTTTCTTAGGAAGATTAGGGGTTTGTAACCGTTTTAGGGTTTGGTGGAGGGGAAGGTGTTTTATCGGTTTTTTAGGTGGGTTTTTAGGTTTGCATAATTTGGGTTTTTGTTAATCTGATGTAAATGGTGGTTTCTATTTATATATTTGTTGGTTTGTTAATGAATGATATGTTGAGTTATTCATATGTTGTTTATTTATTTATTTTGGATCAAATTAAATTTTTAGTGGTTTTTGAACTAAGTTAGATTGTTAAAGTTAGGTCGTGTTTTGTGCAATAATTTCATAATCAAGTTTCCTCAAATTGATTTATTAGTTGCACTTTAGTCAATTGCCAAAGTTATATGGGCGTTGTTTTTAGCAGCAACATGCCTTAAGAAGCCCCCTTAAGATGCATACCAAAAGATTGTTTAAAATGCACTTTTACGGCATTACGAATGATTTAAGGAACCATTAAAGTGAAGCTTTTTAAGAAGATTAAGACGCTATTTAAAACGGCGGAATTCTTTTCAATTAGGCCAAACACTCATGAACCTTAAAATGCATATGCAAGGTGAATACTTAAATGACATGGTAAAAAATTTATGCTTTTCACAAAAGATTGTCTCATGTGAAATGCACGCAAGAAGAAATACTCATGTTAAATGGCCCATTTATCGCCTTCCCAAGAAAATGGCCCAACTATTATGTCTCTGCAGATGGTGACACATAATTATCGGGTTCACTAAGTAGAGCAATAAATAGTCGGCCACCATAGAAATTTCAACAGATGAAAACAAGCAAAAGATACCGCCAAGAATTAAGTATTAGGTTGTGAATTGTGATCCACAAAAATCCAAAACAAATTGTGCGAAGGTAGGCCATTATGCTACGCCATATCACAACTCACAAAACAAGGATACTAAAATACATGCATAAGTGAATACGTGGCAAATAGATGGTAGACTGCAAAACATACCAACATTCTTTCATGGGACTTTCTGGTTGGGGGTAAGCCGATACATTATCTAGCCAATATACTCAAATCATACTTGAAATATCAATACCAGCAAGAAATTTTTTCATGTACTAAAACCTGGGAAAAATAAAATAATTGCGAAAGAAAATTTTTCACTTTGTGTTGCAATAAATGATTAGGCTCAGATCTGTATACGATAGTCATGTCATGAAGTATCCGAATTCAGCTATGAATGCAAAGAACCCCGGTTGCACGGCAGCCATATATGCTATGCCACCCAGTGATTGCCCCGCCAAGCTAAGGTTTTTTTTTTTTTTTTTGGTAAAGGGGAGTAATCTTGCACCCTGATAAGTAAGTTGGTGTTCAATGTCCATGGTTTAAGAATAATAGGTACATTTCTAATCAACCAAGGACCGTTTTCAAGAACATCATCAACACCTTTCTTCGAATTGAACTTAAAAAAGAAGAATCCATTTGCATTCATCATTACCTTTTGTATACCAAACTTAGCCCACATTGCGCATAAAGTAATCAACAACAGAAAAGCAATTCGCTGACCAAGGAAATACCCATACAAAGTATTCTCAAACCTAATGTTCACCTCTTCAACCACTTTCATCGGGACAAAGATCCACACCATTAGCTTTTTATTACACTTCAACCTACGAAAGTTTGACGTGTTTCTTAGGTTCAAGAGAAGTAACACCAAAGATACGATGTAGAAGTTTGTGCATCATTATTAGGACTACTAGTAGCATTAACATTAGAATCTTGAGGAGGTTTCAATAATAACCCATAGTAGCAAGCATCTCCTCTAGCTCCTTTTGTGATCCTGGCACCTTAAGATGCTCAAATGGATTAACCCCGAGAAGCAAGAGTATCCATCGTCACGCTTGGTTTTAATGGTTGCCCATCATCACCCACAAGAACAAGTTTTCCTCAAATATTTGTTTTTCAATAGCACGATTTTCAATAACGATCATGACCTCAGCGTGTCATGACTAGGTGCTTCATGACTAGGGCTCAAACAACATCAACAAGAGGGTGCACCTCACTTGTAGCCACATTAGGCTCGTTAACAAGATATCCATGTAGCAATGCATCAACATCAACATCAACAAGAGCAATATTCAAAGTAGACACAAAGTTGTTGCACATAAGAATCCATCTCTCCCAACATCGACATCACAAACAACAAACTTAACGAACAAGACACGTAATACCAACAACAGAAAAGTGATCGACTGGTCTTGGATCTTCAATGATTCATTTCACTTCCTAAGATTATAACAATCATCACAACCTATTTGAAAGACATCATTATGGTTAGTAATGAGCAATAGTAGCTACAATGCTCTCCACACAAATACTATAGTGATCCTTGTTGCTGCAACTATGGAGATATAACAATCAAATGAGAAAACTACGCGGTAAAATCTAAACAAAACGCTTAGTCACTGGAGAAGGCTCATAAATATATCGCAAAAGGAAAATTATATTGAAGAATTTATGGCTTCATGCACTTAAAAATCGATGAACCACTTAGCTTAAGTACGAAATAAATAATATATACCTATTTTTTTTATGGTAACGCCTATTAGTATTATGTATAATATAATGAGGCTCGGATTCGTGAAGATGGAAGCCACATGAAACACATGGCATCGCCGCAACCATAATTTCGTGTGGCTGCCCACCAAAGCACGGTGCTCGATAAGTGCAAATGCAAAAGTTTTCTTCATCGCCTTAATCATACATAATACTAAAGGGCCTTCAAATGACATCTTTTTGTCGCTTCAAAACAATGTCGAGAAACAGAGTTGTTGTGTTAGTGTGAATATCACACACGTACACATAAACATAATTTACGTAATCCCATATTCTTTATAGACGCTACCATTACCTATAATAGCTAAAGTGTAACAATGAGGCTCGACATGTAACGAACGTAAAGAAAGACACACTCACCTTGGTCGCAACTTCAAAATGTTGCCCCGCCAAGACACAAACATTTTGGTTTTAACGGAACCTGCTCGATTTATCACACCATTATACAGATATCAAACCTAATACTAAACAACATTCAAATACGACCCATGAACATTTCAGATACCGTAGTTCACAATGCATGAACAAAACGAAGAATCATAAAATAAGATACACCGCCATGGTCAGCAACCTTAACTGTGTTACCCCGCTAAGATACAGTGCAATCTCACTTTAATTGAAAGCCATTCGGACTAATCAAAGGCAAACCTCTCACCATGAAGATTTGATGAAACCGAGGTTGTGCTCACTTGTCACCATGATTTAAACCCACTGCATCTTAATGACCTCATCACCATGACTCATTCAAAGAACCTCGGACAATATAAGTTTAAAAAATGTTAGCACAAATAATTTTAACAAACACAAAAACTACACCCTTTTCCGATGCTATTTATTTATGATGATTTTCTAATAAAAAAAGTCATTCCACGTAAGAAGAAAAAAATCTAATTTTTAGTGGTTAACTTTCACATTTATATTTTCAAGAATTTATAACCTCAAAATAAAACCCCAAAATTCATAGAAACACAAAAGCTTTAAAAATATATAATTAACAAATCCCCAAATTATGAGAAACCCCGATTTAAAAATTCGCTTTTAAATATGTATGATCCGTAATAATCATTAAACCTCAAAGTAATGAAGGTGAATTTGTATAAAAAATGAGCGCAGAAAATCGACAAAATCCGTCATCTAATTTCAATCTTATCCCCAAACCAACCCAATTATACGTAACTAAATGAGGGAAAACCAAGAAATAGATAGGGAGCACATATCTTGTGGTTAGATTGAGGCACTAATCCGTAGTATGCTAGAGGTGGCAAAAGCACAACCTTTCTAAGCATTAAAAACCGTGTTAGATGTGGATTTAATTGGGCTCCGCTAACCGAGCAATTGAAGAGAGAAGTGAGAGGCAGCGGATATTAGGGGTGTTCATGGGTTGGGTAATACCCGAATAAACCGAAAACCAAAACCGAATCAAACCGAAAATAATCGAACCGAACTTGTAACCGAATCGATTTGTCAAAACCGAACCGAACCGAATTAAATATTCGGTTTCGGTTCGTTATGGTTTTAGCTATCTAAACCGAAACCGAATTTAAATAAATGTATATATTTTTATAAAAAATATTAAAACTCTTTCATATTCTATATATAACATTTATTAAGCTTGATTTTCTTTTTATACTAAAAGTATATATAAATTAATAAATGAATTAAAATTATGTAATTCGGGTTATTCGTTCGGTTTTCGGTTATTCGGTTCGGTTTTCGGTTTGGTTTAATCGATTTGAATTCGGTTCGGTTCGATTTTGGTTATACCGTAAACATTTTTAACCGAACAACCGAACCGAATAAACCGAACAACCCGATAACCGAACCGATGAACACCCCTAGCGGATATGCGAAATAATTTGGGCGGGTCAAAAGGTTACGGGTTAATCTAATATGTACAAGACAATGGTAAATGTATATATATATATATATATATATATATATATATATATATATATATACTAGATGTTGAAGCCGCCCGATGGGCGGGCATGAATTATGAATATTGTTTGCATATATTTCGTAGCGAAAGAAGGATGTTAAATAATGATATTGGTAATCATCGAGATCACTTTCTACCACGATCATGCAATGAAGTAGATTATCAGTAACTTTGGTTGAGGAGATAAAATTAATACAAACACAAATCAATTACGCAAATCCTTTCATTAATCGCATCCCCACCAATTCCTTTTCCCCTATACCCCATAGAGAGCTAGTGCACATTTAGTTTACAATAAAGAGAAAATTTTATTAATGATTTGATGAATCTAAGAAACACCATGATAAAGAAAATCATAGAAACACCAGTGATAATCACCATACTATCTCGTTAATGAGCTTGACATATATGAGAGGAAACACATGACACAATAATTAATCAAAATTTAATGTTGGACCCTTGATCATGACTAAATTACCTTGGAACCTATTCTAAGTGACCGCCCTAAAACCAAACTTGATATTTAACCTTTTTGTTGATGTGCTCCGCTTCACCAAATGTTTACATGGTCACTTTCCATCACCATTGATGTTCCACGGTTTCTCCTTCATCGTTGTACTTTAAGTACCTTTTTTATGCAAAACATATTGTTATACTTAGAAATATACGTGTAAAAATAGTATATATGGCAATCATTATAATTAACTACATTATATTATAGGTAAAATCAAGTAAAATTTTGCTTTAAACTATTGTAAGAAAGACTTTGAAAAATTCCAAAGAATGGTTATGTTAAAAGTGTAAGAGTAAAAGTCTTAACATGTAAAATGATTGAATGCTTAACATAAGTTTTATGTATTCTTTCTCCGAGATGATATGTATTTTTGTTCAATGTATACATGACTCCACCCAAAGTGATTAGGTTTAAAAATATATACACTACTAAAAACCATATGATGCAAAATAAAATAGATGCGTTTGACACTCTAACGCACTTGCTCTTTAAACTGTTCTTCCTTTTCTTCATAATTAGAGAGTGCAAAGACTTGAACCGAATCACTCAATCACGAGAAGTTATGATATGATGGATTTGCAAATTATTGTCTCCAAGAACTATTGAAATACTATATATATATGTACAGTGAAAATTCACCGAAAGGGGTGTGTTTATGGGCTTTGGCTTGGGAACCGAATCCCATATCTAAAGAAAGTAAGATATTATCGTAAGTGGTACGATGTTGTTGGGTTAATGATGATAAATATGTATGAAAAATAAAAAGCCAATAAAAACATACCTTTTGGATATCTTCCTCAAAACAAAGCTATAAATTTTCAAGAGGAGTCGTAAGTCGTGATAAGATACTTGAATCAAATTCACATTAGATTATCGATTTTATTAGATAATATTTGACCTTGAAACTCAAAGGGAAAGCTTTTCATAATTGGCTCCATAACTAACCTTTGGTAGAAACTGATGGCTAGAACTTATCAAAATGAACATGGCTAAAATCCATACGCCATCCGTCTCACCCATATATACTCTCACCGAAAATAATTGCAATGATGTAATTTTACCGTAATGAAACTCAATATTGAAGCAAGATTCTCGTATCGACCTTTAAATTTTTCTTCACGTGTATCATTGCTTTTAGATCGAATACTCACCTTTAGGGCCCGTTTCATTAGAGAATCGGGCTTTTAACATAACTACACCCTCCATTAGATCGAAACATTCCATGCATTATCCAAAGCGATCTTCCATATCCCTATTTACATATAATGTATCAAGACTTTAATGTCTAATAAAAAAGTTGAAAACCCAAGGGGTTGAATAGTTTACCGATTAAAAACTTTAATTTTGTTCACCATAAACTTAATTGAAAGATCAATTGATATTGATCTTGATAGTATGTTAATGAAATATGCAAGCAATATGTAATAAGTAAGTAAGGAAAGAAATGATCAAACCACAACAAGTTGTTTATAGTGGTTCGCCTACAAGGACTCTTTTTCCTTGCCCTACTCCACTCCCCGAGTCTCACACTCGAGAGTTTAACTTCACTAGTCAACAAGCTCCTTTCACCGCGGAGAAAACCTTTACACTTCGCTTACACTATTTCCGACACTAAGCTAGATGTCGAGTTCTTTCCAAGGGTACAACTACTCCCACACACAATGTATTTTGAGGACTAAAATACTAACCACTCACACTCACAAGATTATGATGGTTTGATACAACAATGAAGTATGGATCAACACTAGATCATACAACACTAAACAAACAAGACTTCCAACTTCTCGTTGAAGCTTGAATATGACTTGATCTTCTTTGCTACAAAAGAGATCACTAATATGATATGAAACCGAGTTAGAAAGGTTAGAGAAGATATGTATGAGAGTATGTTAGAAAGGGATGAAAACTACTTGGCTTGGCATTGCTATTTATAGCCAATTTGGATGAGCGTCTGACGGACCGCGGACCCCTAAAAGGGTTCCGCCTGTACCAAATTGGTACCGCCATCCGACGGTCAAGATATCAAATCTTGCCTAAAGTCAACTCTATCTAAGTAAGATTGTGCAAGATATGAAGAGTACAAATCTTCACAAAATATCTAATGGAATCTTCCAATGATCTCCATGATGTAATACATGATGTTAAAATGTTGTATTACTATTAATAGAAATATGCAATGCTTAAGTAGTGTTTGGTTTTAAGAACCTAACACATTCTACAAACTACTATCATACATAATGATTAGAGTCATATCAAGATGTTACTAATCATAAATGTAAATGCTTGAATGATGAATATATTGTTTGAGAAAGCTTGTTTTAATATCTAATAAACTTGACAAGCTTTAAGCTTTTATAAATTAAATTTACTTTTGTCGTTAACAAAACTTAGGCAAAGATCAAAAATATAAATAACGTTTAATGACGATATTTGTATTAACAATCTCCCCCTTTTTGTTGAGGACAAAATATAAATTTTATTTTTATAAAAGAGACAAAGTTTGTACAAGAGTTATAAAAATATTAGTTTTAGAACTTTGAAAAGGAAATGATAATATAAGTGTATGAATTTTGACTTTTATGAAAGTCAAAGAATTCACTAGTTGATGCATGATGTTGACTTTTTCGTAAAGTCAGTATGCGCTTGACTTTTTAAGAAAAGTCAAGTATTATCAATGAGGGTTCTGTTTGACTTTTAGAAAGTCAATTGTATGCGCTTGACTTTTCGGAAAAGTCAAATATAAATAATTTCAAGTTCTATATTTTTCCCTTTTGTCTCAACAAAAGAAGAGGCTATGCGGAATGTAATGAGTCGAGCTTATTATCTCCCTTGTTCAAAGCTCCCCTAAATTGGGTGCTTTAATGGGAAGATACATGGATTGTGAAAATAAAGCTACAAGAAAAATGTTAGTAATAATGATCATTCACAAGCATTTCCAAACACTATGTAATGACACCAACAACATAATAAACAACATTCATTAGTTAAAATTTTCATGAGTAAAGATCATGAAAAGAGAACACAATGATGTGTTTCTAGTACAAGAAAATAAAAATTATCCTAAAAAAACAAAAACAAATAAAAGACTATTCTAAAACCATCCTAAAGAGATGGTGGATGGGAAAGAGCGTTGAGACGCCAAGAATGTGGTTGAGGATGAACCTCATTTCTTCGTGGAAGTCATGGACCATAATCCGGTCCGTTCCACGGTTTGACCCGCTTGCTCACAAGTTGAGCAACCATGTCTTGGAGGGTAGAAAGTTTGCGGAGGTTGTGGTGGTGGAATGGTGGATGTGTTGGTGGTGTTGGGGATGTTTGGAGTGGTCATGATGGATGCAAGCAAAGCACTTTGCATTTGCATTGTCTCACTTAAGTGAGAATCCACCATGCCTTTGAATTGGTGGAGGTTGTGGAGTTCGGCTTGAATCTCTCTCTAGTGGGATTGTCATCCCACATGCTCTCCGGAATGTCCTCAATATGAGGGACATTGATGATGGAAGTGGATGATCCCGTATAAAGGACCATGAATGTCCTTGTGAATGGGGTGGAAAAGGAGAGGTCTTGGCCCTAATGGGGCGTTTGGGTCAATGGATGACCGAGGTGATTCATGAGCGATTCGCTCAATGGTGCCAAAGGATGGCAATGGTGGTGGATGACTTGGCCTAGAGGCAAGTCTTCCAAGTCCTCTAGGAAAGGATTTGGTGATGTTGGTGGAGTTGAAAATAACTCCATGGGAGTGAGTGGGAGACCTTGGTGAAGGTGGTGAAGGTGTTTTGGATGTTTGGATGGGTGCGGTGGAGGTGAAGTAGGTGCTTTTGATGGTGGTGGAGTGGTGATCACAATGTGTGATGAAGTGGGTGTAGCTAAGGTAAGGTGTGTATCATCTCTAATGGGAGATGAGATGGTGAGTGGTGAAGATTCGGATGATGAGCTAAGATTAACAAAACAACAAGGCCTTACGCTCATTCTAGCGGTTTTCTTGCAAGGTTTTGGTGATGATTTAGTCATTTTAACTTGGGTTTTGATTTGCTAGATAGTAAGTGAGAATGAAGAAGGTGTGAGGATGATCATGGTAAAGCCTTTCAATTTATAGAGGTAAGAAATTGTTGAGAAAATGTTTGATTTGATGTTGAACCATTGAATAGATGAGGTTCCTAATGATTTGGAAGTGGGTTGAATGCTAGTCATATCACCCAAGTCAATCCATACAAAGAAGATGGAGTGAAGAAGAAAAGATATGCAATAAATGTGTTCTAGTGAGTGGAATTTCCTAATATTCAGACACCACGGATTTGAAGGTACCAAAATTTGGTTCCTTCCTTTATGCCAAAGGGCTCCTTGGGTGGATTTTTCAAATTTTGAATTTTGGTGGAAATGGATTTTTACATCCCTTAGTGAATAATACTAGTTCTAATAACAAGATAAACTAGTTAAGATTGATTTATAAGTGATGGAAGATAATTTGGAATCACGAAGAGTCGAAATTCGAAAATTACCGGAGGATCCACGGCACCAAAATCACACACTGACGGAACCCAAAAGGGTGCCGCCTGGTCCGCCTCTGCATGATATGGCGGTACCAAAATTCATAAAGGACGGTACCAAAATAATGGTGCCGCTCGATCCGTGGAGGTCGAAATTTGGACAGAAAGTTTCTAAAACCGAAATTTCCAAAACTCAAATTTTTCTCAAAACTCGTTATACTAAACATTTCTAGTTAGGAAAAGTAAATAACACATATGTAAACACAAGGAGCATAGATTAAGAGCAAGGCTTATTGATTTTCACAATATAGTGAAAATGGGTAAAATTTGATAGCATACTTGTGCTATCCCCCGCATGAGATTGTTAGCATACACCATTGTTTCAAGTTATATTATCATCCTACATAATAAAAACAACTAAATAGTATCAAACATTAACGATAATGCATTGTTCCAAACACTCCTTAAAGTACCCTTATTTGTCCAACTTGTAAATCTTGTTCATCATCCTACCAAGGCACTTGAACATTCCCTTAGTTTGCTTGAATTCTCACCGATTCATTCTCAATCTCGGAAGAGATGTGTAATACTCTTGAGGTGGAAGACGAGAGCTTGGAAGACCATCCTGAGCTATTTGATGATGATGATGAAGGAGTTGGAGGTTTAGCTCTCTTGCCTTTAGTCTTAGCAACTCGAGCATCACTCAAAGGCACAAAGATGTGAGGATGAGATCATATTGAAGGTGCATCCCTTTGGGGTTGGTGGAATTGGAGCGAAGTTTCTATAGAGACGGGTGAGAAGCATCCCGTATGGAAGAGCAACGGATCCTTGAGTTGGAATATCAATCATTCTCCTAGCTATGTAGTAGGCTAAGTTGAATGGTTGTCGGTGGACAAGTTGTAAAGCATGTGGCAAAGACAAGCGCTTATGTGATCCCTATTTCCTATGGTGCTAATGACGTTTGCTCTAAGTAACTCCTCCCATTTCTTAAATTGTGCTTAAGTTCATTGAGCTCCATTCCATATGGATCTCGGTCTACCTCTTTTCCCTTTCGGGTGACTCGGGTTGTATCCGTTTTGGGTTAAAAGGTGTTCACGGATGACATCCTTATCGGCTAAACGGGTTATGTAGGGAAGAGAGCGGTCATTGATTGCATCAAGGCGGTGAGTGACCACTTATCCGTAGACACAAGTTCCACGGTTGGGAATTCCTAGTACTCTAGCAAAGTCACTTAAAGTGATGGTGTAGTCATTTTGGTTGATTCTAAAGCTAAGACAAAACTCATCATCTTCATCACTAAAACCGGTCACACTAGCATAGAATTCTAATACGAACCTAGGACAAATTGGTTCATCAATGTCAAGAAGACAATCGAATTGAATGGCGGCTAGTTCTTCACGAAGATTGGTATGCTCAAGGAAGGATGAGTGAATGGTTCTACCTCGTGGAAATACCTTGATTCTAGACCCCTAAATATTTCTACTTGTTCCTTGGTGAGTCCTTTGGTTTTGTGGTGTTTGGGAATGTAGTTAAGGGTGTCTTTGTGATCATAGAATCTTGGCTACCATGATTATTCCTAAGGATAAGAATTAACATGTTAAAAATTTAGATAAATTTTAACATTTTTGATTCTAGTGTGTGCCTATATGAAAACAATTTGAGTCATGGTTATCTCGACTCATTTTATGCACAAAATGGTTTTAGTGGAGTGTTTGGCAAATACCATGAGATAACCCAAATGCTCCTAATTCAATGTTGCTATATTTGAATATACCCGGAGTGCATATTAGTTATGCAATACCTTTAGTATTCAAGAGCATGCAAGTGATGAAAATTCTAACGTTTCTATTTGTATTAGCAATGAAAAATGTTTTCCTACAAGTGAGAAGCTTTTCAAAACTTTTGACATGGGGTGTTTGGTTGTTTGAATAAGGCCTTATATTTATTATCTATCAATTAGTGGGAAACATGATTTTGTTTATGCAATATGATAATGTAGTACCTAATTTGAATGACTAGTTATGCAATTTGCCAATTGAATTCATATTTGGTATAAAAGCATACATAAAACCCCATGTAATGATTTGTGATAGTTTTGTGCATAAATAAGAATCCTAGACTCGTAATTAAGAGATGAAATGTAGTTAGGATACTTACAATGATGTTATCTTCAGTGATTAGTGAGTGGGAAGATGACAATAATGAGCTTGGTTTAAGTTTTACACGCTTTGGTAAAGTGGGTTGTGAGGAAGAAGATGTTATGTATAAAGTCGTTTGTTTCAGAGACACTGACGGACCGACGGCACCAAATTTTGGTTCCGTCCGTGTTGTCGCTTGTGCCGTACATGTGAGCGTAAACAAGACAAAATTGTTTTGGTTTGACTATTCTAATGTTTTAGGCTATGTTTATCCTACATGCTTGGTTCCATTAACCCTAAACCAAGTCTAAGAAGATTAAAAGGTTCTCGCTAAGAGGTTTAGTAAAGATGTCGGCAATGTTGTCTTCGGATGATACTTTCTCGATTGAAATGTTTTTTTGAACATTGTCGCGAAGAAAGTGATGACGGATTTCAATGTGCTTTGTACGAGCATGTTGAACGGGATTCTTGCCGAGATCGATGGCTCCTTTGTTGTCGCAGTATCACAATGTCGTTGAGATGAATTCGTAGTTCACGAGAGCTTGCTTCATCCAAAGAGCTTGTTGACATGCTTTTCCTACCGAGACGATTCGCTTCAAGAGTAGAGATGGCTAAAGCCGCTTTCTTTTTGCAAACCATGAGGTGAGACAATGTCCAACAAAAGTACAAATACCACTTGTACTTTTCTATCGACATAATCACCGCATGATCCGAGTCGGCATACACTATGGTTTCTATACCCGCTCCTTTGGGATACCATAATCCTAAACACGTTGTTCCCTTAATATATCTAAAATCCTTTTAATGCTTCTAAGTGTGATGCCTTTGGGTTTTCTTGAAAGCGAGCACATAGACAAACACTAAACATAATGTCGGGTCTACTAGCCGTAAGATAGAGTAGGCTACCAATCATTCCTCTATATTTAGTGTTATCTACGGATTCACCTTCTTCGTCCTTGGTGAGTTTAGTGTCCAAGACATGGGTGTTTTAGTTGGTTTGGAATCTTCAAGACCAAATTTCTTAAGCATATCTTTTATATATTTAGATTGGTTAAAGAAAATACCATCTTCTAGTTGTTTAATTTGAAGTCCTAGAAAGAAGTTTAACTCACCCATCATACTCATTTCAAACTCGTCATGCATGATTTTAGAGAAATCATTACATAGTTCTTGACAAGTTGATCCGAATATAATGTCATCAACGATATTTGAACAATAATAATTTGTGATTCCTTTTCTTAGTAAAAGAGTATTATCTACTAATCCCATAGTATATTTGTTATCAATAAGAAAAGTCTTAAGACGGTCGTACCAAGCTTTAGGTGCTTGTTTAAGGCCATATAATGCTTTCTTGAGTTTGAAGACATGATGTGGTTTCTCAAAGTCGGTAAAACCGGAGGTTGAGCAACATACACTTCTTCGTTAATAAACCCATTAAGAAAAGCACTTTTAACATCCATTTGAAATAATTTAAAATCATAAGCACATGCATAAGCAAGTAATATTCTAATAGATTCAAGTCTAGCTACCGTGCATAAGTTTCATCATAGTCAATTCCTTCTTGTTGATTATAACCTTGTGCAACAAGCCTAGCTTTGTTTCTAGATACTATACCATTTTCATCCATTTTGTTTCGAAGACCCATTTTGTTCCAATTATAGTTTGATCTTTGGGTTTTGGAACTAGTTTCCAAACATCATTTCTAACGAATTGGTTTAATTCTTCTTGCATGGCCATTACCCATGATTCATCTTTTATTGCTTCATTTATGGTTTTGGTTCAATGGTGGATACAAAACAAAATGATTACTTTGATTTTGAGCTTGTGATCTTAAGGTTCTTTGATTAAGTTTTCCTATGACCTTTCTAATGGATGACTTTTAGATTCTTTTATGTTGACAATTTCCTTATTTAATGGTTCATCTTCCTTATTATTATTAATTTGACTTTCAATTATTTGACTTTCAACTAAGTCATCATCTACCAAAGGTGATGTCTTAGAGGGAGGTGGACTTTCGTCAAATGTTATGTTCAACGATTCCTCGACTATCATTGTTTCTTTATTTAGGACAATGTAAGCTTTACTAGTTTGAGAGTAACCAAGAAATACACCTTCATAAGACTTTGGGTCAAACTTGGTGAGATAATCCTTAGTGTTAAGAATAAAACATTTGCAACCAAAGACTTTAAAATATCCTAATGTTGGCTTTTTACCTTTATAAAGTTCATATGGTGTTTTGTTTAGGAAAGGACGATTAGGACTCTATTTAAAATATATGTAGAAGTGTCAAAGCGTTACACCAAAACTTTTGAGGAATGTTTTGTTCATTAAGCATTGTTCTACTCATTTCTTGAATTGTTCTATTTTTACGCTCTACTACTCCATTTGATTGAGGTGTTCGTGGAGCGGAAAAGTTATGTGTTATACCATTTGTATCACAAAAGTTTCCAAATTGAGTTTCGTTGTCAATTCATGACCATGATCCGCTCGGATCGACACAATTTTGACACCTAGAAGATTTTGAATTTTCTTGCTAAGTATTTCAAATTTATCAAAAGCTTCATTTTTGGTTTTCAAAATAACGTCCAAGTAAACCTTGAGTAATCATCTACTATGACCAAAGTGTATAAGTTGCCTCCATAGCTTCTTATAGCGGATGGTCCAAACAAGTCCATATGTAATAATTCTAGACACTTAGATGTAGATACCATATTTTTAGATTTGTGACTACTATGTGTTTGTTTACCAATTTTGCAAGCGCCGCAAAAGTGTTGGTCATATTTTAGTTTTGGCAAATTCCTAACTAACTCTTTTGAAGATAGGTTTTGTATAAGTCTCATATTAGCGTGACCTAAGCGCCTATGCCAAAGAGATGAGCTATCGCTCTAATGTTGTTAGGCAAAGTTTGTCATTATATGTTTTATCTATTTTCATGACGATATGTTATTTTTCCTAACTCCTTTAGCTATGGTGATACCATCTTTAAGTATTTTACTACCATTTTCATCAAATAGTACTTTATACTTTTTATCGCATAGTTGGCTAATACTAAGTAGATTAAATCCTAACCTATCCACATGAGCAACATTTTCAATAGTTAGAGAGTTATGAGCAATCGTACCTTTGCCAATGATTTTGCTTTTGAGATTGCTACCGAAGTGACATTACCTCCGCCATACTCTTGGTATGATGAGAAGAGACTTTGTTGCCCGTCATGTGTCGTGAGCATCCACTATCTTTTATCCATTCATCGGGTTCCAATCCAACTTTCAAACATACCTAAGAAGCGAATAACTCAAACATTTGGTCCCCAATATCTCATGGGTCCGTTTGGGTTAAACATACCATTTATTTGATTCATGTATGGAAATGATGGGTAAGGGTTCCATGGCATGTAACTGGAGTTTGATATGGTCTAGAATGTTTTGATTCCAACCGTTGTGTTGGTAGTTAGGTTGAACGTTGTGGTTGCTCTTAGGAAAGGGCGTTTGGCAAAAGAAGTTTTATGTCGTTGTTGAGTAGTTTTGATCTAAATTCATTTTAATAAGTCCTACTCCCGATATAATGGCTGGTTTTAGTTTAACATTATCATTGGTTTTCTTTGTTATTTTAACAAATTCAAGACGGGTCAGACATGAACATTCTGCTCATCAAGTACCAGCGGTACCATTTTGACAACGGACGGAACCCTTTTTTGGTTCCGTTCGTCCGTGGTCAGATCGCAGCAGCTTTGATGTAATGTTCGCCTTTTTCGGCCGCTTTGTTTTGACTCTTAGGAATTAATACTTCATTGAAACCTAGCCCATTCATGTCTCCCGGTGTTTTATGGATTTTAACTATTTCATCGGCAATAGCGATGTTTTTGTTAAACCTTTAAACTTAGAATTATTTTCTATTAAAACTTCTTGTGTGAGCTTTAGTTTTTCTATTTCAAGATTAAGCTCTTGACATGATTTACAATCATTGTCATTTGCTTTTCCTTTTCAAGTCGTTTTGCTTTTCTTTTAACTCATATACCTCATTTTCCAAAAACTCCTTTTAGTTTTTAGAAATTTATTTTAGTTATGATTTTTAGACTTAGCTCACACAATTGATTATATTGTTTTTGCAAGGTGTCATCATCTATGGAAGAATAAGAAGAATCGGAAAGTACCTCATTTGACTCATGTGCCATTAGAGCGATCTCTTCCTTGCTTGATTCTTCATCGCCTTCACTATCACTCCAAGCACCACTTACAAAAGCTCGCTGAGTTTTGCTCTTAGGTGGCTTGGGACATTCTCCTATGAGATGACTTGCATCACCACATCTAAAACACTTTCTTTCACCTTTGATCTTCTTATCATCCCGATCTTTTCGAATGGCTTCTTTTCTTCTCGAGGTTGTCTTACAAACTTTCCTCTTCTTCTAAAGAACTTCTTGAAATCTCTAACGGCCATGGCATACTCCTCATCTTCACTATCGAACAAGATTCACCATCATCGCTGATTCCGCCTTTGCTTTAAGAGCAACGGATTTGATCTTCTCCTTTCTTCCTTTGATGATCTCCGAATCTTTCTCCATTACCATTTCGTGAACTTTGAGGTTGCCAATTAGCTCGCCTAGTGACATTATTGAGAGATCTTTGATTCTTCAATAGCGGTCACTTTAGCTCCATTTGGGATGGAGTGCTCTAAGAAATTTCCGACAAAGTTCTTACTACGAAAAGATTCATCAAGTGCTTTAAGTGATGTAATGATAGTGTTAAACGAGCAAAGCCACAATCAATGGTTTCATCTTCGTGGATAACAAATTGTTCATATTGTTGAACAAGAAGATCAATTTTGTTATCCTTGACTTGTGAATTACCTTGATGTGTAACAATTAAAGATTCCCAAATATCTTTAGCGGTTTCACACATAAAAATTCTTTCATATTCTTTTCTAGGTAAAGCATTATAAAGCATCATTTTAGCTTCATTATTTTTAGCAACTAATTTCTTTTGTTCATCAACGGAAATATCCTTTGTTGTAGAACTAAAATCTCCTTTAACAATAATAAACCAAAGATCTATATCTTTTGATTTTACATATGTTTCAAAACGGTTTTTCCAATAGATAAATCCATTGGTTTCAAAGAGTGGTGGTCTTTGCATAGATTGCCCTTCTTTAAAGTTTTCGAATCCATGGATCGTTTCAAGTTTATAAAATACAAGTTATTTTAGAAATTCTTGAGCAACGAGGCTCGTACCAATTGTAGAAAACTAGAAGGGGTTGAATAGTTTACCGATTAAAACTTTGTTTTGAAACTTATTGAAAGATCAATTGATATTGATCTTAAGTATGTTAATGAAATATGCAAGCAATATGTAATAAGTAAGTAAGGAAAGAAATGATCAAACCACAACAAGTTGTTTATAGTGGTTCGCCTACAAGGACTCTTTTTCCTTGCCCTACTCCACCCCCGAGTCTCACACTCGAGAGTTTAACTTCACTAGTCAACAAGCTCCTTTCACCGCGGAGAAAACCTTTACACTTCGCTTACACTATTTCCGACACTAAGCTAGATGTCGAGTTCTTTCCAAGGGTACAACTACTCCCACACACAATGTATTTTGAGGACTAAAATACTAACCACTCACACTCACAAGATTATGATGGTTTGATACAACAATGAAGTATGGATCAACACTAGATCATACAACACTAAACAAACAAGACTTCCAACTCTCGTTGAAGCTTGAATATGACTTGATCTTCTTTGCTACAAAAGAGATCACTAATATGATATGAAACCGAGTTAGAAAGGTTGAGAGAAGATATGTATGAGAGTATGTTAGAAAGGGATGAAAAACTACTTGGCTTGGCATTGCTATTTATAGCCAATTTGACAGAGCATCTGACGGACCGCGGACCCCTAAAAGGGTTCCGCCTGTACCAAATTGGTACCGCCATCGACAATCAAGATATCAAATCTTGCCTAAAGTCAACTCTATCTAAGTAAGATTGTGTAAGATATGAAGAGTACAAATCTTCACAAAATATCTAATGGAATCTTCCAATGATCTCCATGATGTAATACATGATGTTAAAATGTTGTATTACTATTAATAGAAATATGCAATGCTTAAGTAGTGTTTGGTTTTAAGAACCTAACACATTCTACAAACTACTATCATACATAATGATTAGAGTCATATCAAGATGTTACTAATCATAAATGTAAATGCTTGAATGATGAATATATTGTTTGAGAAAGCTTGTTTTAATATCTAATAAACTTGACAAGCTTTAAGCTTTATAAATTAAATTTACTTTTGTCGTTAACAAAACTTAGGCAAAGATCAAAATATAAATAACGCTTAATGACTATATTTGTATTAACAATCTCCCTTTTGTTGAGGACAAAATATAAATTTTATTTTTATAAAAGAGACAAAGTTTGTACAAGAGTTATAAAATATTAGTTTTAGAACTTTGAAAAGGAAATGATAATATAAGTGTATGAATTTTGACTTTTATGAAAGTCAAAGAATTCACTAGTTGATGCATGATGTTGACTTTTTCGTAAAGTCAAAGTATGCGCTTGACTTTTTAAGAAAAGTCAAGTATTATCAATGAGGGTTCTGTTTGACTTTTAGAAAGTCAATTGTATGCGCTTGACTTTTCGTAAAAGTCAAATATAAATAATTTCAAGTTCTATATTTTCTCCCCTTTTGTCTCAACAAAAGAAGAGGCTATGCGGAATGTAATGAGCTCGAGCTATTATCTCCCTTGTTCAAAGCTCCCCTAAATTTGGTGCTTTAATGGGAAGATACATGGATTGTGAAAATAAAGCTACAAAAAATGTTAGTAATAATGATCATTCACAAGCATTTCCAAACACTATGTAATGACACCAACAACATAATAAACAACATTCATTTGTTAAAATTTTTCATGAGTAAAGATCATGAAAAGAGAACACAATGATGTGTTTCTAGTACAAGAGAAAGAAAAAAAAAAATTATCCTAAAAACAAAAACAAATAAAAGACTATTCTAAAAACCATCCTAAAGAGATGGTGGATGGGAAAGAGCGTTGAGACGCTCAAGAATGTGGTTGAGGATGAACCTCATTTCTTCGTGGAAGTCATGGACCATAATCCGGTCCGTTCCACTGTTTGACCCGCTTGCTCACAAGTTGAGCAACCATGTCTTGGTGGGTAGAAAGTTTGCGGAGGTTGTGGTGGTGGAATGGTGGATGTGTTGGTGGTGTTGGGGATGTTTGGAGTGGTCATGATGGATGCAAGCAAAGCACTTTGCATTTGCATTGTCTCACTTAGTGAGAATCCACCATGCCTTTGAATTGGTGGAGGTTGTGGAGTTCGCTTGAATCTCTCTCTCTAGTGGGATTGTCATCCCACATGCTCTCCGGAATGTCCTCAATATGAGGGACATTGATGATGGAAGTGGATGATCCCGATAAAGGACCATGAATGTCCTTGTGAATGGGGTGGAAAAGGAGAGGTCTTGGCCTTAATGGGCGTTTGGGTCAATGGATGACCGAGGTGATTCATGAGCGATTCGCTCAATGGTGCCAAATGATGGCAATGGTGGTGGATGACTTGGCCTAGAGGCAAGTCTTCCAAGTCCTCTAGGAAAGGATTTGGTGATGTTGGTGGAGTAGAAAATAACTCCATGGGAGTGAGAGGGAGACCTTGGTGAAGGTGGTGAGGGTGTTTTGGATGTTTGGATGGGTGCCGTGGAGGTGAAGTAGGTGCTTTTGATGGTGGTGGAGTGGTGATCACAATGTGTGATGAAGTGGGTGTAGCCAAGGTAGGTGTGTATCATCTCTAATGGGAGATGAGATGGTGAGTGGTGAAGATTCGGATGATGAGCTAAGATTAACAAAGCAACAAGGCCTTACGCTTATTCTAGCGGTTTTCTTGCAAGGTTTTGGTGATGATTTAGTCATTTTATCTTGGGTTTTGATTTGCTAGATAGTAAGTGAGAATGAAGAAGGTGTGAGGATGATCATGGTAAAGCCTTTCAATTTATAGAGGTAAGAAATTGTTGAGAAA
This sequence comes from Chrysanthemum lavandulifolium, assembly GCA_022545495.1. Lineage (NCBI taxonomy): Eukaryota > Viridiplantae > Streptophyta > Magnoliopsida > Asterales > Asteraceae > Chrysanthemum > Chrysanthemum lavandulifolium. The sequence continues at coordinate 108,285,829 of CM040245.1, read as the reverse complement.
AGGTTTGATTTGATGTTGAACCATTGAATAGATGAGGTTCCTAATGATTTGGAAGTGGGTTGAATGCTAGTCATATCACCCAAGTCAATCCATACAAAGAAGATGGAGTGAGGAAGAAAAGATATGCAATAAATGTGTTCTAGTGAGTGGAATTTCCTAATATTGATTACCCACGGATTTGAAGGTACCAAAATTTTGGTTCCTTCCTTTATGCCAAAGGGCTCCTTGGGTGGATTTTTCAAATTTTTGAATTTTGTGGAAATGGATTTCTTACATCCCTTAGTGAATAATACTAGTTCTAATAACAAGATAAACTAGTTAAGATTGATTTATGAGTGATGGAAGATAATTTGGAATTACGAAAGAGTCGAAATTTAAAATTACCCGGAGGATCCACGGCACCAAAATCATACATGACGGAACCCGGTAATTGAATATTGTATCGGTGCTCTAATGTTCAAAGTTGGATTAAAATACGTTTTTAGGTAATCGATTCGTTCATTGATTATCTCGCAGCTTATTGCTTCATCAATTAAAATTGTCAATATATCGCACGATTATTAATGGATTGAGTGAAAAGCATTTAACCAGTTCCTTTTAAAATTTCTAATACCTCAACATTCAAAATCAAGAATTGATAAATGGCTCACGCCATCACTTGTGAATAGTTAGAGACAAGAGTTGTTCACCTCATTCATTCTACCCTTGTTTGGGTTACTAAGTCCACCAATTGAGAAGATTGCAAAGAACCATAAGAATTTTTGGTCGTAAATCAATTATGCTGAGAAACTGAGAATTATGCAACAGAATGGAAAACACAAACCTATCAAGTAACCAACAATGTGAAATCCTCAACCCCGTAATAACATCAAGAAAATCGTATATATACACAACACAAATGAACCTAACATTTAAATCCTAATGTAAAAGAAACATGTCACACACCATAATCGCCTCAATGTGCAAAAACTTTGTTGTTCCGTCTGGGTGGCCTATGAGGAATTGATCCAGGCTTAAACTTGGAAGCCTCGTGTCTAGCAAGTTTAGGAGGCACCAGACTATTGCTCTGCATAAGCATCTGCTTGAGATCATAAAACACATTAGTATCATCAAGAGTCAAGAAAGTAGTAGTTGTTCAGATAAGCACTCCAAAACATCTCAAATAGTAGTTTAAATAAGCATTCCAAACAGCCCCAACAATTAGTTTAAATAAGCACTCCAAACAGCTTCAATAATTAATTTCAATGATCACTCCAAAACAGCCCTATAAGTACCCACCAGTCACATATACACATGCAATATGGTCAAGTACCAGCAGATCTTTTGATTGGGAATACCAATGCAACTAACAAAAATGCCACAGATGGTGGTAAAGAAGCGATAGAGGATGGTCCTACAGATATGGAGTAGGTAGTAAAGTACCATAATAAGTTAGGGGTCTAATTTGATTATGTCTTTTACAGATTTATAGACCCGTTTATATGAAAGCCGACCAACTTCAGTTATACATTATCATAATGGGATAATGGGTATAAGTTGGCTTAAAGTTGTAGATGACGCCGCTTAAATTGTTTTATTTCTAACAAATAGATCTATAAAGTTTTGTGGCTCAACCTAACCGCTTTTGCCACCCTAAACATGTACTGCTTTGACGGTTTGACACGATAACCAATCGTTATACTTTCTCATTGTGCCCTACAAACTCTTAACGTAACTCTTGTTTATGGAATGCTTCAGAATGAGGATTGTTGAGATCAATGGAGTTGTAGATGGAACAATAGGTAGAAATTGAAACGGATCCAATCATGTTTACAATGGGTTGGTAAACAGGATTAGTAAGGAATCGGAAAACATGCATCAAATGGTTATTGCACTAACTCGCGGCGCAACAACCGTGTGGATCTCTCAATGTCCCCTTCATAGCCCTTGTGCATTGATCGATCGTAGGTTTTGGATCAATTGATGTTGCACTATCGGGATGAGATTCGTGCACTCGCACAAACAAAGAAGCCTTGTTTGTCCGACAATGCTACTAACTAAATGAAAGACTCTTGTAATATGTATGTTGAATTCATTAAACGGAAAGAGGAGTTACTAACAATGGCGCATGAAAGTGATGAAAAGCCAATTGTCCCACATGTTGTCTAAGCACAATTTATATTCTCTTAACATGTCATCCCACATTGGATTTGAATTTTTCATATTTAGATTACCGCAAGGATACATGTATGTACTCTTAATTTTAGCCAAAAACTGAAGCAAACACAACATTGAACCAATAAATTGAAACGTTGTTTGAAACCTTCAGTACTACAAAAGTTAAATACAAACCTGCTATCAAGAGAAGCAAAAACTACATTCGAGTAGCACCTGTTTCGAATTCACCTCCTTAATGCAACAAATAACATCACAATGAGATAAACTGTATGTTTTTTTTTAACTGTCCAAAGAAACTAACAACAATCACAATGAATAAGAAGAAAAGAATGAGGCATAAACAAACCTAAAGAAGCTTAAAACACCAATCATGTGAGGCCTTTTATTTACAATCCAAGCTACCATATGTGGCTATGATGACAATCAGATCAGATTATTAAGAAACTGGTCATCGACGTTATGCAAAAACTGTAAAGCTGCATTGTCTTGACATTTGAACTAACATGCTCGCATTTCATGGAATCTCCTTTTGCGACCATCATACGCATTTTTGTGAACAACCGTGGTCCCAAAGCCATGTTCATCATACGATTACATGTACTAATGTATCGAGAATGGTGAAACTACAAATATCGGACATATGGTACATGCTTGTGCCAAACTTACAATTATGGCTATTTTCCGTCGCTCGTAAGGTTTGTTAGGCGATAAAGGAGACTTGGGAGATTTCGAAAATCATCAAAACCAGAGGCATCGATTTACCACCGCAATGAATTACATTAGGTTATTTTCGATTTTTATCTATAATGAGTGTATAATTTCAATGCTTATTACGCTTTATCTATTGCAAGCTTTACCTTTCCTTTAGAAAAATCTGCAGAAAGTCCATCTTTTCACAGATTTAAGCTTTAGCACAAAAATCCTCACAATATCATTCATCGATATATAATCTTTTATGTCGATCAAAGGCGATAAACTTTTCTCAAGTTTGCTTTCTTTAACATACGCGCTTCAACTGCCACTACCATTGGTTTATCCGAACCTTCCACCAAAACCGGAACCATAAAGGCAGCCTTTTAGATTAAAGAAGATAATTAGCAACCACAAGAATTAAACTTATGACCTTGATGCGGTCATCATTTTCTCGCCAACTACAATCCCAAATCCTTATGCATCGCAAAAGAAATTACAAAAGAAATTACAAAGGTGGATCAGAAGGAAAAAGAAAATAAAAAACAAAGAACCGATCATGCTCTAGTTTTAAAATAGTATATACCCGTGAAACACAAGATCATGAACTTCAAAACCATCCTTAAAGTCGGAGCTTGAAGAACCTTCACCTTTTCTACCTTTATTGTTACTCATTGATGGTTGTTTGACATAACTATAACCTAATTAAACAAAAACTTAAATAAACCAATTACAAATCATTGAAACCGAATAAAACTCACCATGAAATCATTGTTTTAAGATTCATTGCAACCACATGTGTTCAAAGAAGATGACTAACATGCAAAACCGCAAAAAACCAACATATGCATATAGATGAATGTACGTGTCATTTTTTCCAAGATGTTTATATATTTGATTAGGGTTACCTAAGTTGTAGAGATAGATGAAGGAACCGTATTTTTTCCGTATGTTTATATGTTTGATTAGGGTTATCTAAGGATTCTCATACTTATCTCATATCAATACGTAATTGGTTGCATTTATATATTTTGGGTTTCAAGATATTATCCAAAAAATGAGTTGGTGTAGTGGTTATCATGTTTGTTTGTGGACTAACATAATTAAATTTCGAAATTTATTGCCTAGGTAATTAAATTTCGAAAATTATTGCTTAGGTGGACAACTTATGATGACATGGCACTAAAAACAATTACATGGCAATGATGTGGACATTTGTGGAATAATCTACGTGTCATGCCTTCTGTTATATATAATGTAGGGTGTTTTTTTTTGCATAATTTCATGTTCACATTATGTGTAATATATATCATTTATTTTAGAGTAAACTCCAAAATACATCCCTGTGGTTTTCAGCCGCTTCACCATCATTTCCGCAAAGTTTCAAAAAACATCACTCGTTAGTAAAGTTAACCTATATACATCCCCGGTTAAAATAAGGACTAATGTTTTCGTCCGTTTTTACGTTTCGTCCGTTTTTACGTTTTGTCTTTTTTTAAGTTTCGTCCGCTTTTTACGTTTCGTCGGTTTATTTACGTTTGACCCTTTTTACGTTTTATCCGTTTTACGCTTTTCTTATGCACGTTTTCGTCCGTTTTTTACGCCGCCGTTTTTTACGTTTTCGTCTGTTTTTACATTTCGTCTACTTTTTACGTTTCGTATATTTTTACATTTCATATGTTTTACGCCGTCCGTTTTTACGTTTTCGTCCGTTTATTTACGTTTCGTATGTTTTAGGAGATAACGATAAAAAGTGAAAACAAATGAAAACGAAAAACGATAAAACGAAAACAATGGACGAAACGAAAAATAGATGAAATGTAAAAAAACCGACGAAAACGTAAAAACAAAGAAACGTAAATGAATGGACGAAACGAAAAACGTAAGAAAACGAAAATACGGACGAAACGTAAAACGGTCAAAACGAATAAACGACGAAAACGTAAAAAACAGATAAAACGAAAAATGAATAATAAAACGAAAAACGGACGAAAACGTAAAAAGGGACGAAACGAAAAAAAGGGACAAAACGTAAAAACGATTTAAAAACATAAAAATGACTAACGGTGCAAATACCGTTAACCCAGAGGACTAACGGTGTAAATATTTTATATCTCGTTAGGAGATAATGGAGAAATAATTTGCACCATTAGTCCTTATTTTAACCGAGGGATGTATATAGGTTAACTTTTACTAACGGAGTGATTTATCTGTTAAAACTTTTGCGTGAGGAATGTATGGTGCGAAACATGGTAAACCACAGGAATGTATTTTGGAGTTTACTCTTTATTTTATGTAGTCTTCTTCAATTGCTAGTCAGGCTCATTTAAGATCGAATCTGTAAGGCCGACATGTATTCAGCAAGTTTACATCCGATTGTACCTAAATCGAGTTTATGGTGTTCAATGAAATGATATAAGCTAGACGTGGATGCATATATACATTGAGCAAGTTAACATTGCCATCCATTTGATATTTCAGGACATATTTCAAATGCTTAAGACTCTATAGTCTTTAAATTAGTTTGCATATAAGTCCCTAAACATTTTATTTACTAATAAATATCTTCAATCTTTCCCTCCACCTACCAGAACCCATCATCCTTCTCACCTGCGCCCCTTCTTGTTGCACCCATCTCGTATCCATAAAGCTAGACCGACGAACTATCTTCTCTCGCAGCTTGCTTGTTAACATTCAACATTCTACATCAAACTCATTTGTACGTATGTCTAGGTTATTAGTTTAAATTCAAGAAAAACATCAATCTTCATAATAATCGTACATTTGAGTGGATCTTCCATTGACGGACACGACGTGATTTAGGCGGCACAACATATGTTGTAAACATGATAAACGACATTGACCGACGTGCAAGAGCACTAGAGATGGGTCGATGGTATTGGGTGGCCGATTGTTTAAGACTGTATGCTCAACCTTCTCGGAGGCTTAAAGCTAAGCTTTAAAGTGGGGCATTTTATCAAGGTTATCTCGCAAAAATTGTTTATATAAAATTTACTTTTCCAAATTTTTATGTGAAATCTTTGATTAGTTTCTAAATCAATATAATATACAAGAATATTAAATTTTCACTTGATAAGTGAGCCAATAAATCTAATCTTTGGTAACACTTTCGATTGTAGATAATTTTTAATTAACTTTAGCTTTTGAAATATTTCTAAATCAGAATCGAAATGGTTAACATTATTCTATACGTCATATAAATATTACGGAAAGAGTTTAGATTTATAATGTGATTAAGTATATCAAATAGGTGTAGCATTTTTCACATGTATAACTTTTCTCTAAACTCATAATTTCAAAAATAATTCTATACCGTTGATATCCAAAAAATTGTTAATATATAGGTTAAAGAACTTTTAAGGTTCATACAACTACTTTTTTTAGCTTGTTATCATCTATGGATTTTAAATTTTCAATGCTAAATAGTAAACTAAAGATACCTTCGTGCAATCTAAATTGGTCAAATTTACTTGCTGATAATGAAATAGCTTGACCTGCAATATATAACAAATAATCGGTTCTAAAAGTCTCTTCACGGTTTTTATAGCTTACTTGTTAACATCATCATCATCTTTTCTATTTCTACAAATAGCTCATTTTCTTCTCAAATTTTCGTTCGACATTCGTTTTTCTTTAGCAATTTCTTTAGCGGAAACTAAAGCATCCTTAAAAGCAACTTTTAATTGAAGAATATTACATGAGTAGATGAGAGAAAACAATAGAGTGACAATATGTTTGTGGATGTGAAGAAATAAACATCGATTCATCATGTAAATGGTTAAATAGTTGTTATCATAAGGCTTAATTTAATCTTTCTTTATTATTAAGCAAAAATGGATCTTTTATATACTTAATATATTTGGGCTTAAATTTCTAGAACTAATAGGTTTAAAAAATGAAAAGTAGAAACAACGGAGGCCCAAAACTTTGATTATTTAACCTTTTATCGGCTAGTTAGGGCCTTGAATAATCGGTCTCTAAAGATGACGACACCATGTGTATGACTTTGTATATATACAAGGTTCTAAAAAATTTAGAGCCTTAAAAAATTGAAGGTTCTAAAAAACCTTAGCTTTACTTGATTTACCCATAACCACTTTTTAAAACATGCATGATAATGATACATGAACAAAAATGCGTAAATATTTCAATATTGATGGTGGCAAAATGGATATTAGTAAAGAAGATGCAACTTCAATAAAGGGATTTAGGACTCAGATTGCCAAGAAAATTAATGTGGCTGTATAATTAAGTTTGTAACACTGAAAGATCAACACTGGTCGAAAATTGTGACAAGGGTGCAGTAGAGATTGCTAGTCAAATATAACCATTTTAACAATGCTTTAAAGTTTTTCCGGCACTTAAAAAGCTGATCCACTCTTTGATCAGTCATGGCGAAAAAATAGATCTTATTTTCCAGCATGGTTTTGAAAACCAGACTAATAAGGTTGAGTATATTTTAATTTCCAAACACCCTCATATACTCTAACACCAATAACAAATCGATCTTATTTTCCAAAGCTTCTCATAGTATTTTCCAGGGAAATTCTTAGCATTCTTAGAAATAAAAACTTAATATGATGACTATTTCAATGCATCGACTTTGATTCACGACTATCTTGACTTTGCTTGTAACATCTTGTTATGTACCTTCCTTCTTTTGAAATTACATGATTCAAAAGATTGACTTTATAGGTACATAATTAAAAATGAAAGCTTTACTACGTCTAAAAATCTACCAAATATAGGTGATATTGTAGCCTATAAAAAGCACGTACTTGTTTATCCATGCACAACAACATACATGCATACATACTTCATTTGATTACTACACTCAAACCTCAAAGCATCTCAATGGAAATAGCAAACTTTTTCATGGAGAACAATCTCTTAACTTCTCTTTTTCTTACATTAACACCTCTCATCCTATTATTTATCACCAAAAAGTATTTTAAAACTGAGAAAAACCTCCCACCAGGGTTACGACCATTGCCGATAATCGCAATATGCACCAATGGGCAGCAAGCCACATGTCTCTACCGCCATGTTGGCTAAGGAATATGGCCCCTGCTCTCTTCGCTTGGGTTCTAAACTTCTTGTGGTAGCCTCATCTCCAGAGGCAGCCAAGGAAATTCTTAAAACTCAAGACCGTCATCTTTCTGGTCGCAATGTACCTGATGCCTTTAATTTAGATACGTTAGACTACCAATTTGTTTGGGCAAAAGATTGCAATGAACATTGGAAATCACTTAGAACCATTTCACGGTCTGAGATGTTCTCGTCTAAAGCAATAGAAGCCGAGTCTAATTTGAGACATGAAAAGTTGGTTCAAATGTTAAATTTCTTGAATACCAAGCAAGGACAAGTTGTGAAAATTGAGGAAGTTGTTTTCACTACATTGTTTAACACGTTGAGTAACATTTTATTTAGCAAAGATTTTCTTGATTTAAACGATGAACGTGGAACGGCTCATTGGATAAAATTTGGACTTCAGAAGGCACTGGAGAATGGTATGACACCAAACGTAAGTGATTTTTTCCCATACTTAGGGGCCTTGATCTTCAAGGATTAAGGAGGACAGCTCCAAACGTCTTGAAGAGGTTTCTAGCTTCACTGATGCTATAATTGAAGAAAGGAGAGCTCGAATAGCTTCTTCAGTGACCAATGAAGCTGTGGAGGTAGAAGAAAAAGATTTCTTGGATCGATTGCTTGAAAATAATTTTACGAATACTCAAATCAATGTCTTGGTTCTGGTAAGTTTTCTACAGCCATCTAAATAGTAGACCTTTGTTTATTCGAATATTATTGCAAGATTTGACATCCAAGTTTTGAGCCGTGAAAACTAAAATTGGTATTTGGCATGCAGAATAATAAATCATTGTGCACAATTTTGTTTATTCGTCTAACTATGTGTAAACACAAAATATTTTACATTTAGACATACACTTCTAGGTTACTTGAACAAAGGTCACTTTTATTAGGGATAACTTAACATATATGTAATCATTTGATGGATTTATAATTATATATTTTTTACCATATGCAGGAATTATTCATAGCCGGTACAGATACCGTGGTATCGACCATTGAGTGGGCTATGGCCGAGTTGTTAAAGAACAAAGAAATCTTGGACAAAATACACGAAGAGCTAAAACTTGAGATTAGCTCCAACTCTATCATGAAATCTGATCTTTCTAAATTGACTTATTTCAATGCTTGTGTCAAAGAAACACTAAGATTGCACCCGTTGTCCCTCTCCGATTCCTCGACGTGCACTTGAAGCTTGTGAAGTTATGAATTATACAATTCCTCAAAATTCTCAAGTATGGGTCAATATTTGGGCAATCGGTCGAGACCCAAAAGTTTGGGAGGACCCTGACACTTTTAAACCCGAAAGGTTTGTTGACTCACACTTGGATTTTTCAGGACGTGACTTTGAGTTCATACCTTTTGGTGGTGGCAGAAGAATGTGCCCTGGTTTACCCTCTGGTATCAAGAGTTTGCAAACTATATTAGCGTCTTTGATTCTTGAATACGATTGATTCTTCCAAACAACGAGGATCCAGAAAACTTGACATGAATGAAAATTTGGGGTGACTTTGCAGAAAGAGAAACCTCTTGAGCTTATCTTTAAGCACAAAGAGTAACCAATAATATATGGCTTAGCCAATGCACATGTAATCTTTAAGTTTGAGTGTTTGACAACATTTTATGTGTTTTATCATAATTAGTACGTATTAGTATTCTTAATTAAAGATTAATGTCCCTCTTGAAATATGTAAAAGTTGGTTATGCTTTTGTTCAATTGAATGAAAGATTGCTGAAATTTTAGAAGCTAATATGGATCTAAGTAGTACAGTACTAGAACAATACGCTACCATGCATTCAATCAACTTGCTTCACTTTCCATTAAGTTCAAATATGTTTTTCTCATGATTTGTTTCCTCAGTTCTCATTAAATTCGAAGTTTTAGTAATACTTGTCTTCTTTAAGAAACCGGACTTTATTTGAATTTTTACATATAAAAAATCTTCCATTTCAAGCCTGCTTTTCATGCGCTGTGAGTTCCCTCTACAATATCCTATCTTCCTTTTTCTATTTTAGAAGCTCTGCTTATCTGCATACCTTCCTATCCTTTTGTTTAGTTATCATTCATTCATTTGAATCACCAAGTGACAAAGTTTCTGAATTTGACAAATACTACTTTAGTCTAAATAAGCAGTATCTCAACCTGCTATTACCCTTAAATTAAAGAGAATATACATTTCAACACAACAAGAATATACATAGTACAGCTGACGGTTACGGGAACTCTTTATATTCATGAAAAAACACATAATTAAGCAACCAAATATTGTTAGTGGATTATATTTGTCTAGGCCTATTATGTTGTGTTGTGAAGCCTAACCTGTTTCATATTGTATTTATATTGTAACGAGTAATGCGCTATGGCGGAGGCAATTTAAATCTAATATTTGTTCTAATTTGAATGATATCAATGTAAATAGATTTTGGCCTTATTCGTTATGTGTTAATCTAATCTATATAGATATACTTTGCATATAAAGAGAGCTGCAAGTAATTGGTAAAAGTGGATGTGGGGCTTAAGATTTTTAGCTACCAAAGTGCTATAGACATAATTAACTTGTGGTTATTTAATTTTTGTTAGAAATTCTTTATAAACTACATTTTTGGTTGTATTCGGGGGCTGCTTTTCTTGTTGTCTAATAAGGATTTCAACCCGCGTATTATGGCGGAGCGTCTGTATACGATATTATTGTACGTATCAGAAATGGCAGTTTTTTCTGACTTGGATCGGCTTTCTTGTGTTAGTTGTAAATATATATTAAAAGTATGTCTTAATACTTTTGAAGGAAATGCAATTTTTTTATATGAAACGGCTTTCTTAAGCGATTTTTATTATAAAGGTTTTAGTTATTGTTGATATGCCGAAGCCTATGGCATTGGTCTTTAGTAATTTGGGTTTCGAAAACCATGACTAACCGAACGCCGAATATTTAATTCGGTTTCGTTTGTTCATATATTTTTTATTGTAATTACTATTTAGTAAGTTCTTGTATAAGTTTATGTCCAAATTGGCAAATTCTATGCACAAAGCCCATTAGATTTTTTTAAATAAAAAGCCGCCCTTAATGTTAGCTATCGGGCTTGTGGTAATTATGATATTCGCTTTGCATGAATACTCGGGATACACATACGCTGGCGTTTCAATTTCCACAGTCTTATTATTAGATCTTTGACGGCTTGCTTTCCCTTCAGCCGTTCAACTGTCTCCGATTTTTTGTTATTTAAGGGAGCCCTAATGTCACCTCTTTATACATTCTTTACTTAAAAAAAACATATTCAATAGAATTCGGAACAATGGCTAGGTTAGTGCGTCTTGATGAACTTGCAGTGGCTGCCAAGTCTGCCTTGATGAAGGACCAAATGCTTGTGTATTTTGACATGTTAGTTGTTGAGGATATGAATCTTGTAAAGGAGTTGAGGAGGGTTTGCATGGAGTTAACTAAGGTTGTTAAGGAAAGGGAAGGTATGGTTAATGAGCTTGAGAAGCTGAAGGGTTCGGTTGTCGCCATGGAGAGTGCAACTTGTTTTAGGGGTATTCAAAGGCGTGACCTGGAGAAGGCCACAGGCCTGTTGATTATGGTTAAGCAAACAAAGCTTCGGGAACATGAGAAGCTGTTGTTTCTTAGGAAGATTAGGGGTTTGTAACCGTTTTAGGGTTTGGTGGAGGGGAAGGTGTTTTATCGGTTTTTGGTGGGTTTTTAGGTTTGCATAGTTTGGGTTTTTGTTAATCTTATGTAAATGGTGGTTTCTATTTATATATTTGTTGGTTTGTTAATGAATGATATGCTGAGTTATTCATATGTTGTTTATTTATTTATTTTGGATCAAATTAAATTTGTAGTGGTTTTCGAACTAAGTTAGATTGTTAAAGTTAGGTCGTGTTTTGTGCAATAATTTCATAATCAAGTTTCCTCAAATTGATTTATTAGTTGCACTTGAGTCAATTGCCAAAGTTATATGGGCGTTGTTTTTAGCAAAGAACATGCCTTAAGACGCCCCTTAAGATGCATACCAAAGATTGTTTAAAATGCACTTTACGGCATTACGAATGATTTAAGGAACCATTAAAGTGAAGCTTTTAAGAAGATTAAGACGCTATTTAAAACATGGAATTCTTTTCAATTAGGCCAAACACTCATGAACCTTAAAATGCATATGCAAGGTGAATACTTAAATGACAATATGACATGGTAAAAAAATTATGCTTTTCACAAAAAGATTGTCTCATGTGAAATGCACGCAGTAAGAAATACTCATGTTAAATGGACCATTTATCGCCTTCCTAAGAAAAAATGGCCCAACTATTATGTCTCTGCGTAGATGGTGACACATAATTATCGGGTTCACTAAGTAGAGCAATAAATAGTCGCCACCATAGAAATTTCAACAGATGAAAAACAAGCAAAAGATACCGCCAAAGAATTATATTAGGTTGTGAATTGTGATCCACAAAAATCCAAAACAAATTGTGCGAAGGTAGGCCATTATGCTACGTCATATCACAACTGTCAAAACAAGGATACTAAAATACATGCATAAGTGAATACGTGGCAAATAGATGGTAGACTGCAAAACATACCAACATTCTTTCATGGGACTTTCTGGTTGGGGGTAAGCCGATACATTATCTAGCCAATATACTCAAATCATAATTGAAATATCAATACCAGCAAGTCTTTACAAGATGATATGAGAGACAGTGCCAAGTATTGCGGTGTCTATCTTGCAACGAGGTGTATGTGGGGGCTGGCAACTTGATACTCTCATCCTCTTCTCGTTCTACTATATTTCCAATTTTCTACGCTGGTATAATATTCACACATGATATATATAATCCACTTTAACAAGCAATCCCCCAAAAAAAACAAAATAAAAAATAAATAAATTGAGGAATAAACTTGAGATAATTCTTGACACGTGACAAACAATTTTACAATACAGTAAAGACAAGATCATTAGACCTTCTTGGTAAGTTGCAGCAACTACTACATTCCTTGCAGAGTTATTCTAAGTTAAGATTATGTCTTACAAAAGGATGCAAATCCTCATAATTATGCAAAGTTATCTTTGTATAGTAAATCTCAAAACTATGATGATGTACATCATATTATTTGCCGCGACTGAACTTTGTTCGCGTATAATCACTTTTACAGTTGTCACAGACTAAAATTAGAAGTATGCAGTTTCCAGTGTAAAAGCTCCTAAGGCGATTTGAATATACTTAAAAAGAGAATGAAACATAGCTTATAGTCACTACAAGTGTACAGAGAGTGCTTTAAAATATCAACAAGATTTGAAGGCTTTCATAACCTTTAATCATTCCATCTCAATTCAACTCTCGGTCCGAGCCATACAAACAGGATCAGCCTGATACATTGCAATAACTACTAAGGTTCTCCTCCCTTTTTGTTATCATTGCACAAAGCTGATTTGTCTTTCAAAAAGGACGCAAATCCTAATGATAAAAGCAATCTTTGTATAGTAGGTCTAAGAATATTGATGGTGCATATAATATCATTTGCAGCAACTAAGCTTTGTTCACTGTATGCACTTTTACACTTATCAGTCTGAAATAGGAGTATGCAATTTCTAGTGTAGAAGTTCCTAATGCAATTTGAATACTTAGAAAAAGAATGAAACACAGCTTATAGTTACTACAAGTGTAGATGATCTCAAGTTAAAAACTTACTGTACAAAGAGTGCTTTGAATATTTAACAGAGTTTGCAAGCTTTCATAGCTTGACAATCATCCGATCTCAAATCAACTACAGGTAACTGCCATACAAGCATTGTCAAAACGTAACAGCCAAGTATCACATAAAAACAACGTAGCTGAAGTGTGACCATGAAAGACTTAACCAAAAGTTGATGCCGACAAAACGAGAAGTCACCAGAACTCTTTTTATCTTTAATCTAAAAGCATAGCATGAAACTAACATCACAGTTATGCTTACCTTTCATATAAGCTAAAAATACTCTATGTACTAACCCATATAAACTTGTTATGCTTTCTGAATTTTTAAACCACTCATTATACACCATCTTTAAGGGTAATTTGGTCATTTCATTCATATTCGTCTTCTACATCTTAACTCCAGCCAAACACCATAAATTCCGGCTACAAGACCCAGTTTCCGAAAAAGAATTAAAAAACAACAATATCATACAAGGGGTGTTATTGTCTTTTAATGCGAGAAAGGGGTTAATTAAGCATAATAAGTGGAAAAGGTGATTTATAATGAGTGGTTTAAGAATTCAGAAAGCATAATGAGTTATATATGGGTTAGTACATAAAGTATTTTTAGCTTTTACCCTAAATATTTTCCTTATCATATGAAGGAACCAAACAAACCTTTTAATGACACATAATCTGATTGCCCAAACTTAGGGAAAAGAAGAACCGAGAACTCACATAATCTGAAAGGCACCGGTAAATTATACGCCAGCAAAAACAATCAATTTCAGTCCTCTCTGAACCTGTAGAAACATGTCCTTCACTTATCTCGGCCACAGAAAGAGAACAAGAAGAAGATCACATGGAGAAGAAACAACAATACCAAGATACCAATGACCAAGAATAATAAAATATGAGATATAACCAGAGAAAGAGAGGATTGATCATTTGTTTGCAGCCACAGGAGTTCATATCCGAACCCCTACAAATGAAGACTTAATCCTCATCAGCAACCCTTACCGGACCTAATACCGAAAAATACACACCATATGGTCACGCGTGCTAAAGATGGCATCTCAAAGCATGTCGATCGTTTGTCTCTAAACACTACCACCACTTCACGCATTCCTCAGTCTCATGTTCATGCTTTTCGTGACCCTCATTGGCAAAATATCCAAACACCTCCTACCATCCCACAATCCACTTCACAACAGCCTACACCCGACCCACAATCCAATGTCCAACCGCAGTCACCCGACTGAAACACACATCCTCATCAGCAGCCCTTACCGGACCTAATACCGACAAATACACACCATATGGTCACGCGTGCTAAAAATGCCATCTCAAAGCCTGTCGATCGTTTGTCTCCTAACACTACCAGCAGTTCACCCATTCCTCGGTCTCATGTTCATGCTCTTCATGACACTCATTGGCAAAAAGCTATGTTAGACAAATATAAATGCTTTAATTACTAACGGGACGTGGGTACTTATGCCTTTTCATGCTAATGTCAATATTGTGGTTTCTGTGTGGCTTTTTAGACATAAATTTAATGCATGTGGATCTCATAGTCGGTATAAAGCTCGCCTTGTAGCGAATGGACGAAATCACCAGTTGGGTACTGATTGTAACGAGACCTTTAGCCCGGTTGTCAAACCGGCTACTATATGCATTGTTTTGAGCCTTGCAATTTCTAGGAATTAGCCTATTCATCATCTAGATGCGAAGAATGCTTTTCTTCATGGTTATTTACTAGAGACCATTTATATGCATCAACCACCTTATTTTGTGGACCCTCGTCATCCTGATTATGTTTGTCACTTGTAGCGTTCTACTTATGGGCTTAAACAAGCCCATCGTGCATGGTTTCAGCGTTTTGCTTCTTATGCTAGACGAGTTGGTTTTTAGCAATGTTTTGAAAACCGGGTTTATAATCGACCCGGTCGAGTCACCGGTCACCGGGTCAACCGGTTCGACCGCCGGGTCAACCCGGTTATCCATTAAAAAAATATTTAAAAAAAATAGTCGGGTCAACCGGTTCGACCGCCGAGTCAATCCGGGTCAACCGGTTCAACCGTCGGGTCAAGCGGTTCGACCGCCGGGTCAATCCGGGTCAACCCGGTTTTTATAAAAAAAAATTTTGAAAAAAACCAAACCCGACCGGGTTTCGAAAACCGGTTTGACCCGGGTCACTCAAAACCCAGTGGGTCTAACCGGTTAACCCGGTTTTAGAAACCCGGGTTATTTTGACTCGTTTTTTTGCCTGGAACCGGTCTAACCGGTTAACCCGGCCGGGTCGACCCGGGTTTCAAAACATTGGTTTTTAGCACAACAAAACTAGCTCATCATTGTTTATCTTTCATCGTGGGACCGACATTGCATACTTGCTTCTTTATGTCATGGACGGAGGATACTAAGGGCAGGGGTGGGCCCTGGCCCCTCCAAATTTTTTTGCATTTACTGTAAAATTTACTATAGATTTAATGTAGAGCTATTGAAAAAAATATATATATTGGATTATTTGGCCCCCCTGAAATGAGTAAATGTCACTTTGGCCCCCTTGAAAAAATGTTTCAAGCTCCGTCATTGCTTTATGTTGATGATATTATCCTCATTGCTTCTTCTGCAGCTTTTCTTTGGAAAGTTATCTCCTCGGCTCCTCGCTTTATGAAGAATTTGCTATGACTGACCTAGTCTCTCTTGATTATTTCTTGATGTGTTTGCTCAACGTTCTTCCACAGGCTTATATATAAGTACTGCATGCATTTGTTTCATAGATGTCATGAACTAAACCCATGCGTAGCTTATGCAAGTTTTTTTTTAAAAAAAAAAAAAAAAAAAAACCTTCGTCATACTTTTGCGTTACTAGATTATAATACAAAAAAGATGCTACAAAACTCATGCTTGTGAAAAGGATTAGTAGAGATTGCATATAATTAGTGTTATGTATTCCCAATGGACAGTTTGGGCCCAATCCTTCTGTTACTCACTCACTT
This sequence comes from Chrysanthemum lavandulifolium, assembly GCA_022545495.1. Taxonomy (NCBI): domain Eukaryota; kingdom Viridiplantae; phylum Streptophyta; class Magnoliopsida; order Asterales; family Asteraceae; genus Chrysanthemum; species Chrysanthemum lavandulifolium. The sequence continues at coordinate 108,269,200 of CM040245.1, read as the reverse complement.
TCACAGGCCCAAATGATGGCATTGATTCAGGCCCAGCAAGAACTCCCTAGCTCTCAATATGGCTAGTCCAATACATTGGATCAGGCCCGATCCTTTCAATCGGCCAAATCAGTCCATCAAACTACTCGGCCCACATAAACTTCTTATGGCCCACTTGGCTTTGGTTTATAATTTTATATGCGTCCAATATTGGGCCTAAAGGTACTTCTGGTGTTCATTCGTCCACTGTACATGCACCCTCACATACTGGTTCTCATGTTGCTTCTAGCTCGGGTCAAGAAACTTTGTTGCCTCATGCATTCGGTGCCATGACTCTTCAAAATCCTACCAAGCGGGTGGAATATGGACACAGATGACACTTCTCATCTTAACTCATCATATCTTCTAATTGTCTTATTACTATTTTTAATAATTATATTTATCCATCTCTCTACGTTGGTGATGGAAAATTTTGTCACCAACAGGCCATAGCATTTTGCCAACTACTCATAAACATCTTTATTTACATAATTTCCTTGTCACTCCCGACATATTTAAGAATTTAATTTTATCCCTGCGATGTATTATATTTTCATTAAGGAAAAGTTATTATATTTGTTCGATAGTTAACAGTTTTAATACTTTAAAGGTTAATACATCTAGCTAAGGTTTTTAGTTTGTCAGAAAATGCAATATAAAAACATCGTATATATACTGCTCTTTGTATAATAAGAGGTGTCGACATTCTTTAAAATCTTATATTTGAATGCTTAGTCATGGCTCTCGTTTCAGATATGATTAGCAAAATAAAGAAATTGAGTATCAGTAACAAATTACTGTAAGCACACTTCAATTGTTACTGAACTTTTTGTATGCATAAAACTATTTGTTGGCAACAAAATATAGATTAAAATGATTCGGAAGTTCACCCTCTGATCTGCATCGGATACACATTGCAAAATCTTAAGTAATCTTGATGCAATCTCAGCAAGTAACGACTTTTTAAATCGCTAATGTGTGTGTATGCAGAGGTGGTCCAGTGATGCTTCATATTAATGTTTTCGATAACTGGCTGGACCTTCTAGCAACTTGATCTTTCATTAGCAGTTGACTTTATAACGGGTCATATTTTCATTGACATTATTATATTTAGTTTATAGGTATATTCTGTCAACTTCATAATGGTTTCAAGTCATATACCAATGGTGAAAATTTCAGTTTTGATATTTATAAGAACATTGAGTAAACTTTTTCTACCATGGCAAATGTATGGAGTTTTGGACTTACGAGCAGTGATTGACATGCATAAAAATTTGCAGTATTGACTAGTAACGGCATTGGAAATATGCTTATCTGTTAGTCATATAGCTAAAGTATTTCCTTCTTTTTGTGATGTTGATTTGGCCGAAACTCGATTACTAAAGTTTCTATAAATAGCAATGTTATACCTCTCTCGGGTGTCGGTGTCCTGAAACGGAAAGACGATTGTATGAAAAGCAATAATTTGACATATGAGATAGACTTTTGGACCTTTGTCTATTGTTATCTAACATTAAGGTGAGCAAGTAAAGACTACACATCTGATATAGACTTTTTCCTTTTGCTTCGTCTAAACATAAAATTGGTGTTGTTCTTTGAACGTGTAAGGAAAACTTCAAAGCATAGGCAAGATGCTAAAATGTTTTTGTAAAAGTTAAAAAAAAAAAAAGTGTAAAACCGTAAAGAATACTCATTTTATTTTCTCAAGGCGTAGAGACTATAGATGGGTTATTTCATTTAAAGCCCTATAAAATGTGATGTCGACAATTCATCTCCCAAGTTGGAGAGCTGTCCAATTTCTTGAGTTCCATCTCTTTCAAGTTTTTAACCAAAATGCACTCTACATTTCAACTTGTGTAAAAATACAAACCGGAAATATTCTTCCTACTGCAAATCAGAACCAGTTGTTTATAATTATAAAAATTGAGAGGTTGCAAAATGTACAATTAAAGACTATTTTATATACAAACAGCAGATAAATCCTTGTTGTTTGTAGTAAGGATGTTAAGCAGATTCATAATTGCTTTTCAACTTTCAAGTGGTCTATTTTCACTTTGACAATCCCATGTTTATATTAGAAAAGGAGAACATTTGATCAATGGTAATCCCATCATTATATTAGTGAAGTTTCTGCCTTTTATTTTGCTTACAAGTGTTTTTGAGTTTGAGTTTGACTTCGATTCATTACCTTTGGTGTTACTTTCACGACGATTGGCTTTAAGGACATCTATGGTCGTGGTGGGACGTGGATATTGAGAACGTCACAAATCACACAATGACATGTTGTAACACTCTTGGCAAATCTTGGTTGTGACTTGAAAAGATTTTGAGTTCCGAAGATAACATTCGCCTTACATGACACAATCGCGTTTTGTAGCTTCATCTGCGGGTGGAGTTTTTAAACTGCGATTAAGCGTGTGTATTTAAAAGTAGACTTGGTTTGGGCGACTGTCGGAAGTCTTCACATGCGGGCCACAAAAATAAAGTCGTGAGCTTGCGAACAAAGCGAACAATATTATGATCTGAGCATGTATGATGTTATAACATGTTTAGTGTTTGGTGCAGTTGCTTGCATTTAAGCGTTCACATTACAAACTATTAATGTATTTGCTAGCTCACTTTTATTCAATCAAAGTTGGAAGTAATAAACACATATCTTATCAAGGATGACTTCAACGAGTCATAAGTGAGGCATTCAGATTGGTAGGCAGGAATGTGTCGGTCATAGGGTTAAGTTTTTGTAAGAACGGTTATAGTTTAGGTTTGAAAAATACCCAGTTCTTTATAACTAAGGCTCTTATACCAATCTTTAGCACCCCCAAAAATGTTTTGCAGCGGAAGTAAATGTTACTGGGGTATTACTCGATTGATATCACACCACCAAGTATAGAACAACTGTTTAACTTGAGAAATCTTATTTCACAAAGATTTATGTTTACATCTTTCAAAATATAATGCGGAATATAAGCCCATAAAAGTAAAGTGGCCCCAATGTATATCAGAGTCATCTATGACCATGCCATGCCAATGCCCAAGCGCCTCCAGAGTTAGATATCGCCTTTTTATCCTGAAAATACATTCTAAAAAGTCAACACAATGGTTGAGTGAATTAATAGGTTTGGTAATTAAACAGTTGATCACAAGATTTCTAGTTCTATAAATAGTGGGCCAGTTGGTGCACCCATAATCATAGTGCTTGTTATATCATTATAAGAATGATTTTGAACATGGGTATTTTCATAAAGATGATTTTGAACACGGGTATCATTATAAAGAAGATTTTGAGCATAAGTATCATTATCAAAATGATTTTGAACATCAGTATTATCATATAGATGATTTTGAACATAAGTATCATCATAAAGATGATTTTGCACGTATATTTGGTATCATCATCAAACATATGATTTTGAACATAAGTGATAATAACAATCAGGTATAGCATAAGGTTTTCAAGCAACTGTGATCATAATAAGTAGTGATAGTATGTATTCTCCCCCAAGGTGTTTATAAAAAAGTTAAAAGAGTAAAAGCGGGATTATGAACTCACCTTAGTGATACAGTAGGAAATGCACAACAATAGCAAATGTTTGTGTGCTAGTTCTATGATTCTATGTTTTACTTGTTTAGTTCATAATATAATAAAGTCCTACTCAAACTTTAGCCTAATAAGCACTAACGATTTTCAAAAGGGAGCGTAGGGGGCGGCACTTTTGTGAAAGTGAAGAGGAAATGTATGTAAAATACTTATAATGTATTTTGTGTGTATCGGGTATGTAAGTTACGTCACATAGTTGGTTGAAGAATATCATTCGTAGTTTTAAATAAATGAAAAATTTACACGTGAAAATGGCTAAATAACCTTTATAATAGAATAGTTCATGTTTAAGATTAATTAATGACCTGGAAATTTTACGGGGTCTTACAGGTGTTGATTTGAGTCACAAGAATTGAAATTACAAATTGAAAGGTTTATCGTTTTTAGTATCGGGATTTGTAGTGTTGCGAAAGTTATTATGGAAAAGAATCAGTTTTTTGAGAATGTGAATGTTGGTTTTTATTTTTTATTTTGTTTGTGAGTGTGTGTAAGGTATTTTGTGGGGTGTGTTTTATAAGTGAGTATTTTAATAAAAGGTGAAGAGAAGTTGACCACTATGTGTGAAAAATGAGAGTGTGTGAGGTAGTGAAAGAAGAGAAAGTTGAGTGATCGATGTGAAAGGTGAGAGGGTACCACTTCACTTTAACCACTACCTTTAGTCTAATAGAAATTGATGATGCGGGTATGATTAACATTCTCAACAATGTGGTGGAAAAAGAGACGTGTGTTCTGTGTGATTGTTTTCATGGATCAAGTTTAATCAACGTTTCAAAAACTTATACATCCAACTCCTTCCAAACAAATAATTCCCAAAAGTAACGTATCGTCCTCTTTAGAGAGTGCGCAAACCAGATGTTATAAGCCATTTTTTGGGACCTATAACACCGGCAACTGCATTGTTGGTTGTAAGCAATTTAGAGGTGCACATATTATAAACTTAAAGCATGTTATCCCGTTTTATTTTTAGTGTAAAAACAGAATGAGTGGTTTCCAAGATGGCAAACAAGCTTTCATTTCAACCAAAAGGGGCATGTTCATTCTTAACGTCCAGATTGTGTCAAAGTGAGAAATAAACAGGCGGGTGATTGCAACATAATTTGATCATCATGATACTTTTTAGAAATCTTGTTTTAAAAATTTACGAAAAATTCACTTTTTATAACAAAGCAATGGTTATGGTCACTTTCCGTATCAACTAATGATGGTAACATGATTTAATCATCATGATACATTTGAAGCAACCAACCAAATTTCCTTTGATCGGGTTGGAGAAAAGAGACAAAACGAGTACCCGGCTAGTGATCAATAAACTTTAGCTTTCTATCATGTTTATTTGGTATTTTTCACTATTTTGTATATTGTTGCCATCGTATGAGAAAAAAGTAAGGTTTGTATTTCCTTATATTTTGTGCATCCGCCCTTGGAACAAACTTATGTACTATCATTCATATCCTTCTGAGACCTTAATCAACCCGCAAATAGTATATCAAAGACTTTGAGATCTTCCAAAACGGATACAAGATTTACTTTTAATGGACATATCATACCATCCAAATACTAACTTGGACATAATTCACGTCGTGCGCAAGTGAATTATCTAAGATCAGAATGAACTATTTCATGTTGTGGGCAATCAAAATTATTGGGTAGCGATAAGAAGTAGGGTAGGAGTCTTGATATCATATATTTGAAGTAAGTGAAGTGAATAAAAAGGAAAAAAAGTTTTCCCAATTTCTAAGCACACAATCAAAATAGTACATAAAGCAAATTTGACCCAGAAAGTAAAATTGCAAAACAACATTGACCATGTCTAAGTTCAGAAGCTATTTATTCATAACTATGGCTTAGTTCATATGTAGAAAGTGGGAAAAAATGAAAAAACAAAGCAATGTTGCTAATATGATATCTGTTATCCACATGTATTAAGAGTTCTCTTTAGAAAAACCCACCTTTCGGCCTTCCATTCTCTTCCTCTTCTAATTTTGGGCTCTGACATAAATATCTCTCAGTCCCAAATAAAAAATGGCAGGTTGTAATGAACAAATAATAAAAAGATAGGAATATGGAAGTAATATTAACATAGCTTGTTTGTTTATTAACAATTTAAGAACAAATATATCCGCATAGAAACACAAGCATTTCTAACAAAAAAGTCCTAACAAGAACCAGAACATCAGAACAACCATATCACTGATTTGGGTAAGAAGATCCCCTATTTCATATCTAGCAAAAACCAGGATCAGATGTATGGTTAAATATCCAACATCCCGGTGAAATGTTTCAAAATTTGAAACACATATGAAGCAAGATTGTATACGAGTGAGTAAACCTTATCAATGTGTAAGTCAACTATAATTTTGACCATAAAGTCGCATAAAAATCAAAGACCACATAACCAGTTTTTACCCTAAAAAGTCAAAAACAATGCTAAAACAAGAAATGTGAATATTTAATTCATAAATTCAACAAGCAACACAGATTTCATGTTAAACATAAATTATGACAAGTCCCATAAACACGTAAACCCACAGCCACAATCTGTCATGTGGGCCATAGTTATGCAAAAACAGATTGGAGGACAAAATAGCTTTCGATCACTCCTAGATTGATTCACAGAAACACACGTCTTCATAGGAGCACTCAAAAAAAATAACCACAGTTTGATACTATTCTTTAGAAAAACAAGTAAAAAGGTGAAACCGAAACAAGTTTGTACCTAAAAGCGACGTCCACTGGCACGACGACCATTCCTCCTACCACCTCCAAACCTTCGCCTGCTCGGATCCCCCAACTCAACACATATTTTTAGTGTTTTGCGAAGACGAGCTCCAGTAACACCCGACGCCTTCTTTAAAGAATCTTGTGACTTAAACTCAATGTAAGCATACCTGAAAAATAAAACACATTATCATCACAGAAAAATAATTCATGCATCATACATTAGCAAAAAAGAAGTAGATAAGTACATGTGCATACCCGTGGCCTTTGCCAGCTGCAAAAAATTGATCATGAGATATAGAGCCTTTATTCAAACAGATTAACAAATTTGCTATAAAAGTACCATCCAAAAAATCGCTTCAAAAAAAGATCCGACAAAAAATAGAATCATATAATTAGATGACCCTCAATTCTTAAAATCAGTTTCCCCTAAAAAATTTATTTGATACAATAATGATTTAAGTGGTGATTAATTGCATCAAATAAACATTAAATAAAAAAAATACAAATTATGCATATAAAAAAATACAAACTATGCATAAACAAATATATATAAATTATGCAGAGTATGAACCCAAAATCACCCGGCAACAAAACCACCGGCAATAAAAAAATATACAAATTATAAGTGATACTTACCAATTATTCGGTTGTGGGCAAAGATTCAACTTCTTAGGGTTGTTGTTAATGGTTGAATGAAACATATATAGATCAAATGGTTATTTTTGGATATTATTTTGAATGCATCGACATTAATGGGTGAATTGAAACAGAAAATTCAAAACCGATTATTGTGAGCGTGTAGGGGAAGACTCAAGCCTTTTGAGGAGTGCAGGGGATTTTCTCTTACATTTGACTATTCAACTTTTCACCTTTGACCATAGTTAAGATGTGTTTATTCGTTGTTAATCATACACATACACTTAGGGGTGTCATTCGGCCGACCGACCGACCAACCCGACCGAGTCAATTCGGTCAGTCAATTGGGTTCAAATTATATTCGGTCAACCGAATTGACCCGAGTTCTAAATAAGGTCGGGTTCGGGTATGTTTTTAGCCTTGACCGACCCGAACCCGACTAACCCGCCAACAACACTTTTACAATGTAAAAACTCGGGTTGACCCAACCCGAATTGACCGACCCGAGTTGACCGAACTCGAATTGACCCGACCCGAGTTCTAAACAAGGTTGGGTTCGGGTATGTTTTTTTTAAGGCTTAACCCGATTTGACCCGACCCGAGTTGACCCGAACCCGACCAGGTCAACCCGAATAACACACATAATTTCTAATCAATTGATGCAAGTTCATTCTAACGATGATAGACTTGGCCCAAGCTCGATGTGGAGTTAGGGTTCATTATGGTTAGGTTATCCTATACAATATGCATTAAAAATAGTTGATAAATACATACCTCATTGGATTTTGACTATCTAACATAATATTAGAGCGTGTTTGATCCTGAAATCTAATCAGCCGCTATTTCTATATCACCCTATCAAATGCCTTTATCCCTCTTCACATACCATAGTCAGTATCTCTAAAAGGAAAAGAGAAAAAAAGTCAAAATCGTATATGAATATTGTTTTGGCCATAATTTTTTAACCGTTTGAAATTTACTGACGCGGTTAGCGACTTAGCGCCATGCTGTTCGGTGTTAAATTTTGCACAAAACCCTGTCAGAATCACCTCCTCCAACCTTTTGACTCGCCGCCAGACGCTTTCAAAAGTCGACTGCCACACGGGTTTTCACTATCTAACAACATTGTGTCCTCAAGTAACTTTCATCTCGCATTATTTGTATACATAACTTTTTCGTTTATTTTAAAGGTAGTATTTCGTCAACACTCGGTTTGATAGTATAAGGTCCAAGAGTAAGAAACTAATGGCGGTCTAGGAAATAGCTAGCTTTAATTAGTTGGTTGGTTCAAAGACGTCGAACCAATCTGATTGCATCGACCAAATTACGTACTACTCATGTGAATCTCTCGCTTCATGTGAAATTTTACGATTGGCCATGTATCGGATTTTGTATGTGATACCTATGTTTCGAAGTATGTTTCAATAATCAACACAATGTTTCTTTGCTCTTGTTCTTTTTCTACTGTATACCAACTTCAATTATACGATTGTTGTTTTATATTGAGCAAGGGGTATACGAAATGATACTTTTTAGAATAATGTTACTCTTATCTTTTATATAATAAAAGAATTACATCATTTCAGATTTATTTTGCAAAAATATTTTTATTTGAAAAAAAAATATCAAGCGATGTGATTGGTTATAAAAAGTTAAAAGTGAATTGATTTTTGTCAAACTTTAATAACTTTGGTGGAGAAATTTGGTTGAAAAACACATAAAAATAGAGGCAATTTCATATACCCACTAAAATTGCATATTTGCATATATCTCAAATCACGCTTAAATGCGATTGTAGATCGTGCATTAAAACTTGCGTTATGGGAAATATCGAGTTTTAAGTTTTAATAAGTATATATCGATTCCCTCTAAAAAATATAGGTGTCCAATTTGTGAAAACATATACTTAAAAAAGAAGGAGGTAATTTATAAAACTTTAGTGGTTAAATGATAAATAAACTATATAAAATTAAGTGTAAATTTATAAATTTACATGTTTTTAAATAATTTTACAAAATAAACAAATAACCCCTTACACTTTATACTCCCTAAACTTTATAATATAAACTTTCTTTAAAATTACATGATTACTAATAGAGTAGTGATTGAGAGGCGCAAAGATATCGCTTAAACTTATGTCTGTCTTGTGTGGCATCATCCGATACTACCGCAATCGAGGACCTCTTTTCACAAACCATCAGGATAATGCCACGTATATTTAGGCATTTTTTTGGACACATAATTAGGTCTCCAAATCATTTTCCTTACTAATATAAGTTTTAGATTTTCATCCAGTAAAATTACAAAATGTTGTAAATATATGAATTAGTTTTAGTACATGCTAAATATTTTAAGGATAAATATTTGTTTCGGACTTTCATTTATTAAAATATTTTTTTTATATTATATATGCTAAGTAAGGACTCATGTCATTTTATTTTAAAAGTTTAATCTACGCAGGTTTAAATATTAAATACGGCTAAGTTATTATTAATGAGAATATAAGTATCAAATGGTATGCACGGGTTATTGTGATATGAAAATAAATATACGTTTTCGTACTTATAACAACGACACATGTAATTCTTAATTAAAGTTTATATACGGATATCTGAAAAAACATTTTAAAAATCTTTACGAAGTATATTACAACTTCATCAACGCTCATTATGTATTATTAGCGAGTCTACATAGCGTGCGTGCAGACTCTGAAATAAAAATTTTGATTAATAATGTATTTTAGTTTATTATGTTTTTTTAACAATAAATTACTGGATATCAAAATTTCAGATAGCCCGTGCCTGTTCGGCTCGAACCCGTTGGCTCGTGTCTACTCTGCTCGAGCCCGTTTGGTCGCGTCCGCTCAAGCCCATTTGCTCATTACCGTTCGAACGAATATTTGTATAATGTGCTTTATAATTTGTAGTAGTGAAATTTAATCGTGAATTGTGTTTAATTTGGTTGTACAATATGCTTGATAATTTGTATTTTTATGTAAGGGTGTTTTAATAAGCGTAGTAATTGTATTTATATTGAGTTAAATAATTGACTACATTAAATAACATTAATGTGGTGTTTTGTTTTACACTATGCTTCTTGTCTTGTATGTCTGAAAATTATGTGCATTAAAGTGTTGTACACTATGTTTCTTTTCTTGTAAATAGTAGTCATTATAGTCATTAATAACATTGACCACTTTAATAGCATTAATGTTGTAAGTCTGAAAATAAGTCTGAAAATTAATCATGCTTATTTTGTTGTACACTATGCTTATTTTGTTGTAAATATGAAAATTGGTTGCAGCTATTGTACATTGTGCTTAAATAGTTGTAATTTTTGGTGAAAAGGTGTTTTTAATAGCATTACTGTTGTTTGATAGAATTTTGGTCTTAAAATGACATCACGCTTTAATTTGTTGTACAATATGCTTACTTTGTTGTAATTCTGAAAATTGGGTGCATTAAATGTTGTAAACCATGCTTAATTTCTTGTATGTCTTAAAATTAAGAGTGATGTGCCTTTGTGCATTATAAGTAGTATAGATAAATTCACACATTTTGTACAACATTATATCAAAAGTTAAAGTTAAACAACAACCTCGACCTCAACCTCAACATGTATCTTAGTTAAAAAAAGTTAAATCTTTTATCCATAGAATTTTCACAAAATATTAATAGATATTAATACATAATAAAAAATTTATGCATAAATATTAGTTGTACTTATATCACAATTTTTATGGGTAAACTTTTATATATCCATATACTAAATGAAAACTTTAGAATAAATTTGATTCATATGTAAATCCTGTGTGTTTACGGGACTTATAACTAGTTTCTATAAATGCAATCATAAACTTAAATTATACTATTTCATTGAGAGATTTGACGAAGATCAATTCTAGAAAATGTAACATCAAACTAGGGGTGTTCACGGTTGGGTAATATCGCGAATGTAAAAGCAAACCGAACAAGAACCGAAAATAATCGAACCCAATTTGTGACCGAACCGAATTGGTCAAAACCGAACCGAACCGAATTAAATATTTGGTTATCGGGTTGGATATGGTTTAGCAATGAAACCGAAACCGAATTCATATAAAATATATATTTTTCTATGTATATATATGAAAAAATCACTAAAACTCTTTTTAGTATAAATATAACATGATTTAAGCTTGAAAAAATATTTTGTGCTAAAATATATATAATTAAATAAAAATAATTAAAATTATGTAATTCGTTATTTGGTTCGGTTTTCGGTTATAGGGGTTCGGTTTCGGTTTCGGTTATTCGGTTCGGTTGAATCAAATTTAATTTCGGTTCGGTTCGGTTTTCGGTTATACCCAGAAAAAAAATTAACCGAACTAACCGAACCAAATAAACCGAATAATCCGATAACCGAACCGATGCACCCCTGCATCAAACCTCAAACTTAAGCTCTCGTGGGCCGAAAGTCCAAGAAATTGATTTTGATATACACCTGTATGGAAGAAATGGGCTTTAATAAACAGGTCCTTCACTACCCGTCTACCCGTGGCAATATCAGTTTTACAGAATTCAATATATCCTCACACTACTATATTTAACAGAAGATTTAGATTGGCAGAAAAACTTTGACCCAAGTACATATTTTGGGTGCTGATTAGCCCTTTCCCAAAGATCTAATCCAGACACTGAACATCTGTTGCATTGACATGTTAGACGATAGGATTGATTCTGCAACGCGCTATTTGCACAAAGTCTTTCTTGACTGATCAATTCGACATTAATGACGGGTGAAATATACCATGCGCCAATACCCTAATGGATTATACATATCATTATGTGGATTTAGTTTATTGGTTTTTAGTCTAACTTAGACCAAGTGTAATAAGGATCTCCAAGTTAACTACATCTCCCCTGTCATCTCAGTTTTCTCTTTTCAAAATTACTTCGTGATCAACTTAGTGTAACAAGGAAACCAACAGTTCGACATCACAAAAATACATTTTAAATAAACACCACACACACAAACACGCACACCAATCGGTCGGCTGAACGACCTTGTTCTCCATTTCGTCCCTCGGAAGACCGACGGACAATGCGTAAGTAAGTGAGAGCAAGTGGGACTAGTCCTCATGGGGAGACCAACCGAGTGTTTTCTCCCTTATTACACTTAGACTTATGAACCAGTTATCAAGTTGGTCAAATTCCTAGACTGTTTGGTACCTTCGTAGATGCACCTGTTCATGATGTACTAGCCAACCGGGCCGGTCCACGAGCTGCTCAACTAATTAGGTATAGTTTTTATCCTATTAATGGTCTGGGCTTCATATTTTTAACTTCAAAGTTTATATTGTTCTGTTCTTTACTTCTTTATGCCTAATTATATGTCACATGTTGGGTCATATCTCTGTTATGCTATTTTTGGCTATATCAGACAAGTTGCGTACATCACACATGCAGCTATGCTATCCCTAAAGCGGCAAATAATTAGTTTGTTATAGTTGCAAAATTATGGTTATGTGTTTCGTGTATAAAATAGAGACATATTGTTTATTGAGTTAAATTCTCAACTTAATTATAAAATAGTAACGGAAGGAAAGTATATGGTTCTAAAATATACGAGTAATATTTAAAGAACGAGGTGGAAATGCCCGCCGCGTTGCGGCGGGACTTGTCGGTGTACTTTGGTCATTTAGTTTAAGATTTAATTGTACCGGTGTCTGGTGTAAAAGAAAGGAATCGGACATATAAAGCGTTGTTTGTATACTGGACCCAAGATGGCAACCCAACGGATTCCTCATACACGCCGAAAAAATAAAATAGTATGGCAGTTATAAAGATAACAAAAGAAACGTTTAAAATAATACCACCAACTTCAGGTTTTACTAATGAAACCCATGCAGGCTCATCATAGCCTTTATAGCATCCATCTAATAGCGTTACATATAGAGTACATATATAGAACAGGCCAGGCAAAAGAGGATGCATGCACGATGGCTGCGAACCAACAGTTCGCCACACCGATATACGAATCACCTATAATGACGAAACCCATTTAAGAGTACCATTTACAAACAACAAACCCTAAAAGAGTACTTCGTTACCCACCATTTACAAACAGAAATCAAAATACAAATATCGTTTTGCATAACAACATCGGCATAAATATCAATTAGACTACAGGCACCAACAAAAGCATGCTTTTTAAACAACCAAAGTAAATAAAAGGGCGAACCCGCCATGGCTGCAAATCCAAGAATTTGCCCCGCCAAAATGCGATTACCTCAATTGTCACTTTGTTATTTAACAGTACAATCTACAAACACCAAACCCTAAAAGAGTACTTTGTTACCCACCATTTAGAAACAGAAATCAGAATACAAATATGGTTTTGCATAACAACATCAGCATAAATATTAATTGGACAAACGGGCGAACCTTCCATGGCTGCAAATCCCAGAATTTGCCTCGCAAAGATGCGGCCTACCTCAACTATAGCTTTGTTAAGAAGCGCACCCACCATGGTTGCAAACATAAATTAAAAATGTCATGCTATGCGATACCTATACCAAATAAGCGTGATAAATAAGCGATGCTTATATACTGGACCAAGGATGAGAACCCAACATATACCTCATAAAAGCCCAACAAATAAAATAGTATGTCGATCATTAAAAAAACCGAAAAAATGTTTAAAATAGTACCACCGACGTAGCGGTTTAGTATATATACAAACATGAATCAGAATACAAATATTGTTTTGCAAAACAACATCATCATAAATATCAATTAGACTACAAGCAGCAAATGAAGTTTGCTTTATGAGCAACCAAAGTAAACAAAAGGGTGAACCTGCCATGGCTGAAAATCCAACAATTTGCCGGCCAAGATGCGGCTTACCTCAATAGTAACTTTGTTTAGAAACGTATTCACCATCATTGCAAACATAAATTCAGAATGTGATGCTTACTTTGTTACCCACCATTTTTTTTATACAGAAATCAGAATATAAATACTGTTTTGCATAACATCGGCATAAATATCAATTAGACTACATGCACCAACAGAAGCATACTTTCTAAGCAACCAAAGTAAACAATTGGGCGAACCCGCCATGGCTGCAAATCCAAGAATTTGCCCCGCCAAGATGCGGCTTACCTCAATTGTAATTTTGTTAAGAAGCGCACCCACCATGGTTGCAAACATAAATTGAAAATGCAATGCTATGCGATAACTATACCAAATAACCGTGATAAATAAACTGATGGTAACAACCACAATAACAAAAGAATCACATATGCAACCCGAACAATGAAACAACAACTAATTTCACAAAAACCCCAAAAATTAAGTCCAAACCCTAACTCGCAGATGAACAAAAATTTACAAGTTCAAGCTCATCACAACCAACAAATCAATAAGCTAAACAATTAATAGTTCAAGATCCAATTATACCAGTGTTGGGAAGAAACCGATGTGTAGAAAAGTGTAGAAGAAAGGAGTCGGTGAAGTTTATCTATAAGTAAAGCGATGCTTGTATACTGGACTGAGAATGAGAACCCAACATATACCTCACAAGCCCAACAAATAAAATAGTATGCCGACCATTAAAAAAAGAAAAAAAAAAAGTTTAAAATAGTACCACCGACGTAGCGGTTTAATATAATTATACCAGTGTTGGGAAGAAACCGATGTGTAGAAAAGTGTAGAAGAAAAGAGTCGGTGAAGTTTATCTATAAGTAAAGCGATGCTTGTATACTGGACCGAGAATGAGAACCCAACATATACCTCACAAGCCCAACAAATAAAATAGTATGCTGACCATTAAAAAAAGAAAAAAAAAAGTTTACAATAGTACTACTGACGTAGCGGTTTAATATAGATATATAATAGAGAGTATGGTAAATTAGTAATTTCACACTTTCACAGTGGAATTATTAGGCTAAAATGGATAAATTACTATACGTTGGAACGGTTGGACCGACCGAGAGTTTTAACCAAACAGGTAAATATTTTTACTATCAATCAATACGTTCGGATACAAATCTTTTATAACATGGTTTTCACTAAGAGATAGATGAGCTTAAGTTTAATAACTGTTGAAACAAATAATATTGTACTTTCTCTAAACGGGTATGCCTAAGAGCAGGAGGTATAATAACGCCCCCCCGTTAACCTTTAACTTCCGAGCGTTATTGCTCATTACCCACACCAAGGTCCACGTTATTCGAGCGTTAAACGTTGCACGTTATAGAAATAACGTGCGTTAGAGGGACGAGTTTAATATTAAAAAAAATCACTTTACACCCCCCTAACGGCTAGTAGCCGTTGGGGTTTTTAAAAAAAATCATTTACCCCCCTCCCGTTTCAAGCGCTACTTTTAATATAAAAAAAAAATCAAAAACATTATTTACCACTATAAATACCCAACTAAAACACCATTTTTTTCACACTTCCATAATTGAAATTCAAGTTTATATACTTCCTCTCACACTTTCATAATTAAAATTCAAGTTCATTTACAATGGATCCGAATCAAATTGATGAATTACCTCAACAATGGTCAGACGTTGATGACGAAACTGACTTCGAATTTATGGCGGTCGCGTGCAGTATCGACAGCAGTTGGAACAAGAAGCATCTCAACCTCGCGTAACTCGTACCCATATATATCACGAGCGTGAGATTACGAGAAGAATGTACGTAGCGGCTATTTCGTTCAAGGTTGTAAGTATTCAAACCGGAATTTTCGTAGAAGATTTCGTATGAGCCGGAAACTATTTCTGCAAATAGTTGAAGGTATTGAATCTTATACTTCCGAAATAATTCCAGATCATTTTAATTTCTTTAGGCAATCACCCGATTGTACGGATCGAATGAGTTTAAGTGTTCTTATGAAGTGTACGTCTGCCATACGTCAATTGGAGTACGACACCTCACCCGATGCATTTGATGAATACTTGCAAATGGGTGAGCGTACTTCGCGTGATTATCTTGATAATTTTAACAAATGCATTATTGATTTGTTTATGCCGGAGTATTTACGAAAACCAACTTCGGCTGACATTCAAAATATTTATCAACAACATGAAGAGTGTCATGGTTTTAGGGAATGCTTGGTAGCATTGATTGTATGCTGTTGGGACTAGAAATTGTCAAATTGGCTTTGCAAGGGCAATTTGCTAGGGTGATAAAAAATACCCAACAATTATGCTTGAAGTTGTTGCTTCTCAAGATTTATGGATTTGGCATGCATTTTTGGGATGGACGGGCGAATAACGATATTAATGTTTTAAACACTCTCGTTATCAAGGACATTCTTTCGGCGATGCCCAAGAGCCCTTATATGGTCGATAGAACTAGGTATGAGCAGGGTATTACTTGGTCGACGGAATTTACCCACGATGGGCAACTTTAGTCAAATCCTTCTCGTCAATAAGCGGCGAAAAACATACTTACTTTAAAAGGAAACAAGAAAGTGCCCGAAAGGATATTGAACGTGCTTTTGGTGTGCTTCAAGGACGTTGGGGTATAATACAACAACCGGCACGTCAAATGGAAATTGTCAAGTTACGTAGAATCATGTATTCTTGCATTATTTTGCATAACATGATTATAAAAGATCAAAAATTTGCATTACGTGACTATAACGACATGTGGGTGGATCCGTCAGCACGTTTGAGGCAACAAAGATGGGTCGAAAGATGTGATACTCACCGTCGTAAGGCAAAAAAAATACGCGACCGAAAAACGCATACCCAACTCCAAATGGACCTTATGGAGCATGTTTGGCAGAACAATCTTCAACGACAACAACAACAACAAGAGAGCGACGATGATGAACAAGTCTTTGCTATGTTTCGTTATTTTTTTTTCGTTGTAATTTTATTTAGTTATTTTATATTTCGTATTGTAATATGTTTAAGTTAAGGTTATGTTTTTTAATAAATGAAGTGTTTGTTTTAGTTTAGGGGTTGAATTTGAAAATATTTGAGTTAAGGTTTAACCTTGGGAATGTTATGATAAGGGGTGTTTTTTTTGTGAGTTAAGATGAAATGTTAAAGCTGATGTGGCGAAAATTAAAGTTTAACGTGAGGTCATTATACCTCCTGCTCTAAGGGCATCCAAAAACTTTTCTGACCCTTTTCAACCACCTCAAATACGCAGTTAGGCTACCCTAATAATAACCTTCAGTAACTTTTATTTTTTTTTGTCACATCAGTTTTCTCTCTCCTGCAACCTACAAACAATCTTTTAGCTACGGTAAAACGACCTAAATATATTTTATTACAACATTTTTAACAAGGGCAACCCTTCCAACCATCCCTCGGGGGTAGCGGGTAGCCTAAGTGATTTTGAGCTGGAAACCTTTTGTGAGGACGTCAACAATCAACTACTTCCACTATCAAGAAACAAAAGACTTTATATAGCAAGTTGTCATAACTTATAAATTTAGTCACCTCCGAAAAAATAGCCGCAACATATCAATCTTATGGTTTGGATTTTAAGTTAGTTTATTTACATGTTGGTATTTTGTAGTTGGAATTAACAAACTTTGCATGTTGTTTAATTTACAAATATGGATGAAACGAAATATTGCCAAAATATACATGTTATTGAATAAAACTCAGTGATACAAAGATTAATGTAACACATTTTTGTTGTTCTCATGATATACTTACGTTCACCATATGATTAACTCTCTAATCAATCCAAGGATATATATCTCAAAACACAATTAGTAAGCTTATAGAGCTACAAATTAGCTTATACATTGTAAGTTTCAGTTAGAAGAATATTTGGATACTTCACCGTTTTGTTTACACGTTGTTTTTCATGCATGATGCTATATTCTGTATCAACGGTAGTTTTGGACGTCAAACAAAAATATTTTGTCAGATTTTGTTTATGGATTAAGGAATTACATAATTTGATTTTAATGTCATATAACATGTCCCGTATTAAAATATCTCTTTGAGTATAGATGACGATGAGTTGATTTCAAAGTCATTAACTTTGATTTCTTTAACATCCTTGATTTAGTCCTCTTGGCCTTACTAATAGGTGTCACTATTATTATAAAAGAATCTGTTTTCAATATTCAAACTCTATACTTTGAATTATATGTTTTGGTCAAGCTACTTGTTTACAACGAGGATTTGAACCCCTCGCTTCACGGCGGGACGTTTAGAAAAACATAGCTTGTCGAAAATTTGTACTTGTTGTACGCTTGAGGTTCAAATTGTCCTAAATAATATAAGAACTAATTCAATAAAATTCAACAGAAGTTGCCTAAAAATCAGTTCAATAGGCTGCCCTACCATGACACGACCAATCTCAGCTTGAAAATAAGTGTGTCCGATGGTATACGCGACACCATTTGCTGTTGCAAAGCAGCCTCCATCTCCTTGTGGTCATAAACTGAAACCAACATCATCTCTGTTAGGCTTTAGCCTAAGTTGCACGGGGACGGAAACGGAAACGGGTACGGATACCGGAAAACGGCAACATCCTAAAATTCAAGAAACGGGTACGGCGAGGAAACGTCTATGTGTTTAATAATATTTTACTATATCGCAAATTGTTTTCCAAAAAAAATTACACGTAATTCAAAAATCCAAACAAATATTACTTATAATCAATAATTAAAAACTTTTAACCATCAAATTGTCTTCCTAAAAAATATTTAAATAAAAAAATCAATTAATTGCGGTATACTCTAAAACCTTTGAGTGCAGTGGTGCTTGAAAGTGTGGTCCAAGCTCGTGCCAAGCGCCACGTCGGCAGTTTTGAGTTTGGCACGTAAAGCTGTTGGCACCACATTTCAGTATCCGTTGGCACGAATTTACGGTGCCAAACTCAATTTTTATTTTTATTTTTATAAAATTTAAAAACAATATATCCTAAAATTACTTTATTCATAAAAAAAACATTACAAGAAATAAAAAAACAATAAACTTAAAAACATAACATAATTATTCTTGTGAATATTTTGCCCGGATCCGTGCTTGTTGGGCCTCACGATTGACGCGTTCATCGGATCGGCGTCTTGTGTCCATAGATAGCACCGCATATCTTCGGCTATCCTTTGAGTTTCGATTAAATCGACCCTCGCTCGAGACTCCGCTCAAGAACATCTTGCTTCATTTTTCGCTCCAACTCGTATTGTTTTCCATCATTTGTGAAAACATTTCGGGTTTGAGCAGGAACTTCGGTCGAGTTAGGCGAGCGTTGGCTCTTTGCGATCCGGTACACCCGTCCGCCTTGGCAATGCGTCGGGTCCAAAATGCTCGGGATCCTCTTGAAGAACCCGAAGGCGATTCGTCTTGCATTTGTTGAGTCAGGATTTTTCCACTTATGCTTGTCCTTCAAAACTTCCAAGCCGGCGAATGTTTAAAATCGCCATGATATCGTTTGTACAAAGTGTGGCAACGTTCCATGAAATCCATATCGTTCTCCCACTCATATGACCGTTTCATTCACAATCGAATTAAACTTCCCGACACAACGATTCATCGAGTCCACTTTCCGATAAGCATGTTCTAGGTACGAGTTACAAACTTTTGTTTTTGCTTCCTTGTTGTAAGCTTCAAAACTTTATACCAAAACGTTTCATTACCTTGATCTGCACCGTCTTTTGGATCTCGGATACTTGAATGTAAGTTTGCGTAAAAGTAGTTCTTCTTCGTCGGTCCATGCGTTCTGCGATCGTTCTTTGGGTCTCGGCTTCCTCTTCGGTTGTTGGTTGCTTTTTCGTTTTCTTTGCCTTCACGGTTCCTTCATTTTGTTTTTTGGACGTGGGGTCGGGATGACCGCGTCCTCTTGGATTCGTCTTCGTCAAGAAGGTGGAGCGATTGGTGGGACGATCTTGGTTGTGATTCGTTTGTTGTTGTTGTTGTTGCATTTTCCATTGAGAAAACAAAGCGTATTCGTCGGGATTGACGCATGAGTTTTGTTGAGAAAAGCGAAGGAAAGTAGTGTTGTTGGGTGTTGGATTCGGATTCAAGACGAACCGATCATTAGTTCGATGGATCGTTAAGCATTCGATTGATCCAAGGGTGTTGTTGGGATTCATTTTCTTGAAAAATATTGAAGTTGAGATGTATTTGAAGTGTGTGTGAAGTGGTATAAGTGATAAGGTTTATATAGGATTTGAAAGTGGGTAAAAGTGGTAAAAAGAGGTCAAAATTCAAAAACCCAAAACTAGCCGTTTGGTTTAAATTCCAACGGCTATTTTAAAAAAAAAAAAAAAAAAAAAAAAAAAACATTAGTTTTGGCGCGAGGCCTCTTGGTGCGACAGAGGTAACGGTGCGCCAAACTTGACGTCACGCCAAACTCGTTGGCACCAAGTTTGGCACCACCGTACCTCCTGCTCTAAGAAAAGGAACATCAAATGTATACACAATTGTTCTTTTCAAGTCTCATTTTCTAAAGTTTTATTGACCGCCTTACAAGCTAGCAAACAAAAATTCAAAAGTCTTTTCATAACTAGTTAAGAAAAAAGAAAAAAAAAAGTGTAAATAAAATCGCTTGGAATCTTGGACAACTTCAACTGATTATAGTTGATCAAAGTAATAAAACATGAAAATAAAATTATTTATAAGTAAAAAAAAAGCATAAATAAAAACGCTTGGATCCATAACTTTTTTTAAAAGATATATTTAAAAGCGGGTATATTAAAGAATCAAAGAATTGAAAATTTTAGGAAGAAATAAAATGTAAATGCTTAAGTTATTGTTTTACATATTTCAAGACAAGCACTGCATATGCTACATATCACTCAAAAGTACAAAACCCACTTGATATCTCTCATCTCCTTCATCTTCCTCTTAAACTTTACCAAAAGTAAAAATACCAACACAGCGTTTTCCGACCACCTTTCCGACCACAATCTTGTACTTGCATCCGCCCCTAGAAACATGACTTTTGGGCCCCAAACGTTTCCTAGTTAAGGATCGGTACCCAATTAAAGAACGTTTCCAATTTTTCGGGGCGTTTCCAGGCGTTCTGGCGTTTCCGGCGTTCCGTTTCCGGACGTTTGCACGTGATACGGCATTCGGTAGCGTTCCGTGTATCCTAGGCTTTAGCTAACGGTGCTGCATATTCAAAGTGTCACTTATTTAGCTATTTGATTTCTTGCTCCATGTTCTTTACCAAATATTTTAACAACGTATCCAATTATCATGTTCCATTCAACATACTAATGTCCAAACGAGTCTCGTACATTTCATTATATGACAACTAACTATTTCAAAAACATTAGTACCTCTAATATGAGTAATGATCACGTATGATCCCCGACACTTAGTAGGGTTAGGCGCGGACCAAGAACGCAACCCATTAGACCGGACTCACTCAAGCATTGTCCATACCGCATGGCACCACACAGGCGGGGATGACAATTCATGGATAAGATACACTTCGGAAGAAGCCCCAACCGCGCCCACACATGGGGTAAGGAATCTCACCTAGGATGGAGTCTTGTAACTGCGGTCTCCAAAAGGGAAAGCGGGTAAGTTCCGCCCAAAACCATCATTGTCATGGCAACGAGACAAGCTCGAGTTGACTTCGTCATTTCCCACTTGTAATGTTGTCCTCTCATGTCCGTGACCACGAGAACACGACGTAAAGGTCAACCATATAAATAGGGTTTCGCCGGTGATCAAGCGGTAACATATACTCACTCTCTCTAGAATTTACTTCATCTCTAAAACCCGTACTTACTCTCACTGGAGGTTGACCGCGGAACCCCATTTCGTGGCGAGACTAATGAGTGTCTACTTTCTTAGCGACTTTTAGCCAAGATCCATACTTAGTACAAGATCTATTCCTCAAGGAGTTAGCATACACTAATCTCTGCAGGGAGTGCCAGTTGTATTATCAAGTTGGCGCCATCCGTGGGACGATAACATAAGCGTGTTTCCAAAAGAAGCTCTCATGAGTAATCGCGACAACCCTTCCCCTCCCGAGCCTTCCACGGTCGAGAATACATGTGGAAGGAAAAAGTGCAAGGCGAGAACAATACCCTCCTAACGTTGCAACCGACGCGGCGATAAGGGAGTTCTGCGAAAAGCACTACAATCGAGATCTTGCCCCTAATGGCGACGTCCATCGGGAAAAGCTGGGCCGGGTCAAGACCCGTCTAGACTTCGATGATGAGACCGAGAATGAGAGATCTCGAGAGCACGCCCGGAATACCCGTTCGGTCGAGAAAGCGGAGACCCAAAAGAGGCAAAGGCTAGCCCAGCGCCATATCAAACCCTTCGGAGTATTCCGGTCGCAGTGTCTTCTCGAGACTTAGCGATCGAGAGGATGGGTGTTCGAGGAAAGGAGCCAGTGGAAGGTAGAAGATCACGACGGATGTATTCTCTAGGTGGAAGAGAACGTCGCATGTGACAACAAGGTGGGGAACCAAAAACCATTTGTGTTTTCGAGCTCCAATTAAAGGTGTCCTCCATGAAGCAACGCAAAGAGAAGGCGAAAGGCTCGGAAAGAAGGGCGGCGAGAAGGCATTCGGTTGAAAGACATAAGAGAAGCCAAGCTTGACCCGAAAGTGCTTCCACTCAAAGCATAGCAGAAGGAGCGCATTGCTCACACCATAGCAGGACTAGGGAGGTGTCTCCCATGGAAAGTGAAGAAAGCACGTGAAGACATTGAAGTCCACCCCAGGAGCAAACCGGGAATGAACTGACGAACTCTACTCCCGTCGATATAGGCGATGCGGATCCCTTTACCAGCGGATACAAAACTTTGAATTTCCAAAAGGGCGAGGATGTCGGCTCACATCGAACGCACTGTCGAGCAGGGGACCCGAAGATCATCTAAAATTTTCCATACCGCGGCCAAAGTGGAAAGGTGGGCCATGCCCACGTGGTGCCACATGTTCAACTCCACCACGATAGGGCGCCCGCGTCACGGTTTGATGAGCTGCGACCGAAAGCATTGATAGCTTTGAAGAGTCGAGATCAAGCTTCCTCTCGTATTTCTGTAACAAAAGAAATACACGAAGATCATGTCGAGTCGCATCACATAAAGCGAGAAGGAGAATCGACGAAGCATTTGTGGAGCGCTTCAAAATGGAGAGTATGCGTGAAGGGCTCGAATGTATGCGGTGTCGGGTTTCATGCACGGATAACGAACCCCGAGCTAATCAAAAGGCTTAATGATAGCATACCCCATACGGGATGAAATGTGAAAGGTAACCAAAGCATTTCTCCGAGGAGAGTTGGCCGTGACCAACCAAACAAAAAAGCATTCCCAATGGAAAAACCACGAGTGGCGGAAGAACATCCGGATCTTTGAGAGGAAGGAGAGTTCAAGGTCGCTGAGGCGAGAAAGGAAGCGGGGAGGCATTCACCCCTCACAAAAACACCAAAGGAAACGGCTATGGATCTTGTGAAGTTCACGGCCCTCCGCCAATTTCGGTCAAGCGAGTCCCAGAACAAAGATAAATCTGCGACTTCCATAGGAAAAGGGGCAACACGAGCGAGTGCTACCAGTTGAAAAACATATTGAAGAAGCGGTTAGATCCGGACAACTAGCACACTTGGTCAAGGAGATTAAGAATGGGACTCAAAAGAATGGTGGTCCCAAAGGTGGAAAGAAGGATACATGACCAGGACAAAGCCACGCCATATTCATGGTCCAAGCTTGGCGTGGACGGTCGGACTTAGGATGCCCGCGGACCGACTCCCAACATGGAAATATCTTTTCCCCGTATCCGGGGATGATGGGATGACCACCACCGGTGATCAAGGCGGGTGTTGAGGATGCACGGTCCACGAGAATGTATGTGGACAACGGAAGTGCTACAAGTCTGTATGAACATTGCTTTAATAAGCTAAGCCCGGACATCCGTAAGAGAATGATCCCGCCATCAAGACATTCGGGATTCAGTGGAGAGCTTTCATGGCCGTTGGGACAGATTCTCTTAGAAGTGACGTTGGGAGACGGCAAGAAGACAGCTAGTGCCTGGATGAATTTCATGGTAGTGTGATCCCCTTTTCCGTACAACGGGATAATCGGACGGCCAGGCATTAGGTTATTGAGGATAGTCCCATCTACGGCACACTGAATGCTAAAGTTCCCTACCCATGGAGGAATAGTGACTTTGCATAACGACTAGGTAGTGCCAGTGGAGTGTAGAATGGTCGCCGAACCACAGCCACACCAGAGCGTGGAAGAAGCCAAGGCAAAAGAAGAAATCAAAGCCGCGATCCACCCCAAGTTCCCCGACCAAACGATCACCATTGGAGGGGCTCTAAGTGAAAAGGGAAAGAAGAACCTCTGCGACTTGCTCAAGAAGAACTTGGACATTTTCGCCTGGCAACCCTCTGACTAGGGATGGCAAAAGCACCCGAAACCGACGGGGAAAACCGAAACCCGAATCGGTTGGGTCGGGTTCGGGTTCGGGTTGGCGGGTTTGGATGCGGGTTTGGGTATTGATAAAATCTTTTAAGCGGGTACGGGTTCGGGTACGGGTTCTGGTAATATCCGGCCGATTACCCGTACCGTACCCGTATCCGTTTGCCCGAATCTATACCCGCTTTATTGATTTTATAATTAACTAGAATATATATACATTATATATAATTTCTTCCATTATAGTTTTTATATAAGTATCTCTATTACGTAACACATTTTATTTTGTACATGAATAATTCAAAAGCGTTAAATCGTTTGATACGATATTCATTTTCTTTAACTTTTGAAAAATTTGAATATATTAGGGTGTTTTCTTTTGTTTTGTCGATTGATTTTAGTGTAACTTAATCTTAATACCATCATTTTATCCATGTAATATTCAATTGGGGATAACCGATACCGCGAAAACCCAAAACCGATGGATAATATTAATTGGGTATCCGCGGGTAATGGGCGATGCGGGTTCGAGATATTATAAGCGGGTGCGGTGCGGGTACACTAAAACCCGCCCGAACCCGATCCGTTGCCATCCTTACCTCGACATGACCGGGGTTCGCGGACGATAGCGGAACACAAGTTGAATGTCGGGGAAGGCTACAACTGTGCGCCAAAGAAAAGGGGACAAGCCCGGAAAGGAACAAAGCCATCAACGAGGATGTCACCAAGCTTGTCGCGGTTGGAATCATGAAGGAGGTCCATTACCACGATTGGTTGTCTAATCGGTCTTAGTTAAAAGAGTGATGGGAGGCGGAGAATGTGTAGATTTCAAGGATCTAAACAAAGCTTGTCCGAAGGATTGCTATCCCTATGGGAGATCGATTGGAAGGTTGAATCCTCTGCGGTATCCTTCAAATGCTTCCTTGGCGCCTACAAGGGATATCACCAGATACAAATGGCATCCGGGATGAGGAAAAGGCGGTGTTCCATACAAACCAAGGCATCTTTTGCTATACAAAATGCCCTTTGGTTTGAAAATGCGAAGCCACATACCAAAGGCTAGTGGACAAGGCTTTTGATAAACAAATTGGAAGAAACTTGGAAGTGTACGTCGATGACTAGGTCATCAAAAGCCACTCAAAAAGAAAAGTACTCGGGGATATAGAGGAGACCTTGGAACCTCATGGAGGATCATTCACATTTAGGAACTTTGTAACCACTCAAAAAATACTTGTTAGCCTTAATAGTTTTTATTAGAAGTGATGGTCATTCACATTTTGTAACCACTCAAAAAATACTTGTTAGCCTAAGAGCAATACAAGGAACAATAGAGTCTCGCTTGCCTCTAAGGTAGTCGCTTGAATAAAGAGAAGAAAGTAGAAGAACACCCTAGGAATTTACCGCTTTGTAATAAGAAAGACATTTCATCCGAATGTAATGAACCTATGAAACTTGCTAAGTCTAATGAATGTGTTGAATCTCTTTGTTTAACTTGCAAGAAATCTTTATCTAATGTTCATGATGATTGTGCTTCTAAGAATGAGATTGTTAAGCCTATTAAGAAGAATGTTCCCAAAGAACTTATGCTAAGCGAATAGGAAGACTAGTTGCGAAACTTAGGCTTTACACTGCGATAGGGAGCATAATGTTTACTTTAGGGATGACATTTGAAACCCACGGTAGAACTTTCACACTCGAATGGTAGAATGAGTGATGAACATGTCTTACCAATAGATAACTTCTATGAGTGTGATCGAGATTTTACCTCTAACCCAAAGGAACCAAAATCAAAAGCGGTTTCCAAAATCTTCTTCTTACATTATTGGGAGGTTATCGAAATATGTCTTTGGATCGTCGACTCGGGTTGCTCCAAGCACATGATCGGAATCTGAAGTCGTTGATCAATTTCGTCGGAAATTCATGGGAACCGACGTTTGGAAATGATCATGTAGCAGCTATCATGGGTTATGGAGATCTACCTTTTGGAAATTATTTGATCACTCGGTTTACTATGTCGAAGGGTTGGGACACAATTTGTTCTCGGTCGGACGATTACGTGATGCGATTTAGAGGTTGATTTTAGGAAAATGCTTGCTTCGTTAGAAACTTGAATGACCGATCTCTTGGCGGGAATCGTGATACAAACTTGTATGCTATCAACATAAACCAAATGGCCTCTTCATCACCAATATGTCTTATGACACGAGCATACGGAACAAAGTCACGGTTGTGGCACAGACGGTTATCTCATCTCAATTTCGACACCATCAACAAACTTGCCAAAGACAACATCGTCAATGGACTTCCAAAGTTCAAATACACCAAGGATCACCTATGTCCATCATGCGAACAAGGAAAAAGCAAAAGAGCATCATATAAACCCAAATCCGTACCTAGTTCGGAAGCAAGGTTGCATATGTTGCACATGGACTTATGTGGCCCAATGAGAGTTGAAAGCATTAATGGGAAAAAGTATATTCTTGTTATCGTCGATGATTATTCAAGATATACATGGGTTTGGTTTCTAAGATCAAAAGGCGAAGCACCGGGCATAATCATCACCTTCACGAAATGTATTCAAGTACTTCTTCAAGCTCCGATTAGAGTTGTAAGAAGACAACGACGTAATTTACTAATCGGGAGTTAAGAGCCTATCTTGAAGATGTTGGAATTACTCATCAAACATCGGTTGTTAGAACTCCACTGACAAAATGGGGTAGTTGAAAGAAGAAATCGTACTCTGGTGGGCGCCGCATAATGCTAATTTATTCTAGTGCACCGTTATTTCTATGGGTCGATGTTGTTGCCCTTTGCTTGTTTCACTCGTAACCGATCCCTAATCCATCCAAGATTCAATAAAACCCCATATGAAATAGTGAACAACGAAAACCCGATATCTTTTACTTTCGCGTGTTTGGCACTTTGTGCTATCCGATAAGCGACGAGAGAAGATCTAGGAAGCGAAAGCTAGAGGTGATATTGGAATCTTCATTGGATATTCGAGACGACTTGAGGGCATTACGGGTGTATAATGGAAGAACTACGAGGATCATGGAGCGATGAATGTGAATTTTGATGAACTTTCACAAATGGCTTTTGAGAGACTCGCTCTAGAACCCGCACCAAACCCAGACTTGGACACATCGAGTTCGGGACTCGTACATCAAAAGCTTCATCAACTTTTCTTGCCACACCTCATGAACAAGAATGGGAGAAATTCTTTGAGTTAATGTTCGATGAATATTATGGTGGAACTTGACAAATGCATCAAACCATCATTCCGCCGCATCCGCTCAACATCACCTACCACAACCAAAAGAAGATGCATCTACAACGGTGAAACCAATGCACCAACTCCATCAACATCATCTACATCTACTCCGGGAACTCCAATTCTTCAAACAGTTTACCGGCGAGTTGATGAGCAAAACCAAAACATATCATTTCAAGAAGAACCTACTCAAAACCAAAGCGATGCAGCGTTAGATGCGGACTTATTTGAAAACCCGTTTGCTACGAAATTGGTGAATCATATTCAAGCTTACGAGAACCATCTAACTACTTTTCGTATAATCTACGGTATCCTTCTACTCTGAAGTGGACTAAAGACCACCCAATTGAAAAAATTATTGGTGAACCATCAAGGCCAATTCAGACGAGGCGCCAACTTGCCATCGATTGCGACTTATGCATTTACCTTTCTTTGAATTAGCAATATAGAGCCAAAGAACATTCGCGAGGCAATGGCGAACCCGCATGGATAGAAGCAATGCGGAGGAACTTCTCAATACCATCTACATGACTCTTGGGATATGGTTCCAAGACCAATTGACGTTCGCGTCATTGATCTCAAATGGTTATGGAAGAACAAAAGGGATGAAGAGATGGTGTAATTTGCAACAAAGCTCGTCTTGTGGCCAAAGGATACATCTGAGGAAGAAGGGATAGACTTTGAAGAGTCATTCGCGCGGTAGCTAGACTTGAGGCGGTCGGGATATTCTTAGCCTATCACTCACAAAAACATCACGGTTTATCGGATGGACATTAAGACGCGTTCTTGAATGGAACTACGAAGAAGAAGTATCGTGAGTCGACGAAGGCTTCATAGACATGGAACATCCGGACTACGTCTACAAACTCAAAAGGCAATCTATGGTTTAAAGCAAGCTCAGAGGCGTGGTATAATGAATCCTCTTTCCTTATCCTAAACAATTTCACCAAAGGCAGTTGATCCTACCTTGTTTACGCAAAAATGCAAAAGCGACATTTTGATTGTTCGATTTACGTGGGCGACATCATTTTGGGTCCACTAATCCGAATCTTTCAAAACATTTTGAAAATATCATGAAAAGCAAATTTTAAATGTCCATGATGGGGAACTAAAGTTTTTCTTGGTTTACAAATACATCGGTCCCCACGTGGAATTTTTATTAATCAGCGAAATATACAAGCGAGATTTTGAAAAATCATGGTATGGATAATTGTGACTCGATTGAACACCAATGGTAACATCACCAAAAATTGGAGCCGATTTGTTTGGGAAACCTATTGATCCGAAGAAATATCGAGCATGATTGGTTCTCTCATGTACCTTCTCGCTAGTCGACCCGATATTCATTTCTTTGTTTGCTTATTAGCACGGTTTGAGGCAAAGCCTACCGACCGCACCTCAAAGAGGTTAAAAGGATCTTCGGTGCACCAAGACATCCATTCACAAGGGTATTTGGTATCGAAGGAACCGGTTTGATCTAATTGCCTTTTCGGATCACGGACCACGCGGTGATCAAGTTCTGACAAAAGAACATCGGGAGGAGCACAATTTTGGGTGAAAAATTAGTAGTTGGTCTTCAAAGAAACTAGATTGCTTTGCACTTTCAACCGGCGAAGGCGAGTATGTGTCTCTATCTGCGTGTTGTGCTCTAGTTCTATGGATGAGAACACAACTCACAGATTATGGCTTTACTTTCGATAAAATACCTATGTATCGTGACTCGAAAAGTGCCATAGCCATATCATGCAATCTGTTCATCACTCAAAGACTAAGCATATCGAGTCCGCTATCACTTCATAAAAGAACATGTGGAAGAAGGTCTTGTTGAATTATTTTTCGTGAAGACAGATTACCAACTCGCCGATATATTTACTAAAGCCCTTCCAAAAGAAAGGTTTGACGATTTAGTTCGACGAATTGGAATCTGAAGCCTAACCCCGAGGAGTTAGAACGTCTTCTCGAATCTTCTATAAAATGATTTTCCAAAAAGCTTCGTTGTAAATATTTTTAAAAAACAAAATACAAAATTTGAAAAACCAACAAAAGCAAAATATAAAAATATAAAACTTTCAAAAATACAAAAACAATAGAAAATCAAAAATCCAAAATATTCTTCTCACGACATGTCTCTTGCATAATCGATATTTTGTACGTTTCTAGAAATGTCATTCAACAATGATACGGGCATGTACGGATGTGAGCGAGAGTTCTTTATGTTTTCCAAAATATATCGTTTCTCAAAATTTCTTCAAATATGGCTTTCGTATACTTGAAGACGAAACCCGGACTAAAATGATGACTTTTGATTATTTCAAATCAAAACTCGTGCTTTTAAAGAAAAATCAAGTGTACGCTTGATTGCACTCCATTTAAGCGGTGAGAAATCATCATCATCTTGAGCACCTTTCAAGATTGTTCAAAAATTTTCAAAATCTTTCAAAATATTTTGTGCTCAAGATAACTCCTCTAAAACCCTTTAATTGATTATGCTTTATTAAAGGGGAGTATAAAACAAAAATGTTCCAAATTCATGCTTAAATCAAATCCGTTTGTCTCCTAAAAGATTCTAAAATGTTGTTTAATCCGTTGATATCAAAATATCACGAATATGCTATTTTTAGGGAGGAGACATGATTAAAATGTGATCAAAAGTTTAATGATCGTTGTTTAAATCTCAAAAGAGCTCGACTCGGTTGAAACCAATGAATTGACGAGGAATAATGTACCATCTCGAGAAACTTTCTTTGGATTTGACCGGACGGGTAATAATTTCAAGCTAGTTCTCTAGTGATGTAAGCGTGTCTCGGCGGTCTAGCTCATTTAAAGTCGATCAATTCAAAAGTGCGAACTCTACCCTCTATGTGCAGTTACTGTCAAAACATATAAGCACATGTGAAGGGGAGTGTTTCTAATAATATAAAACTCTGACTGTTTCAAACATGTTTTCTATCATAAACACTTTGTGAGATTTTTAAAAAAATGGTTTTATGGCAACAATAGGACAATCATGGAGTTATAAGGTGACTAAGAATAGGAAATTAGTCCTATGATCCGCCAGAGCGGAGGGATCTACCCAAGGACATCACAAATAGTTAGTATTAGAAGTCCTTAGGTATGATTGAAAAAGGAGTAATGTGAGAAAGGAGAAAGAAGGGGTTGAAGAATTAATAAGAAAAGTAAAAGAAAAGGTGAAAAGATATAGCCCTCCTTAATCAACCTTAGGCGTAAACCGGGTTCAATTCATCACTCTTTGGTTGTCACTAGATGACACCGGTATTGAAGACAAAGGCGTCATGGACCCGGTGGCGCCTGCACTAAACCTTCTTGCCACTCAATTCCTCTCAAAGGTTTGTTTCATTCTCACTGGAACCCTACATAATCTATCGACTTTCTCTTAGAAATCGTTGATATTGAAGAAGGAGACCTTCTCCCTAGTCCCTTCGGAAAACCAAAATGCACTATTGAGTCTAGAGCCACGAGATTCATCAAAAGATCTCATAGGAACACATGACATGACATCGCTTGTTGTTCATTAATAAGGACACAAGTGATATATTCTAGAGTCCCTGAGATCTTAGCAATCTGCCGAACATTTATGAGAAGTTTCACATCTGTGATCTTGATGATTGAATGGAAACTCTGCCGGGGTCAACATCAAGCGCCACGATAGCGGTCGCCGGTAACTCCCGTGGATTACGCTTAGTGTGTCTCAAAGCGGTCTGATCGTGGAGTGATGCTTGGTGTGCTTGACTCATCATCGAGCGTAGGTGTACCTCGGTACATCGCGTTATCTCACTTGTGGGACTCCGGTTCAGAGCGGCCTTTGTGAGAATTAGAGGCGTGTTTTCACACTATCTTTGTTAACACACTCGAAATTCAAACTTGTAAGTGCCGGAATCCGCTTATTACTAACTTTGTTTTATGTTTTCTTCTTATGGAAGCTCGGGAGCGGATTGATCGTGCAGATTCTCCACATGCTCATACCAACAACACATGAAAGTTCTCATCAAAATCAAAGGCAACACAAAGTTAAAGATGATTCTTCGTCATTATCATAGAATCTACAAAGTTTAAAGACTCGAGAACTACATCATTGGTAACAAAAAGACAAATAAAAGTGTGAGCATGGTGGAGAAAGGCATGGAGACACCTAACCAACGAAGTTGACAACAGCAGACAACACCATTAACTGATCACAAAGCATGAAGGAACAAAGAATTAAGACTATTCTATATCTACACACAAAGTTCAAGCTCGAGAAAAGTAAAGACCTAATCAAGTGGAGCATCTTTTGAATGACCACCCCTTAGGAGGAGATTGTTAGCCTTAATAGTTTTTATTAGAAGTGATGGTCATTCACATTTAGGAACTTTGTAACGTGTGTTAGATATCGTATTAGAATAGTCAACGGGCTCGCGGATTGGACTAAGCTAATTGGTTAGAAGTTATGTTAAGCTAGCCTTGTATAAGTTGTAATCCAATCCAAGTCCACGAAGCCCAAGCCCAAGCCCATGGCCAAGCCTTAGGGCATCTAGTTACTTGTACTATAAATACCCCTCAAAGTCTCATTTGAGGGGTGTGCTTGAGTGTGTGTGTGTGTGTTTTTCTTTCAAGTAATACAACTTTCTTGTTTCATCTTTTCTCTCTAACATACACAGTTCATATCTTAAGTCACCATCTTTCCATCTTTGTTTCTTTACTTCTACGCATAGTTTGTGTTTGTGTTTCACGTGTTACGCGTAATGTAGGTTACGTCGTGTGTGGTTTGCTTGGTAAAGTGATAAGGTTGATAGATTTAAGGTCCTACAATCAACATGAAGCTGAATCCCAAAAAGTGTACATTTGAGGCGGAACATGGAATGTTTCTAGGCCACATTGTAACCAAAGAAGGCATCAGAGCATGCCCGAAGAAGTCTGAAGCCGTGACCGCGCTCCCATCCCCATAAACCAAAAAGGAAGTACAGAGTCTGAATGGAAAACTAGCAAGCCTAAGCCGCTTTATGTCTAAATCAGCAGAAAAGTCCCTCCCATTCTTCAAGACACTAAAAAAGTGCATCAAGAAGAGTGACTTTCATTGGACGGTCGAGGCAGAGTAGGCGTTCAGAGAAATGAAGGAACACATTGACAACTTGCCAATGGTCATTGCACCGCGCCCAAAGGAAGAGCTGATTATGTATCTGGCCGCGGCACACGAAGCTGTAAGTGCAGTCTTGCTAGCCCAGCGAGAGTCACGGCAGTAGCCGGTGTACTTCGTCAGCCGCGCTTTGAAAGGCCCTGAGGTGAATTACACCCCAATCGAGAAGCTAGTCCTTGCACTGGTGTACGCATCCCGCAGACTGTGGAAATATTTCCAGGCACACCCGGTGGCGGTTATCACAGACCAACCACTAAAACAAGTTCTGACCAAAACAGGGAAAAGTGGAAGAATGGCCAGATGGGCAATAGAACTAGATGAACATGACATCAGTTTCCGGCCTCGGACAGCCATCAAAGGGCAAGTATTAGCAGATTTCATTGCCGAAGTCCCAAAAGAAGGAATCCCTGAGAAGAAGGCGACAACCGGCCGTACTCGAGCCATGGAACTGTTCACGGACGGATCCGCGTGCGGGGAAGGTTTTAGGCGGGTTTAATCTGACGAGCCCAGAGGGGAAGGAATTCACATACGCCCTACGTTTCGAATTCGAAGCATCCAATAACGAGGCCGAGTACGAAGCATTGATCGCAAGTTTGCGGTGCGAGCAGAATGCGGTGAAGGACACATCGATAAATGTTGACTCCCGTCTCGTGGCAAACCAGATCAACGGCTCGTACGAGGCAAAGGAAGCAAG
Organism: Chrysanthemum lavandulifolium; assembly: GCA_022545495.1. Classification (NCBI taxonomy): domain Eukaryota; kingdom Viridiplantae; phylum Streptophyta; class Magnoliopsida; order Asterales; family Asteraceae; genus Chrysanthemum; species Chrysanthemum lavandulifolium. The sequence goes on along the minus strand of CM040245.1, from coordinate 108,235,780 downwards.
CATGGCGCATTACTTAGCCAAAGCTAAAGCCCTAATTGAAGGATTCTGGACATTCTCCATCAAACAGATTCCCCGGAGCCAGAACAAGTAGGCAGACGCGCTAAGCAAGATAGCCTCTACCAGCTTTGCCCACCTGACAAAATAGGTACTTGTGGAAGTTTTGAAGGAAAAATCAATTGAGGAAAAGGAGGTCTTAGCAGTCGTGGAAGAAGATGGAGACACATGGATGACTCCTTTAATTGACTACCTAATGGATGAAACGCTGCCAGCGGATGACCGGAAGGCCAGAAAACTGCGGATCAAAGCACGACAGTACTCGCTAAGGGACGGAGTTCTCTTCCGCAAATCCTTTCTTGAGCCATGGCTCCGATGCGTAGGTCCTGTCCAGGCCAACTACGTGATGCGAGAGATCCATGAGGGATCATGTAGCATGCACTCAGGGCCAAGAGCAGTGGTAGCCAAAGCAATCCGATCCGGATATTACTGGCCGACAATGCATAAGGATGCCCGAGAGCTCATACAGAAATTTGAAGATTTCCAAGTCCACCACCCGGTACCAAAGAACCCGCAACAGAACTTGACCCCGATCACCTCCCCTTGGCCCTTCTACAAGTGGGGCCTGGATATCTGTGGTCCTTTCCCGGAAGGACGGGCAAGGTGAAATTCATGATCGAGGAATCGACTATTTCACCAAATGGATTGAGGCTAAACCTCGGTCTCTATCACGAGGAGACAAGTGAAGAAATTTATGCAGGACAACATAGTTTGCCGATTTGGTTTCACGGGAAATAGTGTCGGATAATGGAAAGCGATCGCGACAACCCGTTCAGGGCGGTGCGAAAAGCTCAATATCAAGCAACGATTCGCATCATTAAGCATCTGCGAGCAAATGGATTGGTGGAAGCGCGAACAAGAGTTTGGGAGAAGGCATCAAAGCAAGGCTTGAGAAAAGAAGCAAGGATTGGATAGAGGAGGTGCCGCATGTGCTCAGGGCCCACAGAACCATGATCAAAACCAGCAATGGGGAAACCCCGTTTTCCCTCACATACGGCACCGAAGCAGTTATCCCAGTGGAAATCGGAATGTCGAGCATTCGATGTATGGCCGTGAACCAGGTCTCCAACGACCAGAACCTCCGTCTGAACCTGGATATCCTGGAAGAAAGGAGAGAAGCCGCGGCGATAGAAGAAGCACGCAGCAAGGCTAGGATGGAGAAGTACTACAATGCCAAAGTCCGGAACACGACATTCAGGCCCGGAGAGTTCGTTTACCGCAACAATGAAGCCAGTCGGATGGAAGACACTTGAAAGCTGGGCCCAAAGTGGGAAGGGCCATATGAAGTGGTGGAGGCATTAGGAAGCATAGCATACAAGCTCATAGGAGCGGATGGGGAAGTACTCCCAAGAACGTGGAATGTCCACAACTTGAAAAAATGCTATATGTAAGTGTAAGTTTATTATCCCCACCTTTTGTAGTTGATCACGGATCAGATCCGGATAACGGGGGAAGTAGTTTCCATTTCCTACCTTAGGTTTTTCTTGTATCATTTCTAAATTATCAATGAAGCGTAGAGCACGCCCGCTCTACAAATTTTCCAAACATAGTTATTTTCAATTTTATTGTATTTTTGCGCATCCGCGACACACATGTCGCACAAGGACAAGCAACCTCACAATTGATTTCGAGCATGTAAGTGGTATTGCAAACCCATTAGACAACCTATATTACCCCCAGATTACTAAAGTACGGACAAGGGTACAAAACAAAGCCCGGAACAACCAACACCGGCAACCAACAAAAATACACACTTGTAATCTAAGCATAAAACAAGTATTTCCATTAAGTCCAAAATGATCTTTACAGATACACGGGGGCATACCCCCGGATTACAAAAATAAGGGCGCTACGGCAAGCATAGCCCCAACCCGACAAAAGCATAACAAGATACGACCAAGGTACAAAGTAACAAGCTTCACAAAGGATTGAAGGGCGGCATAGTCTAAATGCCGCCCGTGGAAAGGCACTTCAAACATCCCCAGCACGGTCAAGAATTCCCGTGTCAAACATGTCATCATGGGTGGCTTCTTCTTCTTCCTCTTTTTCTTCTTCCCCGGTTGGACCAGTGACAGGAGCAGAAGGGGTCGGTCCGGGAGGAGCTATAACCATGGAGGGTTCCCCGGAAGAAGTGATCTGGTGGACAACATTGGAAACTATCAGGTCAGGATTCCAGAAATCAAACTTCTTACCCTTGAGCTGGTTTTTCTTCTCTTTATATGCGGCAATGGCACGCGGACGCCTTGTAATGGCCTACAATATAGAGCTGGGCAGTAAGACCTCCTCCGTAGTCGGGCAATCAAGCGCAAACTCCCCCGACCCACCGGGCCGCTCCTCTTGCAACACTAGCTGAGCCATAAGATACTCAAGGGGAGCATCCTTACATGCCTCCAAGGAATCAAGCAGAGGAAAAGGAACATCGCTCAGCCTGACAACAGACTCGCGGTAGACCTACTTAGCCCGAGGATTGTAGGCTTTGATTTGTTCCAGTTTCCTGCCCGCAGCTCCATGAACAATCCCAGCTTCCAAACCCTGTCTCAACCCCTCCGCTATGGCTTTGCTGATTAAGTCCCCCAGACGGGTCTGCAATTCCTCAGATTATTTAAAAGCCATCCACGCTCTTCGAAAGCCATGCCCAATCACCCATGTCTTACCCTCAACCGCGAGAAGGGTGCTAGGAAACAGCTCCTCATCAAAGTCGCGGTTTAAGTATGCCAGTCTCTGATCTAACTCTGCCAAGCGACCATCATAGGTACTCCGGACCTCTTGCTCGCATTCCTTTAAATTTTCCCCGAACAAACCAACCTCTTTTACTTGCGCCTTCAGACCATCACAAACAACGGAAAGCCCCGTGACTTGACCTTTTAATTTTGCGTTATCAACAGTCAAGGTGGCCAGCTGCGCATCCTTGGGCGCAATCATGCCCTCCAGCTGGGCCACGCGCTCACGGAGTCTCCTTACCTCCTCCGACTCAGACTCCAAAATGCCCACGCGCTCGCGAAGGCCCCTTGCCTCCGCAGCCTCACCCTCTAACCCCTGCACTCTTTCCTTCAAACTCTCAATCCTCTTTTCCCTCCTCTCCAACTTCCTATTCAACTTAGCAGTCTGGTTTAACTTAAACTCTAACCGTAGACACACTTCCAGAGACATGCTGCGCTGCTGCGATGATCACGTTTCTTGATCAAGTAAGTACGTGTGGCATGTTTAGCAGCACTGACAGATAGCCAGGAGTTGAAATATTATCCACTAGACTGAGACAAACCCAGGGATCATCCATGCGGAACTCGTTGGTAGGAAGCCACTTGGGAACATAGGTATTCTTGGCCTCCGCGGTATCCATGGACATGGACTGGTAGAAGTCCTCGTCAGATGCCGCGGGGCGGTGGATAGACTGCTCCGGCGGAGGTGACTCCACCTCAAAGCTACTTTCTTGATTATGAGGTGGTGGCTGAGAAGGTCCGGACAGGTCAGTATCCAAGTTTTCAAGAGGAGCGCTTGTAGAAGTCTTAGAGGCGATGTCGGGTGCACTGCTTGAGCGGAGAAGCCTCATAAAAGCAACAGATGGTCTCCGGTGCAAGGGTCGAGTCGGACTCATCACGAAGCTCCAAAGCAGGGGACGGATCCAGCGGTCGCATCTCTGCATAACCAAACATACTTAGATCTTTCCTTTCAAAAAAAAAAAAAAAAAAAAAAAAAAAAAAACACACACACAAGAAGAGACTTACTGCCAGGTTGTTCTGAGCCTTGCTCAGGCGGAAAAACCCTCCTCTTCTCCGCCTACTTAGGAGAGGTCTGAATCCTTACCCTCTTCTTTCCAGTAGCCTTGTTGGCTTTGGCCGCCTTCACGGAATCCACAATGGTCTCCTGGACCAAGGTGATTAGATTTTCTGAGGGCTCTATGATGCGCCCTGCAGTCTACTCCTGCAGGGTCTTCTCACCTTCGTGCAGAGTTCTCTCTCCGGATTCCACGGAAAATGGATCCGGTTGGTTAATAAATGCGAAAAGAGACATCTCTGCACATGAAAAGACAAGTGTTAAAAATAAGCAGTGGAAAGGATAAGGCGTGAAAAACCTAAAAGAAAACCCACCTTTCGGTATCAGACACCATAAAAGTAGGGCGTCGTCGCGTCATCGAGCACGGCTAAGGCCACTACACACAAAAACGGCTCCGGATACTTCTTGAAAGGAGCACGCTTTGTGTCAAGGAGGAACAATAGTTCCAAATCCACATCGTCATCCGATGGGGGTGGATCACGGTCAACCGAAACGTTATCATTCCACAGAATTGCTAACGGAAAAGCGATCGCGTCAACCCGGAAGAAGTACTCCTTCCGGTCCTTCACGAGAATCTAGAGGAGCGATATGACACACGGAACAACTAAAGATTTAGGACCCTTACGCTTCTCTAGGGTCATCCATCCGTCCTTTATCCGGAATAGTAAAACTTCCTAAACAATGCTACGATAGGAATTCCACCATGAGCGGCATAATATCTCAAAGTGACTAACCCTAGCGCATGACTAAAGCAGACAATTTGTGACATGTGGATTTGAAAATACTCTAAAACGCTCCACGGGAACTTGAGAGAGGAATCCTAAAGTTGAAAACTCAAAGAACCTAGTGTATACACCTATTTTACCACGAGGGGCATCTCTAATGGTGTCATCAGGACCAGGAAGAAGGGGGTGTACTGTTTTAGGAATATTGTATTTGGAACAAACATTATCTAAATCCTGTTGGGACAAGTCACATGTGAAGTCACTAAGAAGTTTCCTAGCTGTGGCAAGGCAATAAGAGGAGAAAAACCTAACGTGAACAAAGAAAATGCACGACAAAGACTTTGGTAGCTGTTTACTTTTTACTCGCGAAGATGAAAGGGCAACAGTAACCAAGAGGGTAAAACTGAGGGGTATTTATACCCTCGTAAAAGTAAAACCAACCGATGAACGGTTGAAAAAGCGCCACGTCTCCGAACCGTATCCAACGGCTCAGATTCTCCTAGATCAACAGATGAGATGGAAGCAGCCAAAACGTCACGTCAGTCAGAAAACACGCGGTCAAAACCGATTCGCGACTCCCTAGGAACAGCTGTAACGCCTATCCGTTACATAAGTGGAACGTACAGTCAGCACTGACGAGGATAGCCCTTGGGACACCCAACCGCGGATGAGAAAAACGACTTAATCTAGAACACTTGTACTGAACCAACAAGCATACTAGACTGGGGGGACTTGATCGCGTATGATCCCCCCCGACACTTAGTAGGGTTAGGCGCGGACCAAGAACGCAACCCATTAGACCGGACTCACTCAAGCATTGTCCATACCCGCATGGCACCACACGGGCGGGGATGAAAATTCATGGATAAGATACCCCAACCGCGCCCACACAAGGGTAAGGAATCTCACCTAGGATGGATCTTGTAACTGCGGTCCCTAAAAGGGAAAGCAGGTAAGTTCCCGCCCAAAACATGTCATCATGGCAAGCGAGACAAGCTACGAGTTGACTTATATCATTTCCCACTAGTAAACTGTCCCTCTCATGTCCCGTGACCACGAGAACAAAGACAGAAGGTCAACCATATAAATAGGGGTTTCGCCGGTGATCAAGCGGTAACATATACTCACTCTCTCTCTAGAATTTACTTCATCTCTCTAAAACCCGTACTTACTCTCTCATGGGAGGTTGACCGCGGAACCCGTTCTACGGTGAGACTAACGGTGTCTACTTTCTTAGCATCTTTTAGCCAAGATCCATTCTTAGTACAAGATCTATTCCTCAAGGAGTTAGCATACACTAATCTCTGCAGGGGAGCGCCCAGATTTGTATTAACAAGTAACAAAACTAAAAAATTTAAAATAAGCCAATCCAAACAACCCTAAAAAGGATATCTAATATATTATAAAGTAGAATGACAATCTTTTTTTTAGAACAACATAATGACAATCCTTATTTTGCTCCACAGATAATCCTTCAAGTTACGTACATTGGAATTGATAAAACTAAAACGAAGCATAGGGTATGTGCTTAACTTTTAATTACAAACCAAGAACAAAACAATTCTTCCCAAAAAAATACACAACAAACTTTGAAAAATGAAATTTTTTCCACAAATATCAAATTTTGTTATACAAGCATTTTAAAAACTTACAAATTATGCTCTTCCTTTTAAATAACTCAGAAGGTTAGCCAAAGTTTAATTCAAAATAGTTGCTAGAGTCAAAGAAAAGTTACCTCAAACGATATTCTTTCTAAAAATTCATTCAATGCCTGGTACGCACAAAATCCGCCAACATTTTCCATACCATTAACAATAACCACATTTCCAAATAGACAATTAATGAGCAACACAAAGTACTTGTTACAAAGAAGAATAACACTTTAGATTTATTGAAGCCTATAACTAACGTTAAAATTGAAAGGTTAAAAAAATCACTTACATGCAATATTAGTGTCACGGCAACAACCTGCTCATCAATAACAGTTGCACATCCATAAACTCTTAAACCAATTAAAGTAACCATAAGAATCATGAAATCAACCTGTAACCATCGTACAGATACAGACATATGTTGGGTGAGAGGATGTAATAAGGTTACAGCAGCTTGTGTTGTTCGTACACTCGCAAAACCGTAGAATCATACATATATACATCCATGATATCAGGTTTTCTAGTATAGGCTCAGATAGGGTAGCAATTAGGAAAATGCGGATGCACCCGCCATGGTTGCAACCCTAACAGGATTCCCTGCCAAGATACGGGTAATCTCAATGTTAACCTGACCCGTTGAAACTCATCACAACCTGAAGATATTATGCATTATATTCATGATATGAGGTTTTCAAGTATAGGCTCAGATAGGGAAGCAATTATGAGAAAGTGGATGCACCCGCCATGGCGGCAACCATAACAGGTTACCCCGCCAAGATACGGGCAATCTCACCTCAAAATTAACCCGTTCAAACTCAGGACAACCTCAAGATAACAATCCAAATTTTATGCACACCTAAAGCACGCACATACTGATTCAGTAAACCCTCGTCATGGATGTGAGTACCACTCTCGTGGTGCTGGCTTGCCAAGATTGATCACGAACAACTGGACATCCAAAGTAGCCACAATCCACGAAACCAAAAACATCATAAACCAATTTAATTAACCCTACGAATCTTCAAGTCAGCCCATGACCATTTTAATCACAGACAAAGTTAAGTAAGCCCTTTTAGAAAGTACGGAAATCATAAATCAATTCAATGAGCCCTAAAAATCATAGCACAAAGAAACATAACCCAAACCAGTTAACCCTAAGAATCAGCCACTTAACACATGAAAAAAACAGGTAGGCAAACATAATAAGCTACGTATTTGAAACTCATAACTCATCACAACCTCAAGATATTATTATGCATTACATACATGATATCAGGTTTTCAAGTATATGCTCAGATAGATTAGCGGTTAGGAAAAAGCAGATGTACCCGCCATGGCTGCAACCATAACAGCCTGCCCTGCCAAGATACGGGGAATCTCACCTCTAACCTGACCCGTTCAAACTCATCACAACCTCAAAATAACAATCCAGACATTATGCACATCCGAGGCGTACAAATCAATTCAATAAACCTCATCATGGTCATGCAGTACTACTCGTGGTCTTTGCCTTGCCAAGATTGATCGAGAACAAGCGTGTGGAAAACTAGAAGGGGGGTTGAATAGTTTTACCGATTAAAACTTTGTTTTAAACTATTTAGATCGACTTATGTCAATCTATTTGATTGTGTGTGTTGGATGATGATAGATAAAGCATATAAACAAATGATGCAGAGATAAAGAGTAAGAAACACAAAACCATGACACAATAGTGGTTTGGCTACAAGGACACCTTCCTTTCCCTACTCCACTCCCCGATTCACCTACTCGAGAGTTCGTAAGCACTACACAACACAAGCTCCTTAATGTGGCGGAGAAGCCTTCACAACGTCGCCTATTCTTTATCCGGTATAAGGCTAGACACCGGGTTCTTCCACGAGGTAGAACCAAACCTATCACAACGTCGCCTACACTTTATCTGGTATAAGGCTAGATACCGAGTCCCATTACAAAGGAGGAACTACTACCCAACACAACACAACTACCTCAAAGGAGACACACTCCTTATTACAACATCATAAGGATATCAAGATCATTTAACCCAAACTATTCTATCTTGTACATCGATGCACCATATCGAATGTACACCAATGGCACCTTTCACTAATGCCTTTGACACGACCCTTCGGCACCTTTCACTAATGCCTTTGTCTTGACTATTTGGCACCTTTCACTAATGCCTTCGACATCGACCTTTGGCACCTTTCATTAATGCCTTCGACCCGGACCTTTGGCACCTTTCACTAATGCCTTCAACATGGACCTTTGGCACCTTTCACTAATGCCTTCGACACAACACTTCTAAGGAGGGAGGAAAGAACTATCAACAAGATAACTTCAGTAGTCTTGATGATGACGAAGCTTGCAACCCATGGACTTGAGCTTGCTCGACTTCAAAAGGTGGTGATCTCGCCTTTAAGAGGAACCTAGAGATTCACACAAACACAAAACTACATAGAAAGATCCTTTGGATTTGAGGTTAGAGAGTTTACAATACTAAGAGATGCAATGTATCTAGACATTTGATCATGGGTCATGGGTCATGGTCCATGGATAATACCCAACATGACTTCATGCATGATGTCATGCAATGGGTCATGGATCAAGCTCCATGGGTATGGGTCATGGAATTTGGGTTTTTGTAGGATCGTGTATTTTATGTTGTTTAGATGATTCGGATGGTCTAGGATTATGATTAAACAAGAGAGCCATTTTTAGAGAGATGAAGAGAGGAGAGGGAATTCTAGAGAGAGAGATAAAACACAAAATGCAAGGTTAGCTTTAAGAGTTCCACCCCTTCCAAGGATGGAAGGGGTATTTATAGTTATAGACTACACGCCCTCCTGTTGGGCTATGGATCAGGCATACAGTGGGTAAAGACCCGTCCTTCCTCCACTGTGATACACTAAGCTAATCTATGATAATAACTAACTAACTAAAACAGTAAATAACGATATGTGTACGAGCTAACTTATGCTAGATAATAGTTGGGGTGACCGACACTTCACATGGAATTTCTAATTCTAACAATCTCCCCAAGGGAGGTCACCCCATGATTTACATTTGAATCCTAGCATTCTATTTTGTCTTACATTACGAGCTCGAGACTTCAATTCTTCATGTTCCGCAATCTTTTGCTTTAGCGATGATTCTTCAAAGTTCGATTGCTTTGTATTTTAAGTGGAGGTTTTAGAGGCGATCACGTCTTGATGATCTTGAGCTTTCTTTGAGATCATCACCACGATAAATCTCGGATCACCCTTTATTGTGTTGCCATCATGTGATGTTGTGACTTTTGGACCGACATGCTCACAATTTCGGGATCATGACATCTTTCCATCGAGTAGCGGAAGCTTTCTTTGGTTCATGATATTTGCGGCGGTAGCGAAGCATAGTATAAAAATATCAAAGCCGAGGTTATGTAGATATGCACTAGTCATGATTTCTTCAATTAAGTGTGGATCTTTGTGAGCATGCGGCTTTGGATTGACTTCTCAATTCTTATCACCGCAACCGTCAAATGTACCGCAAACAACAGATTAGCAATAAAACACACGAAAGTGTCTTTGATCACTTCGTTGAATTGAGTACCGCCCACGGTTCCCGTTGATCGGTACAAGTATTTCCTGTGATCGGTATAATTCGAAGAATCTCCTTGACGGGGTTTCACATTTGTTCTAAGTTGTTCTCAAACCGAAACGTCTCAAAGAAGACAACACGGAGTGAGTGAACCGGTAATTGAGATTCATCGATTCATGAAAAATTGATTTGAAAACAATCGTGTATTGCTTGAAGAAGAGTTTTTGTCTGACGAAGGTTTTATGAGAAAGATCAATTTTCAATTTAAAATACTTTTGTATTTGAAAGAGAATACACATTCGATGTGCTAGAAAAGAAGAGATTTGCACATAGAGCGGTTTTCCAAAAGTATTTTTTCAATCAGAGATACTTTTTGTGTTTGAAAACATGAATACACATTCGATGTGCTAGAGAAAAGAAGATTTGCACATCGAACGGTTTTTCCAAAAGTATTCGTCAATTCATATCCTGGACCAATGGTTGATTCAAGAATGAATCGCCCCATTGTTTCTATCCAGTTGTCACAAGCTTGATCTTTAGAAAAAATCTCACATGTCACCCACCAAGAGCTTGTTTGATGTTGGGTCTAGAAGGATTTCCATCTTCATTGTGAATACTTTTACATATCACTCGGATGTTCTGGCAATACCACAAGGATAATGCGTAGGATTCTTAATATACTCTTACTTTCCACATTGTGTGAAACAACAAGTCTTCATTAATTTTGTAACCTAATGAGATATTGTGGATGATCTCTTGGCCCTAGACTCAATTGTGCATATTTGGTTCCTATGCCGGAGACTAGGGAGAGGGTCTCCTTTTTCAATATCAACAATCTCTAAGAGAAAGTCGATAGATAATGTAGGTTCCTCGTGAGAATGAAACAAGCCCTTTTAAGAGGAACTTGAGTAGCTTGGGAAGTTAGGTGCGGTCGTCCTTTGGGTCCATGACGTCTTGTCTTCAATACCGGTGTTACCTTAGTAGACACCGGTAGCATATGTATTAAACCCGGTTTACGCCTAAGGTTGAATTAATGGAGGGCTATTTCTTTTCACCCTTTTCACATTCAATTAGTTTTCATTCTTCAACCCTTTCATTGCTTACCGAGACTTCATAACTAGAACCTTGTTGGGTTTATTCCAGTACTAGCTCTGTCTCAGTCCGCACTCTTCCCGTATTCTCATTTTCTCCTTTTTTCATCATACCTACGGACTCTACACTATCTAGTGGATTGTCCCTGGGTAGATCCCTCCGGCTCTGGCGGGATCGTGGGAACGAATACCTAAACTAACCATCCTTATAACACCATGCATAAAGTAAATTGGTCGGTCTTTTGGTATTGTTCATTCCTTCTCGAAACCAACTGAAAAATCATTTGGAAAATCAATCAAGGTACTTGTGATATAAAATCAAAGCATTTTGTACCTTAATTGTTTTGATCATTTAGAAATGCTCCCCCTCAACATGTGCATATGATTATGAAATTGTTTAGCACATGGAGGCAAGAGTTCTTTGAAATAATTTCTTGATCACAATTTCCATAGAAAAAGCCATTTGATTTTCTTGGTAAATTCTCCCCCCTCAATATGTGCGTTTGATATTTGAAAATCATTTTGCACATAGAGGCAAGAGGTTTTTGAAGTACTTTTCACGACTGCCAATAGAAACCATTTGCTCCCCCTCAATATGTGCATCGATATATGAAAGAGTTTAGCACATATTAGAGAGAACTTGCACTTTGAATCAAAACGATCATCTTTTATCAAATTTCATATTGAATCACAAATTCTCCCCCGATCGAAAATATCAAACCCTTTGAGATTTTGGATCCCAAGTGATTTAATAAGGTTTAGAAAACATGGGAGAAAATGTGGCCTTGTTTAAATACTCATATGGTTTTTGGTTAAATGCTCCTCCTCAATCATGTGCATCATGTATTTGAAATCGTTTGGCACATGAAGGAAGGAGTGCTTTTGAAACAATCACCCTTTAAAACCGTTTTGAGATTTAAATCGCGATCTCTCCCCCGATCAAAAATTTCAAACCATTTGAGATTTGTGATCCCAATTGATTTAAATCATTTAGAAAAGTTTGGGGAAAGACGTGGCAAGATTTAATTTTGAAAAATGATAAATAAGGAATAGTTTTAGGCATTAAAGATTGTTAGTGTCAGGTATGATAGTTTTAATAGATCTTTAAGTTAAATAAAACAATTTCACAATCAAAAAAGAATAGAAAAGATGTTATTTAAAAAGATCTTTGAGTTTTAAAGAAAATCATACCATGACATAACATTAAATCTTTAGATCACCACTTATTTTGTACAAACGGACTTGATAGATGAAATATCGTTTGAAAATATTTAGATTGAAATCACTCTCCCCCTCAATCAATGACCGTAGTCGTTGATTGAGTGACTTATGTTTAAAATGAAGTCCGGTTGATTTCCAAATTTTTGAGTTCAGTTTATTTTCAAGGGTTTTGGCCGTACAATAGCAACGTACTTTTTCAAATGTACCGATCTAGTACGCGTACTATTTTGGTCCCACAATGTTATGAACTTTCGCTTTTGTACCAATCTACCCCATCAAACTTGTTTAACCGCACCAAAAATTTTTTGCCCATTTTCGCACGTTCTTGTCCGTTTTGCACGTTTTGTCCGTTTTACGTTTCGCGCGTTTTCATCCGTTTTGCACGTTTTGATTCGTTTCGCGCGTTTTCGTTCGTTCATCGCGTTTTCGTCCGTTTTGCACATTTTCACACGTTTTGCATGATTTCATCCGTTCTTACACGTTTTGTTCGTTTACGCATTTTCATTCGTTTTACATGTTTTCACTGTTTTGCACATTTTTCCATTTTGCGTTTTCGATGCGTTTCACATTTAGGCACGTTTTGTCCGTTTTGCATGTTTTACACATTTTCGCCCATCTTTGCACGTTTAGGCTATTTTAGCATGTTTCGTCTATTTTGTATGTTATCGTCTGTTTCATGACGTTTTAAACGTTTCGCACGTTTTCATCCATTATTGCATGTTTTCGTCCATTTTAACGTTTTTATGCTGTCTTTGCATGTTTCGGCCGTTTTGCCGTTTCATCCATTTTGCACATTTTCGCACGTTACTCTTGTCACAAGGCGAAAACATGAAAAACGAATAAAATGCGTGAAACAAACAAAAGCGGGCAAAAGCAGAGCAAAAACGCAAAATGGACGATAACGTCGAAACGCTCAAATGAAGTGGTTGTTACTCTTATCACAAGGCGAAACATGTAAAGCGAATGAAAATGTGTAAAAGCGAACAAAAATATGTGAGCGGATGAAAAGCGTGCAAAAGCGTGTGAAAATGTGCAAAATTTTGTGTTTTGTGGGCATAAAAAACAAAGCGAACCCTTAATTCTCTTCTCAAATTATTCCAAAGTCAAAAGCTCCTCCTTGTCAAAGAATTCCCCTTTTTATCAACCCTTTGTATAATCTAAGAACTCTCCCAAACCATATGAGTGGAAAAAAACCTCCCCAATTTCACAATTTTTTCCATATCGGTCTGAAGAATGGACACCAATACCCAAACTTCCAAACACATCTGGGGAATGAAAACATTGTTACATTTTTTCCCCGATGATGTATAATAAAACCCCCCAATCCCAAGACTTTCCAAAAACATCAGAGGGAATGAAAAACCTCCCAATGTTACATTTTTTCCCCATTGTTAAAACCAAAATAAGAAATTAAAGAAAATAGGAAACATCCTCATTTCCATTTTTTTAATAGTCAATTTTAAATTTCCACCTTCCCCAAAGTTGGAATTGAAATATAAACCAGGTAAACACGATTTTCGGGCAGACATTTTTTGGAATTTTAAAGAATTAATTACAATTCTCTGTGCTTTAAATGGTCCTTCCCCTTTTTGACATTTCTAACGAAAATTGTAAGCCATGTCTAGAAACTTTTGGAAGATCGTTAAGTTTTGTGGAATAATTTCAATCTTTGCGTTAATGGGTTAAAGAATTTCATAATTAGTGTTTAAACCGAAACGATGATAAAGCCCGTTAGGAAGAAGTCTTTATCATAAATCAACTGCCTTTAGTCTTTAAAGAGAATTGAAACCATTTAGACTCGACCTTCCAAGATTTCCTTTTGGGGAATGAAAGTTCATTTCAACTCACCTGCACCCGGGAACTTACATGAAATCTCCTTAACTGGACCCTCCCAATCAAACAAGAACAAAAGGTTCATCAAAAACCCATAATAACCTTTTCAAATCAAACACCCGGAAGGTCAACCAAGGCAGAAGAAACTCCATGTGAAGATGCCCGATAAGAAGAACTCCAATGAGTTTGGACCCCAAACCATTTTTTCGGATGTTGATCAAATAGTTTCACACCCTTTCTCCTCCAAGAATTGCATCGGTTCCATTCTTCCAATGGAGACTCCAAATGAGTCATTCCAGCCCCCTCAAAGGGAATGATCCCATGCCATTTTTTTACAATGGAATGTTATGAAGTAGTTCGGTTCACTTAAAGAGGATGGAAAAACATGCATTTACGAAATGGTCTAAAGAAATTTCTTCTTCGTAAGATAAAACCAGAGCACACTTTTCTTTTCAGAACGGGCTTAACGTTGTTTCAAACGTCTAAGATTTTTTCTTTTGTAAACACGAACGCAACCTTTTCTTTTCTTTAGAAACGAGGCTTGAAGCTTGTTCAAACGCCAAATTTTATCTTCGGAAATTGTTTCAATCCCATTATCTTCAAAGGCTCGTTGAAAATTTGGGAGAAAATCCAATATATGAATTTCACCTAAAGTAAATAACCCGAACTCGTCTTAAATTGCCTTGAAAAAAGTCCATTCATCACCATTGAATTCTAAACTCTATACTTTCATCCAACCAACCATAAGTATAAGACACATCACCTTTTAAAATCCCTTGAATGGACATCGAGACTCAAGTAATCCTTAAAGTGTTTATTTTGGGGTAAGACCCAATTCCCCAAGTTGAAAAGGAAAAGTCACCCCTCTAGAAAAGTCCATTTTTATATAAGCTCAACAAGGATCTTAAGTCTTCATCCAAATCCCATCCTTTTCGTAATAAGAACTGCCGTATTTTCACTTAACCCAAAAAATAAGTGTTAACCCCGTGTCAATTTCTCTTAAAAGCCACACTACCTCCTTTGACATTTTGTGAACTTATAAGGTTTTCTCCCAATGGTTAAAAGCTAACCCCCTTGAAAACTAAACCGTGAAGAAAATCCCCACATCCTGGAACCTTTATCCTTTCTTCAAGGCCTGCGAAAGTTAGAAAATCCAAAATAATTTCCCCTTTTAGTAACTACACGGATTTTACAATTTATGTTTAAACCGAGAAAAGTTTCTTCCATTTTCAAAACAAAAATAAACCTAAGATAACCGAAATCACTTTAAATTACATGTTTGCTTGCACGGGATTTAAAGTTATATTTGGAAAAGATTCCATGGTTTTAAAAAAAGAAAAAGTAAACAATGTTAGCTTAATTTTTAACAACTTTGGTTTAAAATCTCTTTAACATCAGTTCATCAATGGTTATTTCCACTTCAACAATATATATAATTTTACCCGTGTAATAATTAAAACCATCTAAGTCGATAAATAATAAGTTCCCGAATTGTTAAAACATCTCTCCATTAACAATTTGGTAAACACACCATTCAGATTTCCCCTTTATCCCCCTTGGGAAGAAACCCATACCGATTTGAAATAATAAATTCCTTTGCTACTTAAGTTTACAATCTTTGTAAAAGAAATGTCCCAATTACAAACCTCCGAGATTAATCCGGAACATCAATATAGTTGCTGGGTTAAGCAAAGAATAAAAGAATAAATTCCGTTTTACAATCACAAACCCAAAACAAGTACTTAAGGGTAGAAAGGCGAATAAGTAAACGGCCCGGAAACCTCACTTCAAATCCAAATAAGAAATACCCCCAAACAACCCAATAAGTAATTTGTTCAATATCAATTTTAACCATGACATAAAATCCGTAAATGTATGACCAACGATAACCCAATCGAGGAAAATATCCATTTCACAAATGTACCAAATCTTGACCCGGTTCAACAATTTCCCAATTTAATCGATTATTTCCCGTTAAAAAAACAAAAGAATTAATTCAAGCCTTATCCATCCATTCAATCCAAAGTCCTGGAAAGTAAAAGAAAGGCCGAAATAATACAACCTATAAATCCATTTAGGAAATTACCGTAAAAACAAAAACCTTGAATCCATCAAAAGTGACATTTATATTCCTGAAATTTGGACCAATTCCCAATGGGGATTTTATAACAAAAGTACCAACTGGGTCAACAATACCAATTTACGAATTATTCGTTAAAAAAATTATAACTCATATCCAACCCAAATCCTGAAGTAATCAAATTAATTCTTCAAACCTAGAAGGTCCAACACAACCCAATTGTATCAAAATTACCCCACAAAAAAAAAACATATCCCAAATTAATTTGCCCCAATTGGGTATTTAACCACCCTTATTACATTTTCCAAAATTTTCTATACAAAAATAACCACTTTTGGAACTGCCAATCCCTTAAACCATCATTCAATTTAAAATTATAATATAAACCCAATCACTTATAATGTTCAATCTTCCCCAAATGAGATACACAAGCCCGGTTGTGAAAAATGTTAAAAAAACAACATCGGAAAAATTAATTGCAACTTGTTTTAACATTTTTTTTTTACATTTAACAAAAAAATTTTTCAAAATTGTTAATTTTACTTTTTTTACATATCAAACAAACCTAATCGTGCATTTTTAAATGGACCTCCAAAATCCCGATGCATGTGAATATATAAAAAAAATTGAGATTATTTAAGAAATTGTTTGGATTTTAGAATCATTTTGTTTGTTAAAATAGACAAAGAGAATAACAATTTATTTACTTCTTGTTTCGTAAAACAATGATGATGATATTCGTTATGACCTTTAAGTCATGTTGAATTTTAACCCGAGACAAGAAATGTTGTGATATAAATGTTTGTATGAAAAGACCAAAGGGGGTCATCTTTTGGGCTTAATTCTAAACAATTTTAGATTTTATTAATTTTCATTTAACTTTTGGGTTTGAGAATTAGCATTTTGAAGGATATGTTTATTAAATTGGGATAGTTTGATATTGAAATAAGTTTATAAATTTTATTTGAATTTGTTAGTCTTTTCTTGATGAAAAAACTTGTTTTGAATTTTTCTTTAGTTAAACCGAAAAGGTTTAAAAATGTTACCCTTGTTTTTGGTTGATCTTTATAACAAAAGTGCTTTTTCTAAACATAAAACGTTCATTTTGTCACAAAACGATTGTTTCTGGTTTACAAATCGCTTTATAAACAACAAGTCGCTATAAACCAATCCCAAAACGCATTTGAACACAAGCATTGTGAATTAATGGTTTGACAAACCGTTTCAAAAAGCAAACAAATCGCCATAAACAGCCCAAAGAACGTAACAACAAATTGCATTAAATTTAAACAAGATTAAAAATGCACACAAAATTCAAACGTTTAAATCATTGATAAATATCTTGAAAGCGATTTGACCATAACTATCAAAACAAGGTAGGCAACACAAAACCAAATCACAAAAGTTAAGAACTTAACAAAATATTCAACAACCAATCATCAACTATCATCAACCCCAAAAACATCACCAAACCATCAAACCGCATCACAAAGTCAACAAACCGCATGCAAGAACCGTATAAAGATTGAATCACCAAAACAACGTAACCAGGCTCATGCCATTTGTAGGATCGTTATTTTATGTTGTTTAGATGATTCGGGTGGTCTAGGATTATGATTAAACAAGAGAGCCATTTTAGAGAGAAAGAGGAGAGGAATTCTAGAGAGAATAAAACACAAAATGCAAGGTTTTTAGAGTTCCACCCTTCCAAGGATGGAATATTTAATTGACTCCCCCCCGGGCAGTGGAAAGGAAAGCCCGCCCTTCCCCACTGATACCTGTAATCTATGCTAATAACTAACTAAAAAAATAAACATGTCTACGAGCTAACTTATGCTAGATAATAGTTGACCACACTTCACATGGAATTTCTAATTCTTATTTACCCAACTACATTCAATGTATCTAGTCAATGGGTCATTTACTGATTATTAACCCATTACATTGCCCATTACAATATAAGTTATGCAATTTCCATATTTGTAAAACTAGTTGTTATACATATGTATTTTTATAAAATGTAAACACTATTACTAGTTTAGTGTTTTATATGAAAATGTTGTGTTAGTAAACTATTGGCTCAAACCATTTCGATTTTATTTGTTTCTTAAAATGATTTTTTGTTATCGACAAAATATTAAAAGATCAAAATATAAATAAACATTTTTTTATTTTTATTAACAAACCGCAATCCCAATCCATGAAACCATAAACATCATAAACCAATTCAATTGACCCTACAATCATAAAGTCACCATGACCATTTTAATAATGCAAAGTCCCTTTTAGGTAAGAAAATTGTTAGGATTTAAAATCCGAGTTAAAGGCTCACCTCAAGTATATGTATTTGTTAGAAAGCTCGTAGTCGTAGTCATTTAGGAAGTAGTTGGTTAAGTAACACCGGGAGGATGAACGGCTTTACCCACGATGCCCGATCCACCCGTGGGCGTTTTTGTAAGAAATAAATACCTCTACCTCCCAAGGTAGAGGGTTGGAATCAACACCATTTTTTTGTCTCACTAAAGTTCCCAAAACTCTTCCCTTTCTATCTCAAAACTCATCTTTGCCTGTGATTATGTGTTTTGTGTTTATGAAACCAATATCAAAATTGGTATCAAGAGCCATGGTTTGATCACCATCTTCCATGTTCTTGGATTTCGTGGTTTTCATAAGGTTTTGGGTTTGAATGAGTTTAGGTAGTTTGCATCATTTGGATCATTTCTAGTGATAAAGTTTTGATTTTGATTGTACTTTGTGTTTAGAATCATTATAAGTGTTTAGGTTTTGATTTGGAAGGCTTGAATCATCTTGGTTGGGTTGTTTTGGATTGATGTGGCGTTTTGAATGTTTGTTGGACGAGTTGAGCCTTGTTATGCATTTCATCTATGAGTTTCCCATGGTGTACTTGTCCCGAGGAAGTTGTCTTATATGCGAGTTTCATTGAGACAAAACGACAAAAGGACAAAGTAGTGGAAGTAGGGGTGTACTTGGTACTATGAGTTGTCACCAAGGTAGTTGTGTTTTATGCGGTTTCTGTTCGAGTTGTCGTAAGCGTGTTGGTAAAAGGGTGCGAGTTGTTTTAGTTGTCTTGTACCCGAGTTGTCTTGTCCCGGAGGTCTTATTAACGGAATTGTCTAGGTGCGAGTTGTCGGGCGACTTGTCTTGGGGCGATTGTCAAGTGTGCAACTTGTCTATTGAGACTTGTCATTTCTTCGTTTACGTTTACTTTCTTTTGATTTAGTAAAATCCCGGAAAGTATCCATTTCTGGTTTAATCAAAGAATAGTAAAATCTCATAGAATTAATCATGTCTACAATCACCCTTTGATGCGTTCGCCGGATACCCCCTTCATGGATAGAACCGATTATGACTCTTGGGCTCAAAGAATCATATTATCTTGGAAAGGAAAATGGGGTTAAAATTAAGTCATCCTGAAGGACCATATCAAATTGAGACTACTAGGGATATCCTAAACTATTGTTGAGGTTGGTTTGGTTGTTAGAAAAAAGATGATGATGGTTGATAAAGGAGAAGAAAGTATCGGGCTCCTTTAACTTTACCGGGTTTACCAAGGACATTTACAAATCAACAAAACAAGTAAAGCTTTTGGGCAATGTTAAGAGTTTTGGTTGAAATTGACAAAAAGGGAATTTGGGAAAGTGTTTAAATTTTAAGATAACCGGGAAATGTTTAAAATATCATTAAATTCCAAATTGTAAATAATGGGAAACAAAATCAATGCCAAAATTTGTCAACAAAGTTTGTAACAAAGTCGAAGGACAAATTTTTAACAATAAACAAATTTGGGCAAAATTAGAGCAATTGTTGATATTTCTAAAATAAACATGGGGAATGGAGTCCTTAAAAGTTCAACCCAAATCCAAATGCAACCTTAAAGATTCCCCATTCTACCTAATTGGGAATTACCAAAAACTCAATCATTAGGAAATTAATCACAAACTTTGGAAAGGTTAAATCAATCGGAAATTATGGAAGTTTTAATCACCAAATTCAGGAACAACTTACCCAAACCCAAAAATGACCATCCAAACAATCATCTCTTTAAAGAGAAGGATGGTGGGTTTAAGGAAACGTGCAATAAGGAAGGGAATGTTGGGGGATAGGTTGGGGTGGGGGGATAAGGTTTCAACGTGGAAGGAACATGGGTTTTTCAAAAAAGCCAACAATGAAATTGGTGGGAAGGTCAACCAAGGAATTACCTTTCCCGTAAAAATGCAAATCTTGGGGAAATTTCAGGTGCAAGTAGAGGGCTTTTAATGGGAAGAATTCTACCTGGCCCAAAGCCTTAATGCATTTAACAAAAGGGTTGGGAAAACCCAATGATTTAAGTTGCGGGGATGCATTTATTCATTTTATGAAAACGGGAATTTTATGGCATTCTCCCAATGGTCATAAGGGCTTCCCAAAAAGGAATTTTAAAATTATCATCTCGAGGATTAAAACTATTTGAGGTTATGGCGATGATCAAAACAATAAAAATTATTGAACAGTTGAAAATTTATACAATTTTATTGATCAAAGGAACAAGATGGAAAATAGTAAAAAAAACTTTGGGGAATGAACAGTTTTTAGAAAACTTACCCGGATTCCAAATTAATTAATGCCTTAAGGAACAATTATTTTCAATTTAATTTGAACCACTGAAAAAATATAACAAAAAATTAGAAAAGTAACTTTAGGGAAGAAAGTTAAAACGAGTTAAATTTCAAGAAAAGTTACAAACCCTAAGAAAAAAGAACCAAAAAAGTAAAAGTGTTAAAAAATTTAAGCAAGGAACAAAACTTTTAAGACCCAATAAAATTTGAAAACAAATTGAAAACAAAAAAAAAAACCCTTATTTCCCAAGATATAAGCTAACAGGATAACAAGACCCTTGAAGGTACCCAACCATAGGAAAAATTCCCAAAAAGGATTATAAAGGATTCTTGCCACAAAAATCTGTTAAACCAAGGATAAAAATTAAAAGCCTTAGGGGAAAATCAAAAGAAAGACCTAATTCTTAATTGTTTAAACCCCTGATTTTAAAAAATGGATTTCCCAACTGTTTAAATCAAAAAAAGAACAACAAGAAAGATTAAAAGCAAAACTAACTTTAAAAAATTCCCTTTTAAAGTAAAATTATTAAATAAAATGTTTATTTAGAAATTTCCCATAATAGCAAGATTGTTTATTAGTTTACCAATATTTTTGATTTTAAGTAAAAAGAATCCCCCACTAATACAAAAATTTTTGCAAATAAAGAATGTCTTTAAAAGGTTCCTTTCAAAAACAAAACAATTTAATCTTAAAGTGGACAGAGATTAATGAAATGAAAAATTTTAATGAATTGAAATTTGGGTCTTAATAATTGGACTTAAGAAATGTTAATAAAGAAGACATCTTAATGTTTTGATTTTAAGGTTTAAATTTGCAACATTACAAAATTTTCACTTTCAACATAAGATTGAAAAAATTTCCCATGAGGCATTGATTGAAACCCAAATTCTTGATTAAATTAAAAATATCTAAACTTTCAAAAATTTTCAAAGAATTGAAATTTCGAATTAAAATACAAATTAAAAAAAGTTAAAATCAAATGAAGCACCTAGCCCAGGATCCTTTTAAAAAGAAATGAGAACAAAAGTCTTGTAAAGAAAAGATTGAAAAAAATTTAAATTAAGGGTGATAAAATAATGTTGGTCCAAATTCCTCCTTTAGATTTCCGAACTCAAAATTTATTTCCAAAATCTTAAGTTTTCAAAAGTAGATTTTTGAAGAAAATTAAACAACTTTAAAGAGTTATATGAGTAATGAAAGTCCTACAAAAAATGAAAAAAACATCTTTAAAAAATTGGAACTAAAATAAAGGGAAAATGCCCTTGTCTATGGGAAAATTTTTACAAAGGACTGGGTTCTAATATTTGTTTAAAAGTTTATTCCCAATTTAAAAAACAATTTTTCAAGAATATTTTCCTAAAGGAAGCTAAATCCCCGTTAGATTGCAAGAGGATAAAAATAAACCACAGAATTAGGTTGTGTTAATAAAGAGGGGTTTTAGAATGTTTAAGGAACTGTAAATCCTTTTGTACTAAAGAAAAGTATTATGCCTTGTTTTCCTAATTAAACATTGAATTTGTGTGTTGATTGGATCCCCAAATCTTCAAAAAAAAAACCAAAAGTTAATTCCCAAAAGGCGGAAAAAACGGGAAACCCCGAAAAAAAGAAGTAGGTCAAGTAAAGGTCAAAAAAAAATAGAAGCCCCCAAACAATAATTTTTTGAAAAGGGTCGGTTGACTGATTGCTAAAGTGTCTTTAATTAATTATTCGCTACTACTTCAAAACTTAATGAATCTTGTTTGGTATTAATAGGTGTTTAATATTTATAACGTAAACCCTTAAAATGAACCAAAAATGGTAAAAATCAAAACCGGTAAAGGGGTAAAAACTTGGGAAACCAACGGGAAAAAATTTGTAATGAGGATAATGGAATTTGGCCGTAAATTCAACCATTTGGCCAAATTATTGTAATTATTGGGGGATGTTTTCTAAGTTAAGGTGCATATTTGTTCCCGTATCGTCGATCTACCTTAAAATCTTGTTTGTACTTGAATGGGTGTTAACCTTTAAAAAATGGAACCCATTTGAATCCCAATTGTTCTCCACTTTTTTCAAAGCTTTCCCAAAGTCTGGTTGGCTGGTTCCAAAAATTGGAATCCTACCTATGAATTTAGAAATTTTGGGGCTTAGATTGGGAAGGCCATTTTGGGCAAATGGGATGGGAAGGGGGTTTATATTAACCCTTTAATGTTGAAGGTCTTTCATAATTTTTTATGGATTGTGTTGACAAAGTGGCCTTTAGAAAAATATTGTTTCGTTGAGAACTTATTGTAACTTTTGGGAAAATTGGCAAATTGAACCATTCTATCAAATTATAATTTCCTTTTTGTTAAAACCCTAAAAAAATCAGGTTATGGACGGTTTTAACAGAACGAACCATAAATGAACTGAAAACCTCAAGATTCCAGATTAAGTAAAAAAGTAGCAAATGCCTTGGGGCAAGAAATATAATCCCAAATCAAATTTTTGGGTTCTTCCCTTCACGGGGTTCCCTATCAAACTTAAGGGGAAGAAATTTTTGTTTGGGAACTATTCTTTTCTTGTGTTGTTTTTAGGCAAAATAAACCAAATGATTCAAACTTAAAAAGCGGGTTTGACTTAATTTTTGTTATCACAAAAGGGCCGTTTTTAAAAAGAACGAGTCATTTCTTAAACATTAATCCCACAAAATTCCCGACTCCTCAAGGCTGTATTAAAAGGGAAATCGGACTCTTTCAAGGGGAAATATTAAATTTTTAAAGGTTCCAACCCCGGGGAAAGCCCTAACCAAAATTTTATTCCATCTCTAAAGACTTTTAACGCCCAAACCGAAAACTAATCTATCTTTCCTTCTTTCCCAGCATCCAAAAATGAGGCAAATTAGGAAAGTTAAAATAACCCAAAATTTTTGGGTTTTTGACCAAACCGGGGTTACCAATCTCAATAAAAGAACCAAATTCTACCCCATCTCAACAACGAGCCTTGGTTTTTACAATTCCTCATGACCATATGACCTCCTTAAAAGATTTGAAAAACTTTTGACCAATGTTTGTGTTTATGAACCTAGTTAAAATTAACAAAATGGGATTTTCCAATCAAGAAGAAATCCATTTTCAATGACGTTAGAATCCCGGCATATGTCATTCAAATCCTCAATTTGTTTTAATAAAATGAAGCAAATTATGTGGAAACCCTTTGCCTCCAAAGTCCAGAGAAATATTTGTTTGAAAACGCCACTTACGAGTCCAAATCTTTCCCCCTAAAAAACCAGAGCAAGAAAATTGAAAGACCTATTGGAAACAATTAGTTTCCCGTTTATGAAACAACTTCACCATGCCTTTTGCTTTTAACCCTACTTTAAGGCAACCCGATGTTAAAACCCATAAAGGGTTTGGTTCAATGATCAAGAAGAAATTATGAGTTCACGAAAGAATAATTAGTCCCTCATGTTGTGTATATTTGCTTAAAATGGACTTAAATAAAATTGATGGCTTTTTAAAAAAAGGCTCATTAAAAGGATAGGAAAAAGGGTATTCTTTGAAAAATTTCTCCCTTGCCCAAACAATCAATTTTTGGCAAGTATAAGAAATGGATTATTGATGGTGAAAATTTCTTTGGGGGAAAAGTTGTTGTCCCACAATTTTATGTAGATCCAATGTCATTGCAAGAAGGCCCTTTACGGTTTGAAGAATCCGGGGCTGGTTACAAAGCTTGAACTAAGGATTAAAAAGGCAAGGTTTTCACCAAACGAAAACTTAATTCTGTTCAAACATGGAGTAATTTTTTCCTCAACCCAAGAATTGGGTTTTTAAGGAGTGGGCTCCAAAAAAATGAATATCAAATTCTTTTTTAAAAGCTTTTCTTCATCTATATCTTGTACATATTTATTCAAAAGCAAAATACAAAATTATAAAACCCACAAAAGAAAATAGAAAACTTCAAAATTTCAAAATCCATAAAAATCAAAAATCTTTAAAAATATATATATATATTTTCCCTTTATTCATTCTTCGATAACATCTACGGACTTATATTTGTCACTCGAGAGAATGGCACGAGTCTTTTGATGAAGTTCGAATGTACATAAACCTTTTATTAAAAAAATGGGATGGAGAAAATGATAGTTTATTGTCATTTCGGTAACCAGTTTTTAAAGAAAGAAACGAGCCATGCTTAAATTAATTTTTGAAACCTCATGCTCGATTCTAATTACAAATGTTTGTCGTAAAAGACAAATGTTTCCATCACAAATATTTTCCTTCTAAATATTCTTGAAAATATTTGTAATCTAATGAAAACAAAATTGCTTTGAAAATAACTCGGTCTATATTTTTGAAAATCATCACGGGCTTATCATTTGTCAAAATCTCTAACACTCAATCAACAACTTATGTCATTGATTGAGGGGAGAATGATTTCAATCAAATTAAAAGTTATTTTTCAAACAATTGTACGTAATCGAGCAAAGTCTAATTTTGGATAATCAAAAGAACAATATTTTTGTACAATTGGATCGGACCAAAGCTAATGTTGTGTTTTCATAAGATAATTAAGCATGTTTAATCATTGGGTTTAAACTCTCGAAATTTGATCCTTATCAGTTAAATGTTTTAAAAGCAAGTCACAATTCCTCAAAAGCTTTCAAAACAATTTAAATCAATAGAGATCACAAATCTCAAAGGATTTTGTAACATATTGGATTTCACATACATCAAATCATTAACACAAAGAGCGTACAAGATGATTTTCTAGAGAAAGGGTTAGAGGTTTGGGAACTTAGTGAGAGAAAATGAACATATTATTATGAGCTCCAACTCTCTACCTTGGGAGGTAGAGAGTATTTATAGTCCTTACATAAATTGCACTACTGGTGTGGATCGGGCATACGATGGGTAAAGACCCGTCCAGTCCTCCACGGTATTACTTAACTAAATACTACTTAACTTATAATAATCTCGACTCGAGCTTTCTAACGATTACATATACTTGAGGTGACCGACTCTTTAATAGCTGGATTTACTAAATCCTAACAATCTCCCCAAGGAGGTCACCTCAAACACACATTAAAATTACATTGAATACAAACAGATATTACCTTATAAATTGTTCTTGCATTCTTGATGTAGTACTTTGCTCTACGAAGCTCGTAGTCATTGATTTTCACATTGCATGTTTGGTTAATCAAGTGGAGGTCTTTTCTTGATCCACGTGATAATGAGTTTTGAGCGACTTTGAAATCATCATTAACAAAATCTCGACACATCCATTGTGGTGTTGGAATTATGTGATTTTGTGACTTATGGACCAACATGCTCACATTACGGATCATGATATATTCTTATCGAGTAAGCGGAAGCTTTGTTGATTCATGTGTTAGCCTTAATAGTTTTATTAGAAGTGATGGTCATTCACTTTTAGGAACTTTGTATCGTGTGTTAGATATCGTGCTAGAATAGTCAGCGGGCTCGTGGATTGGACTAAGCTAAATGGGCTTTAGTTTAGTTAAGCTAGCATTGAATAATGGCGTGTAACCCATGTCGAACCCAAGTCCACGAAAAGCCCATGGAAAGCCCAAGCTAAAGCCTTTAGGGTTTTAAGTTGCTTGTACTATAAATACCCTCAAATGGTCATTTGAGGGTGTGTGAAAGTGTGTGTGTGTGTGTTTTCTTTATTGAATATACAACATCTTGTGTTTATCAAATACCTATGTATTGTGACTCGAAAAGTGCCATAGCCATATCATGCAATCTGTTCATCACTCAAAGACTAAGCATATCCGTGTCCGCTATCATTTCATCAAAAGTACGTGAAAATGGTGCTGTTGAATTATTCTTCGTGAAGGCAGTTACCAACTCGCCGATCTATTAACTAAAGCCCTTCCAAAAGAAAGGTTTGAGTATTTAGTTCGACGAATTGAATCTGACCTAACCCACGAGGAGTTAGAGCGTCTTCTCGAATCTTCTTCTGAAAATGTTTTTCCAAAAGCATTGTAAATATTTTTGAAAAACAAAATACAAAATTTGAAAAACCAACAAAAGCAAAATATAAAAATATAAAATTTTCAAAAATACAAAAACAATATAAAATCAAAATCCAAAAATATTCTTCTCGACATGTCTCTTGTATAATCGATATTACATGCGTTTCTAGAAATGTCATTCAACAATGATACGGGCATGTACGGATGCTTGAGCGAGAGTTCTTTATATGTTTTCTAAAACATGTCATTTCTCAAAATTTCTTAATAAAATGGCTTTCAGTATACATCGATCGAAACCCGGACGAAATGATGACTTTTGATTCTTTTCAAATCAAAACTCGTGCTTTGATCGAAAAATGGGTGTACGCTTGATGCACTACATTTAAAAATGGTGAGAAATCATCATCATCTTGAGCACCTTTTCAAGATTGTGCAAAAGATTTTCAAAATCTTTCAAAATATTTTGTGCTCAAGATAACTCCTCTAAACCCTTTAATTGATTATGCTTTATTAAAGGGGAGTATAAAAACAAAATGTTCCAAATTCATGCTTAAATCAAATCCGTTTGTCTCCCCAAAAGATTCTAAATTGTTTGTTTAATCCGTTGATATCAAAAATATCACGATTATGCTATTTTTGAGGGGAGGGCGTGATTAAAATGTGATCAAAAGTTTTTAATGATCGTGGTTTGAATCTCAAATGAGCTCGACTCGATCGTAACCAATGAATTGACGAGCAATTATGTACCATCTCGAGAAACTTTCTATGGACTTGACCGGGACGGGTAATAATTTCAAGCTAGTTCTCTAGTGATGTAGCGTGTCTCGAATCGGTCTTGTTCATTTAAAGTCGATCAATTCAAAAGTGCGAACTCTACCCTCTATGTGCGAGTTACATCAAAACTTATAAGCACATGTGAAGGGGAGTGTTTACGAAAATATAAAACTCACGAGTGTTTCAAACATGTTTTCTATCATAAACACTCGAGAGATTTTCAAAGAAAATGGTTTTGTGGCAACAATAGGATGATCATGGAGTTATAAGGTGACTAAGGATAGAAATCGGTCCTATGATCCGCCAGAGCCGGAGGGATCTACCAAGGACATCACAAATAGTTAGTATTAGAAGTCCTTAGGAATGATTAAAAAAGGAGTAATGTGAGAAAGGAGAAGAAGGGTTGAAGAATTAAAAGAAATGTGAAGAAAGGGTGAAAAAATAGCCCTCCATATTCAACCTTAGAGTGAAACCGGGTTCAATACATATACTCTTGGTTGTCACTAGATGACCTTGGTATTGAAGACAAAGGCGTCATGGACCCGGTGGCGCTACACTAAACCTTCTAGCCACTCAATTCCTCTTAAAAGGATTTGTTTCATTCTCACTGGGAACCCTACATAATCTATTGACTTTCTCTTAGAGATAGTTGATATTGAAGAAGGAGACCTCTCCCTAGTATCCGCTCGGAAAACCAAAATGCACTATTGAGTCTAGAGCCACGAGATTCATCAAAAGATCTCATAGGAACACTTGACATGACATCGCTTTGTTCATCAATAAGGGCACAAGTGATATATTATAGAGTCCTCACGAGATCTTAGCAATTTGCGAACATTTATGAGAAGTTACAAGCTGTAATCTTCAATGATTGAATGGAAATTCTGCTGTGGTCAACATCAAGCGTACTGACAGTAGTCGCTTCGGTAATTCTATGTGGATTACGCTTAGTGTGTCTCAAGCGGTCTCTGATCGTGGGGTGATGCTTCTTGTACCTCGTGACTCATCCGAGCTGTAGATGTATACGTATATCGCGTTATCTCACTTGTGGGACTCCGGTTCGAGAGCGGCCTCTGTGAGAATTAGAGGCGTGTTTTCACACTATCTTGTTAACACCCTCGAAATTCAAACTTGTAAGTGCGGAATCCGCTTATTACTAACAATGTTTTATGTTTTCTTCTTATGGAAGCTCGGGAGGCGGATGGATCGTCGGACTTGCCACATGCTCATACCAACAACACATGAAAGTTCTCATCATAATCAAGGAGATGATTCTTCGTCAATGTCAAAGAATCTACAAAGTTTAAAGACTCGAACTACATCATTGGTAACGAAAAGAAAAATAGAAGTGTGAGCATGGTGGAGAAAGAAATGGAGAATGGCGTGGAGACACCTAACCAGCGAAGTTGACAACGATGAACAACCACATTATCGATCACAAAGCATGAAGGAACAATGAAACAAGACTATTCTATATCTACGCAAAGTTCAAGCTCAAGGAAAGTAGAGACCTAATCAAGTGGAGCATCATTTGAATGACCACCCTTAGGGGAGATTGTTAGCCTTAATAGTTTTATTAAGTGATGGTCATTCACTTTTAGGAACTTTGTATCGTGTGTTAGATATCGTGCTAGAATAGTCAGCGGGCTCGTGGATTGGACTAAGCTAAATGGGCTTTAGTTTAGTTAAGCTAGCATTGAATAATGGCGTGTAACCCATGTCCAAACCCAAGTCCACGAAAAGCCATGGAAAGCCCAAGCTAAAGCCTTTAGGGTTTTAAGTTGCTTGTACTATAAATACCCTCAAATGGTCATTTGAGGGTGTGTAAAGTGTGTGTGTGTGTGTTTTCTTTATTGAATATACAACATCTTGTGTTTATCTTATCATCTCACATACAATTTATATCTTCAAGTCACCATCTTTCTCATCTTATTTCTAAGCTTTGTTTGTGTTTGTTTCACGTGGTTATACTTGTATACGTGTTGGGTTTGCTTGGTAAAGTGATAAGGTTGATAAAGTAAGGTCCTACATCATGATATATGCGCGTAGCGAAGCATGGAGTGAAAATATCGAGACATTGATGCACTTATCATGATTTCTTTAGAAATGAGTGTATTGTGTGAGCATGCGGATATGGATTGACCGCTTCATTACGATCATTGCAAACATCAGCGATACACATACAACGATTAGCAATAAAGTGCATGAAAGTGTCTTTGATCACTTTCGTTGGCGAGGTACGACGCCCACGGTTTCCGTTGATTAGTACAAGTCTTGCTGTGATCGGTATAATTTTGAAGAATTTCCTTGTGTGGTTTCGTTGTTGCTCTAAAGTTGTTCTCAAACCGAACATCTCAAAGAAGACAATACGGATGAGTGAACAGTAATTGAGATTCGATTGATAAAAGAGATTTGATAAACAATCGTGTATCGCTCAATAGAAATTGTTTTGCAATACAACGAAGGTTTTAATGAAAATCAATTATCAATCATAAGCACCTTTTATTTTGAAATATTTGTACGATCGATGTGCTAAAGAAAGATTTTAAGCACAACGACCGGTTTTCAAAGGAATCCGTCAATCCATACCGAACCGGGATTGATTCAAAAGATTGAATCGCCCCATTATTTACATTCGGTTGTCATGGTTGATCTATTGAATAGATCTCACATGCCACCCACCGAGAAGCTTGTTTGATGTTGGCTCGAGGCTTTCCATCTTCATTGTGAATATGTATGCATATCACTCGGATGTTCCGCAATACCACAAGGATAATCGTGGGACTCAAGATATAATCTCTCTTTCCACATTGTGTGAAGCAGAGTCTTCATTGAAAGTGTCCTAATGAGATTTATAGATGATCTCGTGGCTCTAGACTTAATTGTGCACATTTGGTTCCTATGTCGGAGACTAGGGAGAGGTCTCCTTCTTCAATATCAACAATCTCTAAGAGAATGTCGATAGATAATGTCGGTTCCCGTGAGAATGAAACAAGCCCTTTAAGAGGAACTTGGGTGGTTTGGGAAGTTGAAGTGCGGTGCATCCTTTGGGTCCATGACGTCTTGTCTTCAATACCGATGTTACCTTGGTAACCACCGAGAGTATATGAATTGAACCCAGATTCCGCCCTAAGGTTGAATAATTGGAGGGCTATTTGTTTTCACCCTTTTCTCATTCAATTCTTTTCATTCTTCAACCCCTTTGCTACCGAGACTTCATAACTAGAACCTTGTTGGGTTTATTCGAGACTAGCTCGGTCTTAGTCCGCACTCTTCCCATATCTCACTTTTCTCCTTTTATTTCAATATACCTAAGGACTTCTACACTATCTAGTGGATTGTCCACAGGTAGATCCCTCCGGTTACGGCGGATCATGGGAACAAAACCTAACCTTATCGTCCTTATATCACCATACATAAAGTAAAGTTGGTCGGTCTATTTGGTATTGTTCATACGCCATTAGAACCAATTGAAAACCATTTGAAAATCAATCCGGATACTTGTGATATATATCAAAGCATTTTGTACCGAATTATTTTTGATACTTGGGATCGAAACAAGAGTAGAACCGATAGAACTACTTGATAAAGGTTGAGATGCGGGTCCGAACTAAATTGTCTCGGAGCCATTTGACCGGTCAACTCATCAAACAAAACATGAATTGTTTCCATGATATTTCGTGTTCTCTTGTTGTAGATTCGGTAACCTTTTACGCTTGGTGCATATCCTACAAATACTCTAATGTCCGCTTTAGCTTTGGGTTTACCTAAATCTTGACCGTCATTAGTTGGATAACATAAAGCTCCAAACACACAAAGGTATGGTAGATCGGGTTTCGATTGTGGACAAGTTCATATGGAGTCTTTCCATGAGATGTGTGAACTAGAACCTTGTTGGGTTTATTCGATACTAGCTCGGTCTTAGTCCGCACTCTTCCCATATCTCACTTTTATCCTTTTATTTCAATATACCTAAGGACTTCTACACTATCTAGTGGATTGTCCACTGGTAGATCCCTCCGGTTCGGCGGATCATGGGAACAAAACCTAACCTTATCGTCCTTATATCACCATACATAAAGTAAAGTTGGTCGGTCTATTTGGTATTGTTCATCCGCCATTAGAACCAATTGAAAACCATTTGAAAATCAATCCGGATACTTGTGATATATATCAAAGCATTTTGTACCGAATTATTTTTGATATTATTTGAACAAGAGCTCCCCTCAACATGTGCTTCATGTATTTGAAATTGTTTTAGCACACGGAGGCAAGAGGAGGAATTAACTTCTTTGATTACCATTTTCTAAAGATATCATCATCACTTCCGATTAAATCAAGTAGATAAAGCATATTGGGGAAGGATGAGGTTTTAATTGCTCCCCTCAATATGTGCCTCGAGGTTTGAAAGAGTTTTGCACATACTAGAGGGAACGCACTTAGAGACAAATCAATCACGTTTCAATTCTTTGTGGTTTAAAAAGATGCTCCCCCTCAACATGTGCATGGAAAATTTGAAATCGTTTGGCACATGTGGGAAGGAGAGTTTGTACATCCTTATAAAACCATTTACCAAATTATCAGTTATAAATCCAATTTAAATCACAAATTCTCCCCGATCACAATTATCAAAACATGAGATTTGTGATCTCAGATTGATTTAAATTGATTTTGAAAGCTTTAAGGAGAATTGTGACTTGATTATGAAAGCGTTTTAAGCGATAAGGATCGGATTTTGAGACTTTAAACTCCATTGATTAAACACGCATGATTATCTTTTGAGAACAATTGTATGACAAATAACCGTTTGATTTAATTGAAATC
The DNA here is from genome assembly GCA_022545495.1 of Chrysanthemum lavandulifolium. Classification (NCBI taxonomy): domain Eukaryota; kingdom Viridiplantae; phylum Streptophyta; class Magnoliopsida; order Asterales; family Asteraceae; genus Chrysanthemum; species Chrysanthemum lavandulifolium. Next base: position 108,203,597 of record CM040245.1, on the reverse strand, counting down.
ATTCTCCCCCTCAATCAATGACATAACTTATTGATTGAGAGATAGATGTTTTTGACAAAAGTTAAGTCCAGATGATTTTCAACAATAGAGTCCGAGTTATTTTTCAACGCAATTAGTTTTCATTAGATAGTAAGTAAATGTTTATAGAATCAGAGCATGAGATTTTAAAAAGATAAGGCATGGCTCTGTTCTTTCTTTGAAAAGCAGTTCTTGCTGAAATGACAATAAGCCATGTTTCATTTTCTCTCAAAAAAATTTTTGTCATATCTTTCTTGATTCGAAATATATCTACGGTCTTTGTCTTTGTTCAAAGAGTGACACGGGTCTTTAGATGTTGTTGAATGTACATGGCTTATCAAGGCTCTTTAGACCCGTGTCACTCTTTGGTGTGACATAAAGACCGTAGATATATTTCGAATCAAGAAAGATATGACAAAAGACAATAATTTTGAGATTTTTGAGTTTTGATTTTTATGGATTTTATGAAAGATTTTATATTTTCTATTTGCTTTTTGTTGGTTTTGTAATTTTGTATTTTGCTTTTTGAAAAATATATACAAAGAGATGATAGAGTCAATAACCTTTACTCCTCGTCTTCCTCTTGAAGGCGTTTGAGCGTTTCGGTTGAAGGCTTTTCAAGCCAAGTCGTGGAAGAATAAACTCAAAGCGTTCTCTTGGAAGAGCCTTGGTGAAGATGTACGCTAAGCGGTATTACGACTTCACAAAATAGAGTTCCACCACACCGTTTTCCACTTGTTCACGATGAAATTATGTCGAATGTCGATGTGCTTTGCTCTTGAGTGTTGAACGTTGTTGCATGAGAGAGCAATAGCACTTTTATTATCACATTACGAGAGGATTTTGTTGAATTCAAAGCCATAGTCGGATAATTGGGATCTCATCCATAGGATTTGAGCACAACAAGATGACATGGCTATGTATTCAACCTGTAGAGGAAATAGAAGTACTCATTTGCTTCTTTGAAGACCACTCACCAAACTTATCACCCAAAAACTAAGCACCTCGGACGTACTTGACGAGTATCTTGACACCTGCATGATCGGCATCGCATAGGTCGTTAGTGACATCTGGGGTGTCCTTGGTACCAAAGTCCCATATTGATGGTTCCTTGGAGATACCGAAGACCCGTTTAAGCGCTTCAAGGTGCTTTTGGTAGGCTTAGCACGATATCTAGCACACATGCAAGCAATGAACAAAATGTACGGTCTACTAGTTGTGAGGTACATCGGAGATTCAATCATACTACGATATTTCGTTTGGTCTACCATGATCCACGAGTGGTCCTCATCCGTTTGGTACGCTCTATCATTGGAGTATCAACGAGGTCACAAGAAACAAATCCAAATTTCTTTAAAATCTCATTAGCATACTTAGATTGATTGATAAAATGCCTTGGGACTTTGTGAAATTTGTAATCCCAAGAAAAATGACATTTGTCCCATCATTGACATTTGAAATTTGGAACCCATTTCTTTTGAAAAGCGGTCACATTCATTGGGGTCGATCGAGGCAAAATAATATCATCAACATATATTTGAACGTGAATTAAATGTTTGCACGACTTTACGGTGAACAATGTTGGGTCGACTGCTCCTTTGTTGAATCCTGTTGAAAGAAGAAACTTTGATAGCGTGTCATACCATGCTCTAGGAGCTTGCTTCAAACTGTAAAGGGCATTTTTCAAGTGATAGACATGAGTAGGATGCTCTGGATTCACCAAACCCTCTGGCTGGCTGACGTAAACCACTTCTTTCAAATCTCCAATAAGAAATGCGGTTTTCACATCCATCTGATAGACAACCATATTCTTGCTAGCAGCATTAGCCAAGAAGATTCTGATAGCCTCGATACGTGCAACAGGAGCAAAAGATTCCTCAAAGTATATACCCTCTTCTTGTCGATATCCTTTAGCCACTAACCTAGCCTTATTTTTCAGAACATCACCATGTTCATCAAGCTTCACTTTGACGATCCATTTGAGAGCAATGATCATAGCACGATCTGGGCGGTACTAATTCCCATACATCTAATCGATCAAACTCATGAATTTCTTCTTGCATGGCATTGAACCAAATTGTCTTCATTCATGGTTGTTTTAACATCTTTTGGTTCGACCTTAGAAAGTACGGAGTTGAAGAAGCACCATAAGGCATCGGTTGCAAGTTGTTTCGAGTGGATACTAGACGAGCGAGGTTTCCAATGATGTTGTCAATGGATGATCATATGTCCATTTTCTAAGGTGTTCATGTGGTTGTTGTTGTGGGCTGAAGTAGCAGAGTTTGGATCCCCGAAGAAGATGGTTCGGTGTTGGTTCGAGGGGCAAAGATGTTTTCAAATGGAGCATCTTGGGAGTGGCAAAGGGATTAACTTCATCATTGATGCGAAACAATTCCATGATGTACATTTGATGATTGATGATTTGTTGATGAGACAGAGTGATCGTGATCGGCGCTTCTTGACTTAATGATATTGAGGCCGAAGGGTTGACTTCATTCACGAGGATATGAGCGACCTATGTTGATGGAATTGACATTTCATCGGCATTTGGTTCATAGTGTTCATCAAACATTGGATCAAACAATTTCTTTAAATCATTTTCGATGGAGGTACATATGGAGTTTCTTGAGGAGAGGATCGAAACAAGAGTAGAACCGATAGAACTACTTGATAAAGGTTGAGATCGGGTCGAACTAAATTGTCCGGAGCCATTTGACGGTCGACTCATCAAGCGAAACATGAATTGTTTCCATGATATTTCAGTTCTCTTGTTGTAGATTGGTAACCTTTTCGCTTGGTGCATATCCTACAAATACTCTAATGTCCGCTTTAGCTTTAAGTTTACCTAAATCTTGACCGTCATTAGTTGGATAACATAAAGCTCCAAACACACAAAGGTATGATAGATCGGTTTTCGATTGTGGACAAGTTCATATGGAGTCTTTCCATGAGATTTGTGAATTAGAGATCGATTTTGAGTGTAACATGCGGTGGCAATAGCTTGACCATAGAAACATTGGAACCTTTGAGTAAATCGGCATTGTTCTTGCGGCTTCTACAAGAGTTCGATTTTGTCTTTCAACTACACCGTTCATTGAGGAGTTAGGAACACTTCTTTGAGGGTGATTCAACATTTTCATAAAATTCATTGAGTTTTTATTAACAAACTCGGTTCCATTGTCGGTTTGGACGATTCGAACCATTTTGTTGAGACGGATGCGAAGTTGTTTAATGAGTTTAATGATGACATCGAGTTTCATCCTTTGTCCTCAAAACTTAACCCAAGTGAATCGGGAGTAGTCATCAACCACAACTAACACATATCTCTTCCCATTAATAGTTTGCACTCTCATGGGTCGCACAAATCCATATGAAAGTGTGAAGAACTTCCATTCTTGAGTTTGTGGGTTTTGGTTTGTGGGCATATTTCGTGCTTTTTCCCAATTGACATCTTTGAACAAAGATGATCCTTTTCATATTTAAGTCTAGGTAATCCTCTTACTAAGTCTTTTGGAAAGATTGTTATGGTACCAAAGTTCAAGTGATTGAGACAGCGATGCCATAGCCATGACTTAGTTTTGAAAGCTTTTGACAAGACGAGATGGAGAAGATTTCATCATGTCTTCGATAGATATGGTGTATAGATTTGAACCACGAGTTCCTCGAGAAGTTCTTTACCATCAAGTTCTCTAACGAAACAAGTATGTTTTCGAAGGCTACTTCTAGATCGAGAATCACGAATTGACCGATAGAGAATAAGTTATGACCAAGACCTTCTACGTAATATACCACGGAGATAACACTATCACCAACGACATAATCTCCATAACCCATAATTGCACGAAATGATGGTTCCGAATCTAACTGTCGATGAATTTGCTCACGAAGTTCATGAGCCGCGACGGTCTCCGATCATATGCTTGGAGCGACTGAGTCCGGTACCACGAGCGATTTGAGCGATCTGCGGTTGAACACAGACAAGAATGGATAACTAGATAATTGGGATCCCCATGCAAGAATGGGTTCCATTTGGTTAATAATGATGATTGGAACACCCACATCGAAATAGAAACACCCATATCGGAAATAGAAGCAATGGAATCATTAGGAATAGATGCGATCTTTGGTGTCCGTATTCAACCTATTCAAAGTATGTTCACTTCTTAAAGGAATAGTTCTACCGGTGGCATCCATTTTCTAGTGGGCATTGTCTTAGCATTGAGGCGTAATCGATTATCCTTATGGCCAAAAGGTATCCATTGATAACCTATCTTACTAAATGTTCTTCTGTGGGTTTCCTTTGTTTTCTAACTTTCTTCGTCTTTGCCTTTTAGCCTTCTTAGCATGATTTTTAGCATTAACAATTTTAATTGGGCATTTGACGACATTTGACAAAACATTCACACCACATTCATGATTAAGCTGCGACAGATAGTATCGTAATTGAATTAATTACTGATGCGCCTATGGCTAATACTAGAATCAACACGATTTGTTTTATTTAACACAAACTTAAAGTTCCTAGGTTGGTCTTCTACTCTCTTCCAATGCACATTCTTAGCTTGCGAGGTCCTATCTTGCTTGGTATTGCTCGGAGGCTTTGACCGCTTGCTTTAATGTCACCGATTACTCTGTAGAGGAATTATGGGAACATTAGTTGGTTGATCTACTTTTGCATTCCTGAACTAGATGTGCAAGGATCTGAACTACTAGAAGGCACATTAGCGTTCACTTTCTTAAAGCTGGGCATGGAATGGTTTGTATGCTTGGCACTAGGCATAGAACAAGGTATCAAGGGATTAACTTGCTCACCTAAGGATTTAGGGCATATAGTAATTAAGCATTCTAGAAGCTCTTGAGATCGTTTGGCATATAAGCATGCATGGCCAATTGCATTATCAAGTGGTTTCTCTAACTTATCCTCTTTTACAATCTCACGGAGACATTCTAGACTATCCTTAAGGTATGAGAAATATGTTTGAATTACAAGTTTGTTATTCCTAAGATGAGGAGGAACATATTTCACAGACAAAGTATATTTATTACAAGCACGCACCTTTGATACACCATTCTCCTCATTGGTCATTGGCATTTTCCCTTTTACCTGACTCTTCAGATTCTCAATTTCCTTTTGCAACGAAGTTATTTTTTCATTATTTTCATTACGAGTGACCTTTATAGATTCAAATAACTCATTGAAATGTTGTTTAACCTTTTCATTTTCTTCTAAAAAATTCTTATTTTCCTTTTGTAAACCATTAACCAAGTTTTGAAGATGAAAATTTTGAGAATTCCGAGAATCTAAAGGAGGAGGCATTTGGGAGCGGTCACATTGTTCTTTTCACCCTTTAATTGAGAGATTTGGGCTTTCAACTTTACGATCGTGTTACGATGAGCTTGAATCATTCATCACGTTTGTTAATTCAAAAGCGCATCAAACTACGGAACATCCGAGGAAAAGACCTTGATAGATCTTAAGCACTCGGAGATCGTTAGTGTTGCCTATGTAATCACAAGCAAACTAATAGAAGATCTCTACAACTTGGTATTGTAGCGGAAAATAAATACAAGTTATAATAACTAAGAACACTTTTGATCCTCTATGGATCTTTGATTATAGAAACTCTATGTTTTGGATAGAATACAAGACTTGAGAAACTTGAGAAAAGCTTATCTATTACAAACTAATATGGTTTCTTATATAGGCAAGAAACCCTAATGGCGTTGACAATTTACGCTTCTACTACTAAACTAGACTAAGCATGCAACTAGACAAGCATGCAACTAATCATATTGTTTTGTTAATCATTTTGTTTATTACGATAAGCTCTACATGTCTGGCGCCAACCTATACATACATCTGTGACTTTTACTCTAAAATGAGCTTATCTCTCTCGTGGTTCCCACTTTCGTGACAACACAATATGCGCTTTATCACTTCTTTGAAGTATAACCCGGCGACATCAATTCTTCTTCTTGAGAATCTCTTGTTGAAGCTTGGCGAGAATCGATGGTTTGTGCTTGGCGAGAATCGATGGATTACCTTAATTCCCAACAATCCTCCCTAAAGCGGAATTTGACTAGGTTAAGTTCGGTTTCCTTGATAGATCGATAATCTTTGTTGAGGATTGTAACATTTTCCTTGAGGATTGTACCATAATGTTGTTGAGCAATGAGTGGACAATATCTTGAGGATCGACAACCAAAAGATTCGAATGAGAACATCGTATGATGGTGAGCTGTGAAACACCGGATCTTTGCGACAACATATGACATCGTGTACATCAAAACATATAAGTTCAATACTATTCTCATCACTTCCGGTGTGTTAACTCTGTGAGAGGTGAATCATCGAAATTAATGGATTTGATGTCTCTTTACCAATAGCCATTACTCTTGGAGTAGCCACATGTTTGAGTTCGAAAACTATGGTACATTGATAACCATCGATTTATTGGCAAACCGGCAACCATATAAGCGGTTTGTCTTGTCTTTACATGTGGCCGTTTGCTCGGGACTAGTCAATTCTTAGAATTGGTGAATTGAGAACCAAATATGGAGTCGGTGCCTTTACCACATGCCATATTCATGTGGGCTAGCCAATTCTTGGATTCCAAAAGGAATAGACCATGGTGAATTGATGACCATACAACCCTCGGCGATTAAGCATGGGTGGTTGCAAACCCTATGATTTTGAGCAAACCATTACGACTATCAATGATTTGATGTGTCTTTACCAAAGTTGTACCCTTTGGACTAGCCAACTCTTTGATATACACAAGGTACATCGGTGAGTTAAAGACCATCGAATTGAAAAAAATTACGCATAAAAGTAGTTTTTTTTTTTTTTTTTTTTTTTTTTAACTAAGAACTAACAAAAGGTTTATTATCTTGAAAAAGCTTAATAATCGGTTGAGAAGGAAAATTAAAGACCTAATTTTTATTAAATAAACGCTATCACTATTTTTAAAATGATGTTTTGTGAGATTTCTTTTTATGAAAGCGTTTACTTTTTAAAAAAATTTGACAAAAAATAGACAAATAACATAAGTAATGCAAACTAAAATGAACAAAACAGGATAGAGAGAGTACCAAGTGTCACGATATGGATGAAGAAGAGGCCTATTGCGGTTGTTGAAGTTGAGTTTTGATCAATCCCACCGTGCTAAGGCGAGTGCCTTTCATTTCCCACTGGATCGGAGGAATTTCAATTTCGGCTCGACATCTTTTCCATAAGTCTTTTAGGCGAGAGGTACTTTCTTTCGGACAACATGCACAGTGATTCCACCCTTAGTCTCAAGGACATGCACCAGGGAGAGGATAGAATCTCCAGGATATAAGCTTCCACCGATGTGAGTTTTCCCAAATGGAAGATGCTTTCTTTGTTGGGAATGTGGGAGTTCAACAGAACTTGAAGATCTCTGGTAAAAACATCCCAGAACCTTGAGGTTCTTTGTTGCAATAATGGGTGGTAACTTGAGTGAGCAGAGAGATTAAGTGCCTGTCGATCAAGTGTAGAATTTCCTTTAGAAAGGTGAATTCCATTGAAGTGGAGTTCCTCGATGAAGAACATTCATCTCATCATCCTTTAATTTCCACTCTATCACCCCATCGAGTTTCCATCGGAAAATCGTGTGATTCCTTCTATAATGAAAGTTGAGTCATCGACTTCAAGATCAAAGGAGATATTTTAGCCATTCTCTTCTTCCTCTTCCCGGTGATAGATATCCCTTGAGGAGCATTTTCATCTTCGCATTGGTAGTAGGACTTGTATCGGTAGATGGAGGCGGGTTGAAGCGAAGTGCTTTCATCTGTGGAATATCCTTATAGCCTTTTACTGTTTTGGTTTCTGCGAGATCGGCTTCCTTAACTTTAGAATCTTCGGTGTGCCATCGGTATTCTTGAGGAGAGGGGCGATGCTTGGTGCCGGGAGGAATGGAAGATGGTTCGTGATTGACCCTTGGCGATGGGAGGCAACTTGAAGTTGCTTGACGAGGAATATTGGAGAGGATTCCTTGGTTGGAGCATCATCGACCTTGAGTCTTTTGGCTTGGAGCGACTTCATTCTCTGAAGTCCTCTTTAGGTTGAGAGATTTTGCTAAAGATAATGATCTTTCCTCCATGATTTGGTTATATTTGCGATCTGAGGACATGATCGGGAAAAGCCTTGACTTGCTTCATTGTTAGGCGAGTTGGATTTGTGAGTATTGGTTTTCACCACCCTTCTTATTTCATCTTTAGTGGGAGGTTTGTTTTGGCCTTCGAGCTTGGATGGCCCTCTTTTGTACAATTGCTTCTTGCCTCCTTTGTCTTCCCCTGAGCCATCATTCGCTCCACATAATTGTCCTTGAGAAATCTTCACCTAATATACTTTGAGCTAGAAGGTCTTGAAATGACTTCTTTGAGTTAGAATATCCCATTGTCGTGAGCATCGAACCCTCAGTTCATCTAGTTCTTTTCTTCTCTCGGGAGTTAGAGATGAAAATTCCTCTGTTCCAAGTTGTTTAGCCAATGCTACACTTTCCTTTGACTTCTCAAACTCGCCAATCTACTTGCTTGACCAAGTCTTTCCTCCTCGGTCACGAGTTAGGACCAAGTTCATCTTGATGATGACATTTTCCCTTTATCATCGGTGCTTAGCACACTCTTCTTGATTAGATCAACTATAGGAATTTCTCTTGGAGTACCTAGATCAACATGTTGATGTAGATTATCAGCGAAGGTGAAGGGCACGATGGTTCTTGAAGGGCAGATGAAGATTGACCAAGATGCGGAGATGCATCCTCCATTTGTATATCGGCGAGATGCGACCTTATCAACCCAGGTTCCTCTGAAGCTTGAAGAAACCTTATGAAGATCGAGATCTCTTTCTTCGGTGTGCGAGCAGGTTTCTTCTTCTTTGATGAAGTGGCGACTCTTGATGAAGGGTCATTGAGAGAAACTTGACCAACATGTCTAGAGATCCAAAGGAGGAACTTCTTGTTCTTCATCGGAGGAAACCACAAGTTTCCTTTTGGAAGACCCTTTTAGTTTGTGCTCTAAGACCTTAACTTTGATTTTGCGGTTCTTCAATTTTACCCCAAGAGAAGACTTGGTCTCTGCAAGCTCCTTTTTGATTCTTAACCTCTGCGGCATACACATTGACAAGAGCATACACAGATGAGAGTGTAATGGGGTCCTCGGCTCCACCGTGATTGCTACGTGGTAAGGGAGCCTCATTGGACCTTCGAGTATCTGGTCATGCTCAATGTGAGGAAGATCTTCATCGAGAGGATCCCTCACGGGACTTGGTGTGGGTGGTCTATTAAGATCGACTCAACATGAGTATCAAGTGTGGGTGGAGGGCGGGACGGGGTGGGTGGTGCGGAGCAACATGAGTTGCTTCAACAGTTGAAGATGGGCCCTCATCAATGTTAACCAATGGATTACCATCGGTAGCCATAGGTGAGGTAGGAGGATTATGAGACACATTCTCCTCATTAGTGACCTCATTACCTTGGGGCAACATGGCAGCTAGCAAGGGATGATGTTCCCCCTGAAAGTGAGTTTTCATGGTTGCAAACAGTTTAGCAGTCAAAGAACCTATAGGATAAAAAGCTTGGGCTTGGGTAGAGGTGTCTAATATAATTTGTAAAAACCTTGGGTACATTAAAAATTTTCCCTTTGTCTTTTGAATATTTTCAACCATGTTTTCGAAAATATACTTAGAAAAATTGAAAGTTACCCCTTGAGAAAGACACACAATACCATATCGATCGGTGAAGGCGGTCCCATCCTCGGTCTTGTTGCTCATGCATTGAAGCAGCGTGTGAACCAAGAACCTCCATTTTGGGCAAAGTTCCTTCTTTAACCACATATCGGTTCTTGTTCCACGATAGCCAATAGCTCTAAGTCCATTAATCACATTTTCTTGATTAGAGTGAAATGCTCCATCGGCATCTTCAAGTGAAGCTTCCTCTAATCGGGTCCTCTGTAACTATGTACTCTGTTTCATCAATCACACCCTAATCTCTGTCTCACTTCTCTTCCGTGATTGCCCAAAATTGAGTAATCGTGATTCATATATCTCATTTGGAGAATGAGTTAGAGCATAACGAATCTTGGACCTTTTCAGAAATTCCACCATTGGTTCGTACAGTTCATAACCTTTGCCATTACCCAGAAATGCAACTTTGTTGTGATCATATTTAAATTCAAGAGCCATGAGGAATATGAGTGTTTAGAGTTAAGATTCTTGAAATGGTGAGTGTTTGTGAAAGTGGAATGAGAGGAATTTGTTTGTTACAAGCGGTGATGGTGGATGAAGTGTTTTGCCCAAATTATAGTCAAAGAAAAATGGACCGTTTGGTTGACCATTCTTGGCGTGTATGACATCTTTGACCCAACCCAAAATAACACTTGGCGAAACACAAGATCAATCTGCTTTGAAGTTATGGCATCAATGAGAATGCATCAAAGATAAGAATATCTTGGTAAGTTTCTAGAATTCTTGTGCCACCTACTTGCATTAAACTCGTTGAACCTTGAATCCGTCTATAAAATGATCCCAATGTAACTCATCTTTCACCAAGATCCCCAAATATTTACCACAAACCCTAGAAGCCAAATAACCTCAATTAACCCAATTGCACCATGAATACCAAACACGAGATCATAGATCTCACTTCCTCATCTTCCTCATCCTCTTCATCATCATCAGTGGTGAATCAAACCCATGGTTCCATTACTTTCCTCAACCCTATCCAAGACCAAATAAATCGCCCTTTCTTCCTTCTTGAGAAGATGGCGGTGTAGTGAATCCAAGTGAATCTGCGATGATTACGATGACTCCTATAAGGAGGAACTTCTTACTCCCAACCTCCGGCACCTCGGTCTCAACAAAGACCTCGTGCGAGAATCCGCCACTCCCAAAGATAGAGGTGGTTCTTGGTCTCCTGCGCCATCTTTTGGTGCATGAACACACATCGTATAGAAGAAGGGCTTAAGGAGGGTGGATCGATTGCATTTGGTTGAAATGAATAGATGAAGCACAAAGGACACGATAGTTCTCTTCGTCATCCTGCGTGGTCATCGTCATCATCAATCGTTTTCATCAATCCATCCTCCATTTTGGTCCTTAGCATCTTCGTCGTCTTTGGTCATGCATATCCAACCGGCCGGTTAGGCGAATGGGTGGTTATGCAAGACCTACAAAAGCAAAGCCGACATTTAAGCATATCCGACATTCCATTAGATTTGAATGAAAGATATACATTAGATTAGGCTTAGCTTAAGTGTCTGACTCGTATCTTGAGGATGCAAAATAGAAGTTGACTTTATGTAGTATGTGGTGTAAAGCATTTCTTGAATGAATGAATGAACAATTTGACTTCAATTTCTTTTCTTTCGGTATTATCTTGATGAGAATCAAATTGTATGCTTGATATTTGTTATCGGAAGAAACAAGCAACACTCTTTCGACTATCGACCATGTACTAATGAGCCACTCTTGATGAATTTGATCTTGATCATGGGATGTATATCTGCAATCCGGATAAGGAATAGACAAAATGCGCGATGAGACAAGCGCAAAGCAGACACTAAAACATACACAACAACAAAAACAAACAAACTAGAGAAATATTAGAAGTTAGTGTTAGAGTACAAACTAAAATATAAAAACAAACAAAAATCTGCGAGTAAATATAAAACAAACAAAAATCTGCGAGTTTGCACAAATCCTCCACAGGCATATGCCTCCCCGAGGCCTATGCCTCCCTTAAACTATCGGTCAAGGGTTTAGCATTCCAATATTGACCACGAGGTGTTGAAACCTTGGTCCATCAAGCGCTTTTGTTAATAAGTGCGCCACATTATCATCGGTATGGATTTTAGCCACTTTTATCAAATGTTTTCATAAGCATCTCTTATAAAGTGGTGCACGATTTCAATGTGTTTCGTTCATTGTGAAAAGCTGGATTTTGACTATGCGAGATGGTACTTTGATTATCTATATGAATTGTAGTGTTCATAAAGTTGTACCCATAGTCCGACAATTGGTTACGAATCCAAAGGACTTGTCCGACAATTTGCGGTGACAACGTACTACTGCTTGATGGTTGAGGTGGCCACAATGGTTTGTTTCTTGCATTGCCAAGAAATCAACCTTTGCCTAGAAATTGGCGACCTCGGTTGTGGATCTTCTATCGGTTGCACCGGCATAATCACTTTGTCACTATATGCTTCTAACTTGAAAGGAGATTCTTTTGGGTACCAAAGGCCTAAAGAGGTTGGCCTTTGAGGTACTTAAAGATCTTCTTCTGACATTGAGATGGGAAGCAAGTGGGTGACTTGATGTCGAGAACAAACACTCACGACAAAGCGTAATATCGGGCCTTGAAGGCATCGGATACATCAATGAACCAATCATGGACTGTCTGGATGCACATTCACGGTAGATCGGTTCATTATTTGCTTTAGTCTTTGGAGCTTCATAAGGTGTGGTGGCGATCCTAACACCTTCCATACCAAACTTCTTGAATGTCCCTCACATATTTATCTTGGTGATAAAGATGCCATCTTGTTCTCTTGAACTTGGAGACCCAAAAGAAAGTAAGTTCTCCATAGCACTCATTTGAAATTCACCCTTCATAAGTTCCTCGAATTCCTGCACCAAGCTTCGTTTGTGGAACCAAATATAATGTCGTCACATACACTTGCACGAGAATGATGTCGGAGTAATTCTTCTTGAGGAGCGAGTTTTATCAATAGCACCTCTCCTATAGCCATGCTTGTGAGGAATGATGAAAGCCGAGCATACCAAGCTCTTGGAGCTGATGTAAGCCATAGAGAGCTTTAACAACTTTGTAAACATGATTTGGGTGATCGGGTCTTCAAATCCCTTTGGTTGAGAGACATAAACCTCTTCTTCAATCTCACCATCTGAAAAGCACCTTTGACATCCATTTGATACACCATGAAGCCCATATAAGAAGCATAAGCCAAGAAAATGCGAATTGCTTCAACTCGCATGAGGGCAAACACTTCATCATAATCAATTCCTTCCTCACATGCGAAGCCTTGTGCTACTAACCTTGCTTTGTTTTTGATCACAACACCCGAGCATCTCTCTTATTCTTGAACCCACTTTGTCCCAATGGCATATTTGCCATCGGGTAGTGGAACCAAGATCCACACTCTTGATTGTGAAATTGTTGCATCTCTTCTTGCATTGCTTCTAGCCAACTTGAATCATTAAGAGCTTGAGATACCTTTGGTTGGTTCCACTTGAGAGAAAACAAGCAAGCAGACAATGTTTGAAGTACGTGTGATTGTCTCTTTGTTGGTTGGAGACATAAGAGAAAAGCAATCTGTCAAATTGAGGACTTGTGATAGCCCTTGAGTTCTAACGGTGCGGAAGATCACCTATGATGTTGGATTGAGGATGAGCAATATTGATCCTCACGAGTAGCGATGGGGTTGACTTCAATGGATGAATCAAGATTAGTGATGGTTGGTTCAAATTGACATCATAAGAGGGTGAGGTGAAGATGCCGACTTTGGGTTGATGATTTCCAAGATCGAAGGTTTTGGAAGCGTGTATAGGGTTCACCAAAGTCGAAGATACTTGAGAAGGAGCAGCATAGCCTTGATTTGGGGATGGAGGGTGTGTGAGTCAACTTCGGCAGAACACGTTGTTTCTGCGACTCCTTCATTAGCTACCCTTCTTTCGGTTCTCTGCTTCAAGCGTGGCGACAAATTCTTGAGTCGAAGCCTAGCAAGGTCCTCGGCATAATGAGAGTCATCTTCATCACTCGAATCGGCGGTATCCTTGGAGGTGGTACACGCAATATTGTTAGGAGAGAAAGAAGGCACAAGTATGGGTTGCTCATCATCTTCAAACTCATTTTGAGTCATCATTTAAGGGACTGCATTGTCGGTGGGAGAAGCTTGAGAACACGCATTTTGATTAGCCAAGTGTCTAGTGTAACCCAAAGAGTCGGTTAAGTAGTCAAGGTCAAAAGACCACGAATGACCACATCCTTGAACATTATGCTTGTCTTCCAAAATCTCGGGTTCAACGTCTCCTCTATCTTCTTGGCTTGCAAATTATACACCACATGAGGCCTTACTATGAGTGAATAACCCACAATATAACCATCATCGACCTTCTCATCAAACTTTCCCAACGGATCACTTGTGTTCGAATGGTCACTTGACAACCAAAAGGTTTTAGGTAGTGAATAGCGGGAACCTTTCAAAGAGAAGTTCATATGGGGTTTTGAGTTGTGGTGCAGTAATGGACACCTGTTTAGCACATAGCGAGCGGTGCCATGACTTGATCCGAACATAGTGGGCGGTTTAGAGAGTGCAAGCATGGATCTAGCGACCTCTATTAAGGTCCTATTCTTTCTTTCGGCCACCCCATTTTGTTGTGGGGTTCTTGGATTACTATAGTCCCTTTTATGCCTTTTGACCCACGAGTTCTATAAGAATAGCATTTTGAACTCTGTCCCATTATCACACGAATACCCTTAACCTTTTGTTCAGTGATTTTCAACAAGAGTGATGAATTGATCGACGCTTGAGATGTTTCATCTTTGGTTACGAGAAAGAAAACCCAACAAAATCTGCTATAGCCATCGGTGATTACCAAGCGAAGAACTTATGATCAATGCTTGACTTGAGTTGGACCAAAGCAGATCCATGTGAAACAGCGAAGAGGTTCGATAATGATGCTCATAGCATTGATAGCTTTATAAGAAGCTACGTGTTGTTTTCCTTTGTTGCAAGCGACACAATTGTGATCATTTGTGAAAACTTTGGTGGGAAGACCTTCAACAAGACCCATTTAGAGAGTTTGTTAATGGTCTTGAAATTCACATCGCCATTCTTCTATGCCATTTAGTGGACTCATCAAGAGATGCTTTAGCCACCAAGCAAGTGAGGTCACCACTGGTTGAACTTCATTAAGGTTGAATGTGTATAAATTGTGAGTCGAGGAACCTTGATGAGAATTGAAGTTTCTTACGGGAGTTTGAAGTCTTTAGGCGGACACAAGACATTCATTCTCGATGAAGAGAACTTTGTTCTTAGTGTCATGATTTGTGAAGCAGAGAACAAGTTGAAATGTTGAAGTTCCTTAACAAAGTACACATTTTCAAAATCTAGATGAGGTGTCTTTATGGTGCCTTTCCTGTAATACTCCATCACTTCCTCCAAAGTTACATTGCCTCCTCCTTCTATAGGGACAAAATTGTGCATCATATCCTGTTCCCGGACATGCTTACGGAACAACCACTATCAACAATACCAATATTCTTATGCTTAAGGGATGATCCTACAAACAACAACAAAAATATATACAAGCAGTTAGTATTCGGTGGAGGTTCAAGTCATTCTTGACTTGACACGCCTTATGGATCACGAGGTTTAGGGCATGAAGTTTTAGAGGATCCACCATTGTTCTTGGTCCTCCATTGATAATTTGGTCCTTGTTGGTCCAAGAACAACTCTTGAGGGCTTCGCGGTGTTCCCATATCCCATCCGGCATACATGGAGTCAACATATGTAGGCCAATGACCATGTTTAAAGTATGGGCTCGTTGGTTGGCCATAAGGTCTAGTGGTGAACTTCTCCAATGAGAGTCGGTTTTAGGCGCTTGTGGGACATAAGGTGGAATATTAGCAACATTGGTCGATTAGGTTTGTGTTTACGGAGAGTAGCACATGCACCCAATCTTTGTTCATAAAAATCACAATCCTTAATCAAATGAAATTTCTTGCCACATACAAAACATGTCTTCTTCTTAGAAGTTTTATTCAAATAGGAAGATGTTGGATTACATGCGAAGTACTTAAAAGCAGATACATTCAAGGAATTGTTTTTAACGATGATTATTCAAACATTTAAAGATAAGTCTTGGGAGAGGCTGTCTTGGAAGTTGATTCTCGTGACTTCCTAGAGGGCTCACAAGTAGGCGGGGTGCGAGGCTTGGGTGTTGGTTCGAGGCTTGGGAAGGTCGGACTTCTCATTTGAATCACGACTTTCATAGGAAGTAGACCCTTGATCCGATGAATTGTCCTTTGTCGAGCAAGAGACAAACTCATTAGATGAGGTATCGAGTGCAGCAAGTCTTTGACTTTTGCCATATAAGTGATGTGATCCATCAAAGTCAGCGATGATGGATAGGTGCGTGGGCATGAACTCACCTCTAATGGGACCGGGGACGACATGCATTTTACCTTCTTTAACATAATTAGCTAACCTGGCGATGTAGGTTTCGCCCATCATACTTAGCCACGGACCTACATATTTTTGAAAACCTAAACCTATAGGACATGTCGAGATTGACTAGTATAGATGATTCTATTTAAGCTTTTACGGACATTTGCCATTCATTATTCCTATCAATTTCCTCAGCTAGTTTTGCCTTAAGTTCTAGGTTCTCGAGACACTGACTTCATCCTTTGCTTTCTCGAGACGGTTTAAGTAATTATTTGCAACTTCTAGATCAAGCTGTAACACTTTTATCTTTTCTTCATAAGCTATTTGATTCTTACGAAACCATACTTTTGTCTTTCTCGTTTTTAATGCAAGTTTATGAGCTTCATTATCAATATAACATGCATCAAACTTAGGTTTCATAGCATCAAATTCTTCCTTAAGTTCATTGTATCTAAGACTACGACCAAATATACAATTGTGTACACGAGATAGTCCCATTAAGGCAAGCGATCATGCCTTTCATCCGAAGTGCACCTTGCAAGCGGTCAAGCTTGTCGGTATCATGAGCTTCCTCATTAACGAGGTTCATGTAGTCCAGTTGACTGTTCATCCATGGTGAGGAGAGGCTGCTGAGCTCCGACTTCTGCATTTCTGGCGATAGGAAAGATATTTGGCTCCATCTCCATTCTTTACGTCCTTGCATTCTCTTGAGAAATGCCCCATCGATGACAAGTGTAGCACTTGACTTTCCCCTATCAAAGCGGTGGTTCCTTTCCTTGAAAACAAACTTCCTTCGACCTTCTCTTCAAACCTTTTGATGTCCTTGTGACAATGCCACTGCATTTTCGACTTCATTTCCTCCATTTCAAGAGGTCCACGATCAAAGTCTTCATATGCAAGATCTTCTTTGAGTATCATAGTCGACAACAAGCGAATGAAGAACATCCTCCATCACACTACTAGACCTAGCTTGAGAACTTGGTGGAGTGGGACGAGGGTTATGTGGTGAAGGGGAGTTGAAGATGATGATGGAAAGTAGTTGGAACTAGGAGATGATGGAAAATAGTTGGAGCTAGGAGCTTGTACCATCATGTTGGAATGAGATGTCCCAACAAAAGGCTGCATGGTTAGAAGAAGATGTACGGTAGGGAGTCGACATACGGTTCAAGAGTTACGAGTGCATTGTATAGCTCATCAAGGTGAGCATGTCCAACCCTCCTTTAGCCTTGAGTGCAATACTAACATGCAACCATGATGGTGGCAAGGACCGCAAGAACTTTGAGTTGCAATCTTCATTGTCGGTTTAGCATTCGGTGATTCGGTGACTCAAGATCCTATGGAACTGTCGTATCCCTTGTGGATACCTTCTTCTTCGATATGTTGAAGTCTGAAGCTGTTGTCTTAGCATGGACTTCCTCATTCTCTTTGATTCTTCATTTCCACGAACCTTGCTTTGAGAGCCATCCATATGTCTTTAGCATCATCCATATGGTGAAAATCACATAGATGATCTTGGTATGGCTTGAAGCGAATAGTTTTCACTTTATGCTCTCTGCATGGCGGCACTTCTTGAGTTTTGGTGGAGCCATGATAAACTTCCATCTCATCGGGAATCATCTTCTTTAGACTATTTCCTTTCTTCACTACTTCCCAGATTCCAATCAATATTGGAAATCCAGTTTTCCATCTTCATAGTCCAAAGTTCATATTCTTCCCTCTTTAAATAAGGAATTTACCATTCTTTGTTTGTGAGGCGAAATTTGTTGCATGGAAGTGGTGTTGGTGTTGTTTGTGTTGGTGACTTCATTTTCATTATCGGATCCGGGCATGGTGAATGAATGTTTGATTGTATGGGGTGAGAATGGTTCTTAGTATCGTAGAGACTTTCAGAGGCTCGATACCACTTGTTAGAAACAAAGACCTTGATAGATCTTAAGCACTCGGAGATCGTTAGTGTTGCCTATGTAATCACAAGCAAACTAATAGAAGATCTCTACAACTTAGTATTGTAGCGGAAAATAAATACAAGTTATAATAACTAAGAACACTTTTGATCCTCTATGGATCTTTGATTATAGAAACTCTATGTTTGGATAGAATACAAGACTTGAGAAACTTGAGAAAAGCTTATCTATTACAAACTAATATGGTTTCTTATATAGGCAAGAAACCCTAATGAGCGTTGACAATTTACGCTTCTACTACTAAACTAGACTAAGCATGCAACTAGACAAGCATGCAACTAATCATATTGTTTTGTTAATCATTTTGTTTATTACGATAAGCTCTACATGTCTGGCGCCAACCTATACATACAGTGACTTTTACTCTAAAGCGAGCTTATCTCTCTACGTGGTTCCCACTTTCGTGACACACACCTTTATCACTTCTATTTGAAGTATAACCGGCGACATCAATTCTTCTTGATGAGAATCTCTTGTTGAAGCTTGGCGAGAATCGATGGTTGTGCTTGGCGAGAATCGGTGGATTACCTTAATTCCCAACTTGTTTTTGATTATGCATCTTTGCTCATCAACATCATCATATAGTTTTAATACCTGCGAAATGATTTTGTCTTTGGATGGACCGACTTGTGGTGGTGGAGAGATCTTTGGAGAAACCATAGGAGAGATGCTAGCCATGAAGATTGTGCAGGCGATGGGTTCATCATCGACATCGAGTCAAATGCATCACAATCGACTACTTGAAAGGCATTCGATGATTGTGACCTATTTCACGAATTGGTTGCTCATCACATCGCATCATATGTCTTGGCATTCCCTCGACGAAAGAAACAACAACTCTTCTTCATCCAAAGTCGCTCCATTATCCACGAGCTTGCACAAGCAACATCTTATCCTCAAGTACTCGGCATTCGTGGGCGCTTTGGAGATGTGATTCCTTGCAATATGTCTCTCTCCACCATAGTTGTAGCATTTGATTGGCTTTGTTTGTCCTTGATTTCCAATCCTTCCCGATTCGATTACCAACATATCCTCTACCAACTTCACCTCTTCCTTGTTCATCTTGTCTTTCTTGAGCTGGTTGCACCATAACCTTCCCATCTCGGCGGTGGCTTGATTGTGTGGATTGGATGATGTTACGAGGTTGTTGTTGGTGTGTGGGAGAGAGTTCATGTTTTGACTAATCATGAGAGCTAGTTGATTAATGAAGTTACCACGTGTGCATCGACATCGACTTGTTTGAACATTGGATCGGGAATGAGTTTGTGATTACCATTACCCATGGGTATAACTTGAGAAGCTTTGGTGGTAATTAGACATTTGTGTAAAAGGTAGTTGAATCATTTGATGAGCTTGTCTCTCTGGTTGGTTTTGGCGATCAAGAATCCTTTTTCAAACATAACATGCCTCTCATTACGAAGAGGAATGCATAGAGTTGCTCATAGTTTGTATTCTTAAATCCTTTGGTTAGCTTCACGAGGTGACAAACTTGTGCCATTCGGGATTCATGTTGTTCACAAATTTTTAGTTCAATTTGAATGTTTGGCATGGTCATTTTGATGTTCCTCATGTCATTCACAAGCTTATGGAATCTCACGTAGTACTCATAGACGCTCTCATCGGTTTCATCTTGAAGTGTTCAAATTCATCATAGAGTTGTGATTCTTTGTCTTCCATAGTTAATTCGAACACGAGAGAAGCATCTTGACATTATCCCACATGCCTTGGCATCGGTGTTGTGATTGATCGACTTGTAGATATCTTTTGGAAGACCTTGAAGTATAATGTTGGAAGCCCCGATATCGACATCGAATCTCTTTTCTCCTTATCATTGAGCTCATCATATGTCTTTGGTGCATCCATTCCATAGATCATCGTTCCATCTGCAATTGTATCAATTAAGTCTCTTGTAGTCTCAATCGATAAGGTCCTTCATCAATGGATTTGAGAATGTTGACTCCATTTTCCTTTCCAAGGCAATACAATCGATTCGTTGAGCCCAAGAGTCGTAGTCGGTTATGTCAACCATGGGTGGGCGAGTATCTGAACCATTTGCTTGAACATCCTCGGCAGCAGTGGAGATGATTGTAGGTGCGTTGGTAGACATGTTGACAGATTACACGAGATTTTATAACTCTATGATTAAACCGGAAATAGATTCTTTCACGGGTTTTACTAAATCAAGAGAAAACCGTATAAACAAAAGTCAACCAAGTCGCTAAGAAATCTTGAACCAAGTCGCTAAGCATCAAGTTGCTAAATATCAAGTCGCTATAATGCCAAGTCGCTAAGACACATCAAGTTGCTAAATAACAACTCGCTAAGATCCAAGTCGCTACCACCAAGTCGCTGAGAATTATGACAACAAGTCGCTAAGCACCAAATCGCTAAGTCAGTCAAGTCGCTAAATAGCAACTCGCTAAGAAACTTAAGTACAAGTCGCTAACAAAATTGAAAGCAAGTCGCTACCTTCCCAAGTCGCTACCCGTAGTGGAGAATCCACTAAGTATCTTGTTTGTCAACTTGTCTCAAAAGTCAAGTCGCTAGGACCAAGTCGCTACCAAAACACACTCAACTCGCTACCTTTTATCAAAGCAAGTCGCTAAGATGAAATTCACTCCGAGAACCAAGTCGCTACCAAGAAAACTTCAAAAACACACTTTTCAATCCAAAACAAGCTCAACCACGGTGATTCAAGCTTACCAAATCAAGACCCAAACACATACAATGATTCTAAACACAAAAGTACACCCAAAATTCAAACTTTAACACTATAAATGAACCAAATGATTCCAAAAACCACTAAACTATTTCAAACTCAAAACCATCTAAAAACCACTAGAAATCCAAGGATATGAAAGAGATGATCAAACCATGGCTCTTGATACCATTTGTAACATATTGGATTTCACATACACATCAAATCATTAACACAAGAGGCGTAAGTAAGATGATTTTCTAGAGAGAAAGGGTTAGAGGTTTGGGAACTTAGTGAGAGAAAATGAACATATTATTATGAGCTCCAACTCTCTACCTTGAGAGGTAGAGAGTATTTATAGTCCTTACATAAATCGCCACCTACGGGTACATGGATCGGGCATACAGGTGGGTAAATACCGTCCGTCCTCCACGGTGTTACTTAACTTATAATAATCTACGACTACGAGCTTTTAACGATTACATATACTTGAGGTGACCGACTCTTTAATAATCGGATTTACTAAATCCTATGATTTGAAAATTGTGATCGGGGAGAATTTGTGATTTAAATTGGATATAAACCGATAATTCAATAAGTGGTTTTATAAAGATAATAACAAGCTCTCCTCCCTACATGTGCCAAACGATTTCAACTTTTCCATGCACATGTTAAGGTGGAGCATCTATCTCAAACCAAAAAGGATTGAAACGCGATTGATTTGTCTCGAGTGCGGTTCTCTCTAATATGTGCAAAACACTTTGATTCTCAATGCACATATTGAGGGGGCGATCATATGAAAACCTCATCCTTCCCAAAATATTTGGTACAAAGTCCTTAAAATACTCGATTTGATAAAGGAAGTGATGATGATATCTTCGAAAAACATCATTAATCAAAGATTGAATTTCTCATTCTTAATCTAAGATTTCAAAGTTCTCTTGCCTCCATGTGCGAAAACAATTTCAAATATTTGATGCACATGTTGAGGGGAGCTTTTTCTAAAATATCAAAAAAAAACAAAACAAACAAAACAAAACAAAACAAAACAAAACAAAAAGGTACAAAACGTTTTGATTTTATATCACAAGTACTGGATTGATTTTCAAATGGTTTTCAATTGGTTTCAATGGCGAAGAACAATACCAAAAGACCGACCAAATTTACTTTATGCATGGAGATATAAGGATGGTTAGGTTAGGTATTCGTTCCCACGATCCCCTTGAGCCGGAGGGATCTACCCAGGACAATTCACTAGATAGTGTAGAAGTCCTTAGGTATGATGAAAAAGGAGAAAAGTGAGAAATGGGAAGAGTGCGGATGAGAAAGAGCTAATCTTGGAATAAACCCAACAAGGTTCTAGTTATGAAATCTCGGTAAGCTTGAAGGGGTTGAAGAATGAAAAGAATTAAATGTGAAAAGGGTAAAAAGAAATAGCCCTCCATTAATTCAACCTTAGGGCATAAACCGGGTTCAATACATATGCTCTTGGTGTCTACTAAGGTAACACCGGTATTGAAGACAAGGCGTCATGGACCCGGTGGCCTCGCACCTAACTTCCTAAGCTACTCAAGTTCCTCTTAAAAGGACTTGTTTCATTCTCACGGGAACCTACATAATCTATCGACTTTCTCTTAGAGATTGTTGATATTGAAGAAGGAGACCTCTCCCTAGTCTCGGCATAGGAAACCAAAAGTGCACTATTGAGTCTAGAGCCAATAGATCATCAATAAATCTCATTAGGACACAATATTCTTGAAGACTTCTTTGTTTCACACAATGTGGAAAGTAAGAATATAATTAAGAGTCATCGCATTACCCTTGTGGTATTGCCGGAACATCGAGTGATATGTTGAATATTCACAATGAAGATGGAAAGCCTTCTAGAGCCAACATCAAACAAGCTCTTGTGGGTGGCATGTGAGATCTATCAATAGATCAACCATGTGACAAGCGGATAGAAATGATGGGGCAATTCAATCTTGAATCAACCTAGGACACGGAAATGGATTGTGGGATACCTTTGAAAACCGGTCGTTGTGCTTATAAATTCTTTTCTCATAGCACATCGATCGTGTATTAATGTTTCAAAATTAAAAGGGTATTTATGATTGAAAATTAATTTTCCTATAAAACCTTCGTCGATCGCAAAACTCTTTCTACAAGTGATACGCGATTGTTTTCAAATCATTTTATCAATCGATAAATCTCAATTTCTTTGGTTCACTCACTCGAGTTGTCTTCTTTGAGACGTTTCGGTTTGAGAACGGCTAGAGCATTGCGAAACCACGTCATGGAGATTCTTGAACTCTACGATCACAGCGTCTTGTCTTGATCAACGGGAACCGTGGGCGTGTACCTCAATTCAACGAAGTGATCAAAGAGACTTCCGTGCCCTTTATTGCTAAGCGTTGTATGCGGGATCACCCAACGGTTGCGGTGATCGAATGAGGCGTCAATCCATAGCCGCATGCTCACACATCACATTCATGTCTAAAGATATCATGATAAGTGCATATCTTGAGAACGACTATGATATTTTCACTCCATGCTTACGCTACGCTGCTGCAAATATCATGAATCAACAAAAGGCTTCGATAAGAAGATATCATGATCCGAATGTGAGCATGTCGCCCAAAAGTCACAACTTCACATGATGGCAACACATCAAAGGATGAGTCATCGATTTATGGTGGTGACGATCTCAATCTTGGCTTAAAACTCATTATCACGTGGATCGGTTAAAGACCTCCACTTGAATTAACAAAACATACGGAACATGAAGAATCAAAGACTACAGACTCTGAGCAAAGAACTCAATCAAGAATCCAAGAACAATCAAAATGTAATATCTGTTTGTATTCAATGTAAATTGAGGTGACCTCCTTGGGGAGATTATTAGGATTTAGAAATCCGGTAGTTAAAGAGTCGGTCACCTCAAGTATATGTATTCGATTATAAAGCTCGTAGTCGTAGTCATTTAGTGTTAGTGAGTAGTTGGTTAAGTAACACCGTGGAGGGAGACGGGTCTTTACCCATTGTATGCACGATCCACGGCCGTGGGAGGCGTGTTTTGTAAGAAACTATAAATACCCTCTACCTCCCAAGGTAGAGGGTTGGGCTTCAATATCATTTTGTTTGTCTCACTAAAGTTCCCAAACTCTTCTACTTTCTCTCTAAAAACTCATCTTATACGCCTTGTGATTGTGTGTTTATGTGTTTATGTGTTTATGAAATCAATATCTAAAAAAATCATAAACCAATTCAATTAGCCCTAAAAATCAAAGCACAAAGAAACATAATCGAAATCGCTTAACCCAACAATCAACCACTTAACACATGAAAAACAGTGCGTAAACATAATAAGTTGCGATTTGACCCATTTTCCTAATTGCTACCCGTCATCACATATTTTTAAAATACTAAAGGTATTTAGGTTTTATTCAAACTAATTTCATGACACTAACAATTTTGACCCAACTATTAAACCCAAATATTTTAAAACATGTACTAAAACACAGGAAAAATGAAATAAGCATGAAGAAAATTTTTCACTTTGTGTTGCAATAAATGATTAGGCTCAGATCGTATACGATAGTCATGTCATGAAGTATCCGAATCAGACTATGAATGCAAAGAACCCGGTTGCGGCGACCATATATGCTATGCCACCCGATGATTGCCCCGCCAAGCTAAGGTTGGATCTTCAATGATTCATTTCACTTCCTAAGATTATAACAATCATCACAACCTATTTGAAAGACATCATTATGGTTAGTAATGAGCAATAGTAGCTACAATGCTCTCCGATTGCTCTCCACACAAATACTATAGTGATCCTTGTTGCGCAACTATGGAGATATAACAATCAAATGAGAAAACTCGCGGTCAAATCTAAACAAAGCGCTTAGTCACTTGAGAAGGCTCATAAATATAGCGCAAAAGGAAAATTATATTGAAGAATTTATGGCTTGCGACTTAAAAATCGGATGAACCACTAAGCTTAAGTACGAAATAAATAATATATACCTATTATTTTTATGGTAACGTCTATTAGTATTATGTATAATATAATGAGGCTCGGATGCAGTGAAGATGGAAGCCACATGAAACACATGGCATGGTGCAACCATAATTTCGATTGTGGTACTTGACCAAAGCACGATGCTCGATAAGTGCAAATGCAAAAGTTTTGTCATCGCCTTAATCATACATAATACTAAAGGGCCTTCAAAATGACATCTTTTTGTCGTTTCAAAACAATGTCGAGAAACTATAGTTGTTGTGTTAGTGTGAATATCACACACGAAGCACATAAAGCGTAATTTCTGAATCCCATATTCTTTATAGACGCGCATTACCATTACCTATAATAGCTAAAGTGTAACAATGAGGCTCAGACAGTGTGAACGTAAAGAAAAGACACACTCACCTTGGTCGCAACTTCAAAATGTTGCCCGCCAAGACACAAACATTTTGGTTTTAAGCGAACCCGTTCGATTTATCACGACCGATTATCTGCTTATCATACCTAATACTAAACAACATTCAAATACGACCCATGAACATTTCGGATACCGTAGTTCACAATGCAGAACAAAACGAAGAATCATAAAAGAAGATACACCCGCCATGGTCGCAACCTTAACAGTTACCCGTTAACAAACACAAAAAACTACACCCTTTTCCGATGCTATTTATTTATGATGATTTTCTAATAAAAAAGTCATTCCAAGAAGAAAAAAATCTAATTTTTAGTGGTTAACTTTTACATTTATATTTTCAAGCAATTTATAACCTCAAAAAAAACCCCAAAATTCATAAGAAACACAAAAGCTTTAAAAAAATATATAATTAACAAATCCCCCAAATTATGAGAAACCCCTGATTTAAAAATTCAGATTTTAAATATGTATGATCTGTAATAATCATTAAACCTCAAGGTAATGAAGCTGAATTTTGTATAAAAAAATGAGCGGCAGGAAAATATACAAAATCAGTCATCTAATTTCAATCTTATCCCCAAACCAACCCAATTATACGTAACTAAATAAGGAAAAAAAGGAAGAAATAGATAGGGAGCACATATCTTGTGGTTAGATTGAGGCACCAAGCTGTAGCATGCTAGAGGTGGCAAAAGCACAACCTTTCTAAGCATTAAAAAACCGGTGTTAGATGTGGATTTTAATTGGGCTCCGGTTAACCTGAGCAATTGAAGAGAGAAGTGTGAGCGGCGGATATTAGGTGTTCATGGGTTGGGTAATACCGAATAAACCGAAAACCAAAACCGAATCAAACCGAAAATAAGCGAACCGAACTTGTATGATCGAATTTTTCAAACCGAACCGAACCGATTTAAATATTTGGTTTCGGTTCGGTTATGGTTTTAACTATCTAAACCGAAACCAATTTAAATAAATGTATATATTTTTTATAAAAAATATTAAAACTCTTTCATATTCTATATATAACATTTATTAAGCTTGATTTTCTTTTTATACTAAAAGTATATATAAATTAATAAATGAATTAAAATTATTTAATTCGGGTTATTGATTCGGTTTTCGGTTATGGGGGTTCGGTTTTCGGTTATCTTGATTCGATTTCAGTTTGGTTTAATCGTTTGAATTCGGTTCGGTTCGGTTTTTGGTTATACCCATAAAATTTTTAACCGAACAATCCGAACCGAATAAACCGAACAACCCGAATAACCGAACCGATGAACACCTAGCGGATATGCAGAAATAATTTGGGCGGGTCAAAAGGTTACGGGTTAATCTAACGGTCAAAAGTTACGGGTTAATCTAACATATACAATACAATGGTAAATGTAATATATATATATATATATATATATATATATATATATATATATATATATATATATATATATATATATATATATATATACTAGATATTGAAGCCACCGATGGGCGGACATGAATATGAATATTGTTTGCATATATTTACATAGCGAAAGAAGGATGTTAAATAATGATATTGGTAATCATCGAGATCACTTTCTACCACGATCATGCGTTGAAGTAGATTCTTGTAAGTTTGGTTTAGGAGATAAAATTAATACAAACACAAATCAATTACGCAAATCCTTTCATTAACCGCATCCCTCCCGAATTCCTTTTCCCTATACCCATAGAGAGCTAGTGCACATTTAGTTGACAATAAAGAAAATTTTATTAATGATTTGATGAATCTAAGAAACACCATGATAAAGAAAATCATAGAAACACGGTGATAATCACCATACTATCTCGTTAATGAGCTTGACATACATGAGAGGAAAACACATGACACAATAATTAATCAAAAATTTAATGTTGGACCCTTGATCATGACTAAATTACCTTGGAACCTATTCTAAGTGACCGCCTAAAACCAAACTTGATATTTAACCTTTTGTTGATGTGCTCCCTTGACCAAATGTTTACATGGTCACTTTCCATCACCATTGATGTTCCACGGTTTCTCCTTCATCGTTGTACTTTAAGTACCTTTTTATGCAAAACATATTGTTATACTTAGAAATATACGTGTAAAAATAGTATATATGGCAATCATTATAATTAACCACATTATATTATAGGTAAACTCAAGTAAAATTTTGCTTTAAACTATTGTAAGAAAGACTTTGAAAAATTCCAAAGAATGGTTATGTTAAAAGTGTAAGAGTAAAAGTCTTAACATGTAAAATGATTGAATGCTTAACATAAGTTTTATGTATTCTTTCTCCGAGACGGATATGTATTTTTTGTTCAATGTATACATGACTCCACCCAAAGTGATTAGGTTTAAAAATATATACACTACTAAAAAACCATATGATGCAAAATAAAATAGATCGTTTGACACTCTAACGTGCTTGCTCTTTTAAACTGTTCTTCCTTTTCTTCATAATTAGAGAGTGCAAAGACTTGACCGAATCACTCAATCGTGAGAAGTTATGATATGATGGATTTGCAAATTATTGTCTCAAGAACTATTGAAATACTATATAATATATGGGTTCTTACGGTGAAAAATTCCTTTGAAAGGGGTGTGTTTATGGGCTTTGGCTTGGGAACCGAATCTCATATCTAAAGAAAGTAAGATATTATCGTAAGTGAGTGCGATGTTGTTGGGCTAATGATGATAAATATGTATGAAAAAATAAAAAGCCAATAAAAACATACCTTTTGGATATCTTCCCTCAAAGCAGCTATAAATTTTCAAGAGGAGTCATGAAGTCGTGATAAGATACTTGAATCAAATTCACATTAGATTATCGATTTTATTAGATAATATTTGACCTTGAAACTCAAAGGAAAGCTTTTCATAATTGGCTCCATAACTAACCTTTGGGTAGAAATCCGATGGCGAGAACTTATCAAAATGAACATGGCTAAAATCCATCGTCATCCGTCTCACCCATATATACTCTCACACGAAAATAATTGCAATGATGTAATTTTACCGTGATGAAACTCAATATTGAAGCAAGATTCTAGTTCTTGACCTTTAAATTTTTCTTCACGGTATCATTGCTTTTAGATCGAATACCTCACCTTTAGGGCCCGTTCTCATTAGAGAATCGGGCTTTAACATAACTACACCCTCCATTAGATCGAAACATTCCATGCATTATCCAAAGTGATCTTCCATATCCCTATTTACATATAATGTATCGAGACTTTAATGTCTCGATAAAAAAGTTTACATGGTTATATGAAAAATGTTATCTTCGCCACTTGAAAACTCACCTTCATATTAAACGCAACCATCTAAGCACCATGCATCCATGCCTCAAGTGGTATGAAATTCGTAGAGGTAACTTGTATTCCCTTTGAAAACCCGAAGAATATTCTTTTGAGTAAACCTAAAGATAAATCACTAGTTATAAAAAGACTCCAAGCTTAATATATTGTTCACCATAACGTTTACCTTAATCCCTTCTTTGATTTAGCGACATGAATTCGATGAGTTCCAATTAAGATAAGTAGGTATTTTCACCTTGCTTTGCTTTTGTGTTATGTGTATGTGTGGGTTGGGGTGAGAGAGGGGAAAAGAAGGGTAGAAATGAAGTCTCGAGAAAAACATTGCGGCCTGGCGTATGTTGGGACTGCTAATGAAGCTCGGTAATTGAATATTGTATCGGTGCTCTAATGTTCAAAGTTGGATTAAAATACGTTTTAGGTCTTGATTCGTTCATTGATTATCTCTGCGATTATTGCTTCATCAATTAAAAATTGTCAATATCCGCACGTATTATTAATGGATTGAGTGAAAAGCATTTAACCGTTCCTTTTAAAATTTCTAATACCTCAACATTCAAAATCGTTAATTGATAAATGGCTCACGTCATCACTTGTGAATAGTTAGAGACATGAGTTGTTCACCTCATTCATTCTACCCTTGTTTGGGTTACTAAGTCCACCAATTGAGAAGATTGCAAAGAACCATAAGAATTTTGGTCGTAAATCAATTATCCGAGAAGCGAGAATTATACAATGAATGGAAAACACAAACCTATCAAGTAACCAACAATGTGAAATCCTCAACTCCTGCAGAATAACATCAACAAAATCGGACATATACACAACAAAATGAACCTAACATTTAAATCCTAATGTAATGAAACATGTCACACACCATAATCGCCTCAATGTGCAAAAACTTTGTTGTTAAAATCTGGGTGGCCTATGAGCAGGCCCGGATATAAGGAGGGGCAACATGGGCCATTGCACAGGGCCCCATAATTTGGAAGGGCACCAAATTTGTGAAAAGCCCAACTGATATATGCATATTACATTCCTATTTTAAAGCCCAAACAAATGATAATGCATGTTGCAATGCATCTGCCAAATTTTAATAGGATTGTTATTTAGACTTTACTATCTATATGTTCATACGAGTATACACGTCCGCAAACAAGAAAAAAAATCAGACGATAGTTTTGATCGCATCGGTCCGTAATAGTGTATGAATGGTTTATTTATTGCATTTTCGTAGTTGCTCCCCTAAGGTTTAGAACTTGAGTTAATGAGTTTGTCTAATAATTTTAAAGTATGATATTAATGAGTAATGACTGAGAATGATTTGTTAGATAATGATGATTATAAGGAGATGGTCAAGAACTTTGTTTCGAACTAGAAGAAATGCACTATTTATACAACAAAATAGTCTTTGTAATAGTATTTTTGGAAATTTATAACCTTTTTTAGCATCGATTAATATATTTGGATATTTGTAACTTTATTTTTAGCATCGATAACGAACGTTTTACTCACATATTTTTTTGTAAGAGGCCCCTTTTTAATTACGGCCCAGGGCACCCAAAATCCCCGAGACGGCCATGCCTATGAGGAATTGATCCAGGCTTAAACTTGGAAGCCTCGTGTCTAGCAAGTTCAGGAGGCACCGGACTATTGCCCTGCATAAGCATCTGCTTGAGATCATAAAACACATTAGTATCATCAAGAGTCAAGAAAGTAGTAGTTGTTCAGATAAGCACTCCAAAACATCTCAAATAGTAGTTTAAATAAGCATTCCAAACAGCCCCAACAATTAGTTTAAATAAGCACTCCAAACTGCTTCAATAATTAATTTCAATGATGTTGGGTCTATTATAGATTTGATGATACAAAACAAGAAGAATGAAACATGAAGGACTTAAAGTGACAAGAAGGGAAACTACAAAAAGATGGAGGATTTGGAAGATTCTAGAAGATATGCTTAAAAGATTATTTAGTTTCCTAATTGTATTGTTTCCTAATTATATTATGATTCCTCTTGTAAACCCTAGATGTCTCTAGTATATAAAGAGACATAGGGTCATTAGTTTTAGCACGGACGTATAAGATGTAGACGTCTAAAGGTGTGTGTGTGTGGGAACCTAGACGTAGGGAAAACGTCTAGGGTTTAGTTAGTTAGTGTTAGATCAAGTCTTTGATCTTTATTATTATAGTTAGTTAGTTAGTTTATGATAATGAAAAACCTTGTTCATTATAACGTTAATTCTTATTGAATATTCCGCTTTCGTTATTATGTGTTCCTAGATATAATATTAGACCTCGTCTAAGAGCTTTCAACGATCTTCACATTTGGTATCAGAGCGGGGAGCTCTTGATATAGGGATTCACAAGGTTTTCGTCGTCAATAAAAGAGCAGTTTTGAATAAGCAGCAGATCTTGTAAAAAGTTGTCGAAAAGCAGATCAGTTAAACGAAGGAAGCAGATCTGGTAAAGGACTATTTGTTGGCTTGTTACTTTATATCACGTGGCTTCATATCACGTGGGCTTTATTATGTGTTGTACGAAAGCCAAGTAAAAATTGTTTACTTCCATCAAGGCAGTATTGGTTTATCGAATTTTTTATTGGTACTTGGTATTCACATGGGGCCGTATTATAATGATGCTTGGAACTTGGAAATCAATACTGCATACACGTATCCTTGGCTATATTCAACGATGGGGTCGACATACAAATTTATTTGTATTTAATCTCGTGATGGCCAAGCGTTAATTTTGATCTAATATTCGATGTGGGGTCAATTTTATTGGCTATATTGATCAGCCGTGGGCCCCGCTAGTTGGTGATTCTACTCAAATCGTTCTTAACTTTCACATAAGGCTAGATGGTTGAATTCTATGTGATGCGGTACATGGTTATTATGCTGGACTTGCATTGTGATTGGTCCAAAGTCTAAGGTATTTGTACTGCATTTAATCGTTTATATCTAATTGGTCAATGATGCATTTGGTCAAGTCAGCAGTTGGTCATAAATTGCGGCGTTTATTTTTTAAACGATTTTCATCACGTGGGTTGAAGTCAAACAAGTTTCATAATTTTGTTTAGATTTTAAACGAAAGTACTGCTGAAGTGATTGTGAAAGTACTGCAGTTTATATGAAAGCACTGCAGTTTATATCGAAGGTGCTTCTACTTATGTTTGAAATCTTCTTGGTCTCGATTTTAAAATCTTGATGTTTATGAAATCTTACTCCTTCCCAATCTTGTTCATGGTTTATTCGAGGAGATTTGAAATTAAGGGAAGTCGAGCATGATATTTGGACGACCACACACGGAGGTTATTGTTCACACATCTGAGGAGTTTGGTTATTTGTTCTTAAAGGATTTTAAAAAGGCTCGTTATGGAGATTTATTGAAGAATTGATTCTGAAGAGGATTATTTATCACTTATTTGAAGGTGAAGTGAAATTGCTTGATTTGTGTTCTTATCATCTAGCTTGTTGAATCTAGCAATGTGTGATTTTTCTTATGATGCTCTATGCACACATTGGCTATCACTTAAAGGAGTTACATTGTAGTGCTCAGTGTCTCATACTAGTTGAGGATTCTTTTCAAGGGATTGCGGTCTACTTATATTTGGTGATACGTATAAGTATGGAGTTCCGTGGATAGTACATATTTAAGACACAAGTTTGGGAAATTCTACTTCTTCATCAAGTTCGTTATATTTGCTTTTCTTCACAAGTGATCATTACAAGGAGCTTACAGATTTTGAAGAATCAAGAAGATGGTTAACATATGATTTTTAGGATAAGCTTATTATTAAAAGTTTAACCATTTACATGCATCACTCAAGGGGAAGTGTTTGATTTTTACTATTGTTGATCATTATTACTACCGCTAGTTGGAGTTTTCTACTGTTTTGGATCCATTTTCTTATGATGCGTAATGGTGGGCGATTTGAAGCATTGGAAGTCTTAGATTGGAAGTATGATATTGGTTCGTGGTGGTCAAGATCATTATTTGCATCGTTCTCTATTTGTTGATAACAAAAGGGAAGAGATGTTTGAGTGACATGTTTAAGTCAAGGGAAGATTGTTTCATTCATGGTGATATTTATTTATCTCAACCACGCTACTTCGTCTGTGGAAGTTCGTACAAGATTAAGTGGTTGTTTTGTTACCATCAAATAGGGGAAGATTGTTGGGTCTATTATAGATTTGATGATACAAAACAAGAAGAATGAAACATGAAGGACTTAAAGTGACAAGAGGAAACTACAAAAGATGGAGGATTTGGAAGATTCTAGAAGATATGCTTAAAAGATTATTTAGTTTCCTAATTGTATTGTTTCCTAATTATATTATGATTCCTCTTGTAAACCCTAGATGTCTCTAGTATATAAAGAGACATAGGGTCATTAGTTTTAGCATGGACGTATAAGATGTAGACGTCTAAAGGTGTGTGTGTGTGGGAACCTAGACGTAGGGAAAACGTCTAGGGTTTAGTTAGTTAGTGTTAGATCAAGTCTTTGATCTTTATTATTATAGTTAGTTAGTTAGTTTATGATAATGAAAAACCTTGTTCATTATAACGTTAATTCTTATTGAATATTCCGCTTTCGTTATTATGTGGGGTGAAGGCTGAGAATACGTAACAAACTTTCTCAAATATACCGAAGTACGTAACATACAAAATTTATTATTTATGTACGTAAATAACTTTCAAATTTTGTTCAATGTACGTAATATTGACGAGTTACCAAGTTTTAAAGTTACAACATTGGTCCCATCGTTTGTATTCACTTTCACCGTTAGTCATTTGACATTTTCACTTAAAAATTACGAGAACGGTCCTTGTAGTTTGCTTTGACTTTCACCATTAGTCCTTTGTCTTTCATCTTTTTTATATACGTTTTTTACGCGTTTTTATACACTTTTTTTTACATATTTTTATACATGTTTTTTACACACGTTTTTATATACATTTTTTTACACGTTTTTATACATGTTTTTATACACGTTTTTATGTACGTTTTTATGCACTTTTTATACACATTTTTTACACGTTATTATACACATTTTTTACACATTTTTATACACGGTTTTATGTACGTTTTTTATACACGGTTTTATGTACCGTTTTTTACATGTTTTTATACACGTTTTTATATCGTTTTATATACGTTTTTACATGTTTTTATACGATTTTACGCACGGTTTTATATACACGCAAAAACATATATATAAAAACGCAGTAAAACGATTTTTACGTTTTATATCGTTTTACATGTTTTATACACGATTTTACGCACGGTTTATATACACGTAAAAGCGTATATAAAAACGTTATTACACATCGTTTTTATATCGTTTTTCGTGTATAAAAACATGTGTAAAAACGATATATAAAACATGGCGTTTTATATCGTTTTTACGTGTAAAAACATGTGTAAAACGTATATAAAAACATGTAAAAACGTGTATAAAACATGTGTAAAAGCGTATATAAAACGTGTGTAAAGCGTTTTTACTGCGTTTTTATGTCGCTTTTTTCGTGTATATAAACGTGTAAAACGTGTATAAAACGTGTATAAAAATATAAAAGCGTATATAAACCGTGCGTAAAATCGTATAAAACATGTAAAAACGTATATAAAGCGATGTAAAAGCGTGTATAAAAACATGTATAAAACGTATATAAAAGCGTGTATAAAACGCATAAAAGCGTGTATAAAAACATGTATCAAAGCGTAAACAACGTGTATAAAAATGTGTAAAAATGTATATAAAAGCGTGTGTAAAAGCGTGTATAAAAATATGTAAAAATGTGTATAAAACGCGTAAAAAGCGTATATTAAAAGATGAAAGACAAAGGACTAATGGTGAAAGTCAAAGCAAACTACAAGGATCAATTATCGTAATTTTTAAGTGAAAATGTCAAATGACTAACGGTGAAAGTGAATACAAACGGGGACCAATGTTGTAACTTTAAAACTTGATAACCTGTCAATATTAAGTACATTGAACAAAATTTGAAAGTTATTTACGTACATAAATAATAAAATTTGTATGTTACGTACTTCGGTATATTTGAGAAAGTTTGTTACGTATTCTCAGCCTTCACCCTATTATGTGTTCCTAGATATAATATTAGACCTCGTCTAAGAGCTTTCAACGATCTTCACATTTTAATAAAGATTGCTCAGTGTTTCTTTGTTAATAACTTAGGATTTATCCGAGGTTATTAAACCTTAACGAGCTAGTTAAAGTTAGTTTGATTAAAGTATATCGATCCAACAAATGATCACTCCAAAACAGCCCTATAAGTACCCACCAGTCACATATACACATGCAATATGGTCAAGTACCAGCAGATCTTTTGATTGGGAATACCAATGGAACTAACAAAAATGCCACAGATGGTGGTAAAGAAGCGATAGAGGATGGTCCTACAAATATGGAGTAGGTAGTAAAGTACCATAATAAGTTAGGGGTCTAATTTGATTATGTCTTTACTGATTTATAGACCGTTTATATGAAAGCCGGCCAACTTCGGTTATACATTATCATAATGGGATAATGGGTATAAGTTGGCTTAAAGTTGTAGATGCGCCGCTTAAATTGTTTTATTTCTAACAAATAGATCTATAAAGTTTTGTGGCTCAACCCAACTCGCTTTTCCACCCTAAACATGTACTGTTGGACGGTTTGACCGATAACCAAGCTGTTAAACTTTCTCATTGTGCCCCTCGACTCTTAACGTAACTCTTGTTTATGGAATGCTTCAGAATGAGGATTCTTGAGATCAATGGAGTTGTAGATGGAACAATAGGTAGAAATTGAAACGAGATCCAATCATGTTTACAATGGGTTGGTAAGCAGGATTAGTAAGGAATCGGAAAACATGCATCAAATGGTTATTGCACTAACTTTGCGCGCAACAAACAACGGTGTGGATCTCGAGCAGCGTCCCCTCCATAGCCCTTGTGCATTGGTCGACAGAGGTTTTGGATCAATTGATGTTGCACTATCGGGATGAGATTACGGTGCACCTTCACAAACAAGAAGCCTTGTTTGTCGACAATGCTACTAACTAAATGAAAGACTCTTGTAACATGTATGTTGAATTCATTAAAAGCGGAAGAGGCGTTACTAACAATGGCGTCATGAGTGATGAAAAGCCAATTGTCCCACATGTTGTCTAAGCACAATTTATATTCTCTTAACATGTCATCCCACATTGGATTTGAATTTTTCATATTTAGATTACCGCAAGGATACATGTATGTACTCTTAATTTTAGCCAAAATCAAGCAAACACAACATTGAACCAATAAATTGAAATATTTGTTTGAAACCTTGATTACTACAAAAGTTAAATACAAACACGGTATCAAGAGAAGCAAAACTACATTCGAGTAGCACTTGTTCCGAATTCACCTCCTTAATGCAACAAATAACATCACAATGAGATAAAGTGTATGTTTTTTTTTAACTGTCCAAAGAAACTAACAACAATCACAATGAATAAGAAGAAAAGAAGGCGGCATAAACAAACCTGAAGAAGCTTAAAACACCAATCATGTGAGGCCTTTTATTTACAATCCAAGCTACCATATGTGGCTATGATGACAATCAGATAAGATTATTAAGAAACTGGTCATCGACGTTATGCAAAAACTGTAAAGTTGCATTGTCTTGACATTTGAACTAACATGCTCGCATTTCATGGAATCTCCTTTTGCGACCAGCATACGCATTTTTGTGAACAACCGTGGTCCCAAAGCCATGTTCATCATACAGTTACATGTACTAATGTATCGAAAATGGCTGAAACTACAAATATCGGACATATGGTACATGCTTGTGCCAAACTTACAGTTATGCTATTTTCCGTCGCTTCAAAAGGTTTGTTAGGCGATAAAGGAGACTTGGGAGATTTAGGAAAATCATCAAAACCAGAGGCATCGATTTACCACCACGCAATGAATTGCATTAGGTTATTTTCGATTTTTATCTATAATGAGTGTATAATTTCAATGCTTATTACGTTTTATCTATTGCAAGCTTTACCTTTCCTTTAGAAAAATGCGAAAAGTCCATCTTTTCACAGATTTAAGCTTTAGCACAAAAATCCTCACAATATCATTCACTGATATATAATCTTTTTATGCTGATCAAAGGCAGTAAACTTTTTCTCGAAGTTTGCTTTCTTCAACATACGCGCTTCAACTGCCACTACCATTGGTTTATCTGAACCTTCCACCAAAACCTGGAACCATAAAGGCAGCCTTTTTAGATTAAAGAAGATAATTAGCAACCACAAGAATTAAACTTATGACCTTGATGCGGTCATCATTTTCTCGACCAACTACAATCCCAAATCCCTTGCGACTGCAAAAGAAATTACAAAGCAGGGACTGTAAAGGAAAAAAGAAAAATAAAAAAACAAAGAACCGATCATGCTCTAGTTTTAAAATAGTATATACCCGTGAAACACAAGATCATGAACTTCAAAACCATCCTTAAAGCTGGAGCTTGAAGAACCTTCACCTTTTCTACCTTTATTGTTACTCATTGATGGTTGTTTGACATAACTATAACCTAATTAAACAAAAAACTTAAATAAACCAATCACAAATCATTGAAACTGAATAAAACTCACCATGAAATCATTGTTTTAAGATTCATTGCAACCACATGTGTTCAAAGAAGATGACTAACATGCAAAAACCTGCAAAAAAAAACCAACATATGCATATAGATGAATGTACGTGTCATTTTTTTCCAGTATGTTTATATATTTGATTAGGGTTACCTAAGTTGTAGAGATAGATGAATGAACCGTATTTTTTTCCGTATGTTTATATGTTTGATTAGGGTTATCTAAGGATTCTCATACTTATCTCATATCAATACGTAATTGGTTGCATTTATATATTTTGGGTTGCAAGATATTATCCAAAAAATGAGTTGGTGTAGTGGTTATCATGTTTGTTTGTGGACTAACAGACCCAGGTTCGAATCATGCATGTATCATTTTTTATAATTAAATTTTGAAATTTATTGCCTAGGTAATTAAATTTCGAAAATTATTGCTTAGGTGGACAACTTATGATGACATGGCACTAAAAATAATTACATGGCAATGATGTGGACATTTGTGGAATAATCTACGTGTCGTGCCTTCTGTTATATATAATGTAGAGATATATAATGTAGGGTGTTTTTTTTTTTTTGCATAATTTCATGTTCACATTATGTGTAATATATATCATTTATTTTAGAGTAAACTCAAAATACATCCTTGTGGTTTACTGCTTGCGCACCATACATCCCTCCATAAAAGTTTCAGCGGATACATCACTCCGTTAGTAAAAGTTAACCTATATACATCCTCGGTTAAAATAAGGACTAATGTTTTCGTCAGTTTTTACGTTCGTCCGATTTTTACGTTTTGTCCTTTTTTTAAGTTTTCGTAAGCTTTTACGTTTCGTCGGTTTATTTCGTTTTGACCCTTTTTACGTTTTCGTCCGTTTTCTTATGTTTCGTCCGTTTTTACGTTTTACTTTGTTTTTACGCCGTCCTTTTTTCACATTTCGTCTACTTTTTACGTTTCGTCCGTTTTTACATTTTAGTATGTTTTACGTTTCGTCCGTTTTTATGTTTCGATACGTTTATTTACGTTTTCGTATGTTTTAGGAGATAACAATAAAAAGTGAAAAACAAATGAAAAGTAAAAAGACTAAAACGAAAACAATGGACGAAAGCGTAAAAATAGATGAAAATGTAAAAAAGCACGAAAACGTAAAACAACGAAAAAATGAATGGACGAACGTAAAAACAAGAAAACGTAAAAGGACGTAAACGAAAATGGACGAAACGTAAATAAGCGGACGGCGTAAAAAAGCGAAAAAGTAAAAACGGAAGAAAACGTAAAAACGGACAGACGGCGTAAAAGCGGACGGCGTAAAAAGCGGACAAAAGCGTTAAAAGCGGACGAAAACATAAAAATGACTAACGGTGCAAATACCGTTAACCCAGAGGACTAACGGTGTAAATATTTTATATCTCGTTAGGAGATAATGGAGAAATAATTTGCACCATTAGTCCTTATTTTAACCGAGGGATGTATATAGGTTAACTTTTACTAACGGAGTGATGTATTTGTTAAAACTTTTGCGAGAGGGATGTATGGTGCGAAACAGGGTAAACCACATGGATATATTTTAAAGTTTACTCTTTATTAAATAAAGTCTTCTTCAATTGCTAGTCAGGCTCATTTAAGATCGAATCTGTAAGGCCGACATGTATTCAGCAAGTTTACATCCGATTGTACCTAAATCGAGTTTATGGTGTTCAATGAAATGATATAAGCTAGACGTGGATGCATATATACATTGAGCAAGTTAACATTGCCATCCCTTTTGATATTTCAGGACATATTTCAAATGCTTAAGACTCTATAGCCTTTAAATTAGTTTGCATATAAGTCCCTAAACATTTTATTTACGAATAAATATCTTCAATCTTTCCCTCTACCTACCAGAACCCATCATCCTTCTCACCTGCGCCCCTTCTTGTTGCACCCATCTCGTATCCATAAAGCTAGACTGACGCAACTATCTTCTCTCGCAGTTTGCTTGTTAACATTCAACATTCTACATCAAACTCATTTGTACGTATGTCTAGGTTATTAGTTTAAATTCAAGAAAAAACGTCAATCTTCATAATAATCGTACATTTGAGTGGATCTTCCATTGACGGGACACGACGTGATTTAGGCGGCACAACATATGTTGTAAACATGATGAACGACATTGACCGACTGTGCAAGAGCACTAGAGATGGGCTGGGATGGTATTGGGTGGCCGATTGTTTAAGACCAGGGCGGCTCAACCTTCTCGGAGGCTTAAAGCGAAGCTTTAAAGTGGGGCATTTTATCAAGGTTATCTGCCAAAAAATTGTTTATATAAAATTTACTTTTCCAAATTTTTTATGTGAAATCTTTGATTAGTTTCTCGAAATCAATATAATATCTGATAATATTTAATTTTCACTTGATAAGTGAGCCAATAAATCTAATCTTTTGGTAACACTTTCGATTGTAGATAATTTTTAATTAACTTTAGCTTTTGAAATATTTCTAAACTCAGAATCGAAATGGTTAACATTATTCTATACGTCATATAAATATTACGGAAAGAGTTTAGATTTATAATGTGATTAAGTATATCAAATCGGTGTAGCATTTTCACATGTATAACTTTTCTCTAAACTCATAATTTCAAAATAATTCTATACCGTTGATATCCAAAAATTGTTAATATATAGGTTAAAGAACTTTTAAGGTTCATACAACTACTTTTTTTAGCTTGTTATCATCTATGGATTTTAAATTTTCAATGCTAAATAGTAAACTAAAGATACCTTCGTGCAATCTAAATTGGTCAAATTTACTTGCTGATAATGAAATAGCTTGACCTGCAATATATAACAAATAATCGGTTCTAAAAGTCTCTTCGCCGGTTTTTATAGCTTACTTGTTAACATCATCATCATCTTTTCTATTTCTACAAATAGCTCATTTTCTTCTCAAATTTTCGTTCGACATTCGTTTTTCTTTAGCAATTTCTTTAGCGGAAACTAAAGCATCCTTAAAAGCAACTTTTAATTGAAGAATAATACATGAGTAGATGAGAGAAAACAATAGAGTGACAATATGTTTGTGGATGTGAAGAAATAAACATCGATTCATCATGTAAATGGTTAAATAGTTGTTATCATAAGGCTTAATTTAATCTTT
Source organism: Chrysanthemum lavandulifolium (assembly GCA_022545495.1). Classification (NCBI taxonomy): domain Eukaryota; kingdom Viridiplantae; phylum Streptophyta; class Magnoliopsida; order Asterales; family Asteraceae; genus Chrysanthemum; species Chrysanthemum lavandulifolium. The sequence goes on along the minus strand of CM040245.1, from coordinate 108,163,158 downwards.
CTTTATTATTAAGCAAAAATGGATCTTTTATATACTTAATATATTTGGGCTTAAATTTCTAGAACTAATAGGTTTAAAAAATGAAAAGTAGAAACAACGGAGGCCCAAAACTTTGATTATTTAACCTTTTATCGGCTAGTTAGGGCCTTGAATAATCGGTCTCTAAAGATGACGACACCATGTGTATGACTTTGTATATATACAAGCTAGGTTCTAAAAAATTTAGAGCCTTAAAAAATTGAAGGTTCTAAAAAACCTTAGCTTTACTTGATTTACCCATAACCACTTTTTAAAACATGCATGATAATGATACATGAACAAAAATGCGTAAATATTTCAATATTGATGGTGGCAAAATGGATATTAGTAAAGAAGATGCAACTTCAATAAAGGGATTTAGGACTCAGATTGCCAAGAAAAATTAATGTGGCTGTATAATTAAGTTTGTAACACTGAAAGATCAACACTGGTCGAAAATTGTGACAAGGGTGCAGTAGAGATTGCTAGTCAAATATAACCATTTTAACAATGCTTTAAAGTTTTCCGGCACTTAAAAGCTGATCCACTCTTTGATCAGTCATGGCGAAAAAATAGATCTTATTTTCCAGCATGGTTTTGAAAACCAGACTAATAAGGTTGAGTATATTTTAATTTCCAAACACCCTCATATACTCTAACACCAATAACAAATCGATCTTATTTTCCAAAGCTTCTCATAGTATTTTCCAGGGAAATTCTTAGCATTCTTAGAAATAAAAACTTAATATGATGACTATTTCAATGCATCGACTTTGATTCACGACTATCTTGACTTTGCTTGTAACATCTTGTTATGTACCTTCCTTCTTTTGAAATTACATGATTCAAAAGATTGACTTTATAGGTACATAATTAAAATGAAAGCTTTACTACGTCTAAAATCTACCAAATATAGGTGATATTGTAGCCTATAAAAGCACGTACTTGTTTATCCATGCACAACAACATACATGCATACATACTTCATTTGATTACTACACTCAAACCTCAAAGCATCTCAATGGAAATAGCAAACTTTTTCATGGAGAACAATCTCTTAACTTCTCTTTTCTTACATTAACACCTCTCATCCTATTATTTATCACCAAAAGTATTTTAAAACTGAGAAAACCTCCCACCAGGGCCACGACCATTGCCGATAATCGGCAATATATAAATGGGCAGCAAGCCACATGTCTCTACCGCCATGTTGGCTAAGGAATATGGCCCCCGTCTCTCTTCGTTTGGGTTCTAAACTTCTTGTGGTAGCCTCATCTCCAGAGGCAGCCAAGGAAATTCTTAAAACTCAAGACCGTCATCTTTCTGGTCGCAATGTACCTGATGCATTTAATTTAGATCGTTAGACTACCAATTTGTTTGGGCAAAGGTTGCAATGAACATTGAAATCACTTAGAACCATTTCACGGTCTGAGATGTTCTCGTCTAAAGCAATAGAAGCCGAGTCTAATTTGAGACATGAAAAGTTGGTTCAAATGTTAAATTTCTTGAATACCAAGCAAGGACAAGTTGTGAAAATTGAGGAAGTTGTTTTCACTACATTGTTTAACACGTTGAGTAACATTTTATTTAGCAAAGATTTTCTTGATTTAAACAATGAACGTGGAACGGCTCATTGGATAAAATTGGACTTCAGAAGGCACTGGAGAATGGTATGACACCAAGCGTAAGTGATTTTTCCCCATACTTAGGGCCTTGATCTTCAAGGATTAAGGAGGACAGCTCAAACGTCTTGAAGAGGTTTCTAGCTTCACTGATGTTATAATTGAAGAAAGGAGAGCTCGAATAGCTTCTTCAGTGACCAATGAAGCTGTGGAGGTAGAAGAAAAAGATTTCTTGGATCGATTGCTTGAAAATAATTTTACGAATACTCAAATCAATGTCTTGGTTCTGGTAAGTTTTCTACAGCCATCTAAATAGTAGACCTTTGTTTATTCGAATATTATTGCAAGATTTGCATCCAAGTTTTGAGCCTTGAAAACTAAAATTGGTATTTGGCATGCAGAATAATAAATCATTGTGCACAATTTTGTTTATTCGTCTAACTATGTGTAAACACAAAATATTTTACATTTAGACATACACTTCTAGGTTACTTGAACAAAGGTCACTTTTATTAGGGATAACTTAACATATATGTAATCATTTGATGGATTTATAATTATATATTTTTACCATATGCAGGAATTATTCATAGCGGTACAGATACCGTGGTATCGACCATTGAGTGGGCTATGGCGAGTTGTTAAAGAACAAAGAAATCTTGGACAAAATACACGAAGAGCTAAAACTTGAGATTAGCTCCAACTCTATCATGAAATCTGATCTTTCTAAATTGACTTATTTCAATGATTGTGTCAAAGAAACACTAAGATTGCACCGGTTGTCCCTCTCCTGATTCCTCGACGTGCACTTGAAGCTTGTGAAGTTATGAATTATACAATTCCTCAAAATTCTCAAGTATGGGTCAATATTTGGGCAATCGATTGAGACCCAAAAGTTTGGGAGGACCCTGACACTTTTAAACCCGAAAGGTTTGTTGACTCACACTTGGATTTTTCAGGACTTGAGTTCATACCTTTTGGTGGTGGCAGAAGAATGTGCCCTGGTTTACCCTCTGGTATCAAGAGTTTGCAAACTATATTAGCGTCTTTGATTCTTGAATACGATTGGATTCTTCCAAACAACGAGGATCCAGAAAAACTTGACATGAATGAAAATTTGGGGTGACTTTGCAGAAAAGAAACCTCTTGAGCTTATCTTTAAGCACAAAGAGTAACCAATAATATATGGCTTAGCCAATGCACATGTAATCTTTAAGTTTGAGTGTTTGACAACATTTTATGTGTTTTATCATAATTAGTACGTATTAGTATTCTTAATTAAAGATTAATGTCCCTCTTGAAATAGCCTAAAACTAGCCTACTTATTTAGTCAATCACTTGTGAGAGGTCAACTAGGCAAGTCAAACTAGAAAGAGGCAAATGCAATAATCAGAGGTAGGACGGTTATATTCCGGTCGTTTATTCCCCAGCGAGGTTGTGATATCTGTGATTGAACAAATGTGTTATATAGCTTGGTTGATTTGGAATAGGGTTATGAATGATTTGTCACAATACTAAAAGTATGAATAACTCAAAATGAGTTATATCAACTAATAAATACGATCAAAACCCTAGAAGCGTAAAGCGTATTAAAACAAATCGATTATAACTATAGTAGGTATTTGCGTCTTAGCGACTTAAATGCAAATTAAAGAAAATAAAAGTTAAAATCTATTAAATAAACGCTATCACTATTTTTAAAGTGATGAGCGTTTAAAACCTAAAACGTCGTTTTAATAAAATTACGTAAGCGTACAAAAATAAAAGTAAAAAGTGATCAATATAAACCCCACAAATGTGAAATTTATATTTTAAGATCCTAAGAATAAACTAAAATTATTAGAAAAAGAAAATTATTTATTTAACTTATATATTATTTATTATTAATTAATTACTATTTAATACTATTTATTAATACACTATTTAATTAGAAAACTAAAATAAGGCTAGAAAAATAAAATTAAAAACTTAGAAAAATCTAAAATATTATAAAACTTATTTTAAAACTAAAAATATATTTATTATACTATTTATCTATTTAATATTTAATTAATAAGTAATTAGACTAAAATTAATTCTAAAAATTACTAGATGACAAAAGAAAAATCTAGAAAAATTTATAAAACTACTTTAATATAAAAGAGATTTAATAAAAATAAAAAATACAGAAGTGCTTATAAATAAGCTAAAAAGAAAATAAAATAGATAGTTTCTAATAAATAGAAGTTATTACTATAAGTATTTTTGGCTTTTTGTGGTTTTTATTTTATAAAACTATTAAAATACTTAAAATAAGAAACTAATACAAAAACAACAAAATTGGAAACCAAGAATAAGCACAGAAAGTGCTTATTTGCCCAAACAGTTGACTTAGTTTGACCAACCAAAGAAATAAGCTCAAATGAGCTTATGTGGGGTCCACTAGGGTAAATTCTGGTTCCAATAAGTTACTTGGACTTGAATAAGCAAGACTTGATAATATAAGCTCACTGAATAAGCCAAAAGACCACAATAAGCACTTGCTTATTTGGTTCCTGAGACAGAAAATGGGACAACCTTGTGAGGTAATTCCAGGTGGGGTCCACAGGTTCCAAGGTCAAACAAAGGGTCAATGGTTCAAGCCTGGTAGGAGGGGTTGGAAGAACCAAGATTTAGGGTGTGGGACCTTGATGAGCTTATGAAAGAGCTTGTGAAGTGAGGGGTCAAGCGAGTTCACTCGATTATACGAGTGAGTGAAATAAGCTAGTAAGCTTGGTAAAAGCTTTAAAATAAGCAATAAAGAAAATAAAAGATAGTCTGTGTATATATGGTATATTCACAAATATGAACAAGTGTGTTCCTTGGATTTGGCTAATAAGCTTGGAATAAGCTTTTAAGCACTTCGATGGCGAGATCCAAACACAGCTTGTAGTCAAAAGTGATACCAAATTAAGCTCATAGAATAAGCTTAAAAGAGCAAATTTGATGTTGGACTATCAAGAGGTTCTGGTGATGTTTTCAAAATGCCAAAGCTTGATCAGTGGTGACCACTGAGTAGCTTTTGAGGAGCTTATGAAGTTGGGTGGGTTGCTGAGTTCACTCAGTTATCTGAGTGAATGGACAAGCTTCAAGCTGTGATGCAACCCTAGTTAAAGGACTTGTTATGGAAAATTAAAGCTTGAAATGTGAAGATGATTTGCTTAGCTTCTAAATGAGCTAAAGATCACAAGCGAGCTTATTGATGAGCTTATGGTGGGCTTGTGATTTTGCTTGTTTACCGATGATCGATGTAATGTTTGATTTTGTTGCACAAATTTAAGCAAGAATAAGCGGACCAAATAAGCAATCAAAGGCAAATAAGTGCTTAGTTCAGATAACTAGCCACATGGGCATCACAAACAACCAATATACTCAGACCAACACTCAATAAACAAGCTTATACAAGCTTGTAAAAGTGGGTATCAAATCTGTGCACGGGGAGGTCTATGGAGAATCACCAAAAGTTAAGCACTAATTAAGCACTTCAATCAGCTAGATAAAGATTAATAAAAACAGTAACAAGGAGATCAGCAACAAGTCTAAATTATCCTACAAGCTCAAGTCCTAATATCAATTACCAAGTTCACAATTTGAATCAAAGTTTATTCAAAATCGTGTTAGGCGCAAATTTGACTTTTATGTAAACCACTAAGTTGACTTATCTGAGCTTTAATCCTAGTTTACTGATTGCTTAAGTTAAGTTATGCTATAATAAGGTGAAAATAAGCTAGGTTATCAGATTATAAGCTAATATGTGGAATATGGAACTTATTATCCTAACAGATTACAAACTAGACTAGATTACAAACTATTTTGACTTTTACTCTAATATGACCTATTTATTATGACAGAAATGAGCTAGTATGATCTAAACTAACATGCAGAAACAAGAATCAAGGACAGTATCATGCAAGAACTCAGATAAGCAGCTTGATCCAAACACACCTTAGCAAGGTTGTTTTCTAGATTAGTGTTACTCAATACAGATTTAGAGCATGAAACTGAATTTAACCACTTGATATGATGATGATATGAGATCAAATGAACACAATTACACGATAATTAACAATTATAACCTATGAATCACTACTAAGCTAATATTGGTGAAAATATGTAACAACTAGCAACTATGAATTCCAATTAACAATCTCACGATTTTAAGTTATAATATCACTAACAAACATTAACTAAGCATGAATCAAGAGATTATACTAAAATAAGAACTAATCTGAAAATGCCAAAATCAAGAATTTGCTTACAACTTGAATCAAGGCCAAAATCTGAGAACCAATAACTGAGAACCAATCCTATATGCTCTCCACAGAGCTCTAATTACCAAAGCAATCCAGAATGAACCTTGCTCCTTTGCTTCTTCTACAGTAACTTTTATATTAAATTTCCTAATTTACTTGTTTCTTTTTGGTATTTTCCTTTTTTATTGATTATTACTAATTAGATTGATCTAAAAGCTTGCTATGGCTTACTGAGAGCCAAGTAGTGTGATTAGAGTCCTCTAATTAACAAACATCAAGCGAAATTTAAAAGACTTGAAATGAAAATGGGACAAAGTTGAAATACTTGAAAACTTAAAGATAGATTGATATGAGTAACAAAGTTGTTTATTACACTTAACAAAGCTAATAAACACTTCTAAGCAATTTGAAGATTACACTAATGATACAACTAATTTGATTAACTACGATTGATCATAAACTAAGATTAAAATTATGATGCCTCTTTTCTTCTCCTTTCTTACGTATTTATCACCCATTCTTATCCCACTAGCTCAAATATCTTTTCCCACTTCAATCTTGGCCTTTGAAAGTGAGTAATTGATCCAAACCGTTCAAACTTATTTTGGCGCCAAAACTCACCACGTGGTACTGAGGCAGTTTGAGCACAATTAAAGCTTTTTGTTGTAATGTGGAGGTGTAGGGAACAAGTTTGGTGAAGTTTAGACCAAGTTGGGGCAGTATTGCTCAATACTGTGGGTAAGTGTGTAAGCAGTAGTGGTTTTGGGGTGAAAATGGGTGGGAATGGCATTTATTGTGGGGGGTGGTAGTGGCAGAGGTGATGGAGAGTGGGTGAAAAGTATGGATGGTGGAGAGTTGAGGTGATGGTGTTGAGTGGTGGTGGTGAGGTGGAAGAAGAAGAAGAAAGCAGGGGTGCGTTTGTGATTGGTTTTATTTATTTAACAAAGGGTTGGGCTAGTATGGTTGGGGTTTGGTATAGGATTGGAATTGGGTTTATACATAGGGTGGGGTCCGTTTGTAATAAATAGGCACAAGGACCTTATGTGTAATTCGAAAGTTGAGGGCTTAAGTTGCCAACTTTTCAAACTTCATCAAGGATTGAAACGCAATTAACCATTAGTACAAGGACCATAGATGAATATTTTCCATTTTAAACCTTAAGGACCTATTATGTAAATTTAGAAACTTGAAGGACCAAACTTGTAATTTTCTCAAAACTTTTATCATAAGGACCAATTATGTCATTTATGAATAGTACAAGGTTTATTTTGATTAATTTCCAATTTTAAAACCTTAAGGACTATTTTGACACTTTTGCAAAGTTGAGGACCAAAGTTGTAATTTTGAGATTTTTAACTTCAAAGGATTATTTTGAACAACTTGTGAATCCCAAGGACCTAAAATGATATTTTACAAGTTTTGATTAACGGGGACTAAATTTGCCAATTTATCAAAGTTCGAGGACTGGCGTAAATTATGTATGTTTTGCATGTTTTCATCGGTTTTCATCCTTTTGCACTTTAATACCTAAAAACATAATTTGGAGATAATTCCAATATTTTGAAGCATATTTGTATGTTTTCGGATATTTTGTAGCTTAAATGTGAGCGAAATGATGAGTATTTAGACACTCATCAATCCCACACTAAACTATTGCTAGTCCCTAGCAATATTTTATGAAGATTTTAATGGATTTGAAAGAACTCTTTACCAAAAGCCATCATACGGAGTAGCCAAGATGTTTGAGTTCAAGTAAGAACTATGGTCCACTTTGATAACCATGTGATTTTGAGCAAACCACCACCATCAACGGTTTTGATTCGTCTTTACCAAAAGCCGTTTGCTTACGGACTAGCCAACTCTTGATGGAATAGTCAACATCTTGGTGGTGATTACCAATTATGGTTTTCCTTGCCTTTACCACAAGCCATAATCTTGTGGGCTAGCCAACTCTTTCGCTTTTTAGGATATGGCGAGTTGAGGTACCATACAATTTTGGGCAAATTGCAAGCCGTAAGCGGTTTGAGTTATCTTTACCAAGAGCCGTTTGCTCTGGATTAGCCAATCCTTATGTGTGTTAGACATGGTGGGTGATTACCATTTATTGCGTTCTAAGTGAGAAAAATTTTTAAAATTTTGGCTAAAATGGGGTTCTGATGGAACATGTGTTTGAATTCTCGAGAGAATCCCCCAGCATAGAACTGAATATTGCCTCAATATTCAAAGCACCGGGTCTTAAACCGAACTTAGAGCGTAAAAGGAAAATATTACTTAGCCTTTATTTAAGATGTATATACATACATATATTTTTTTTTTTTTTTTTTTTTTTTTTTTTTTTTTTACAACATGTGGGCATCTCCCCACACTAGGGTGTTACATGGGTGAAAACCCATGTTTGTGCTAATGTTTTGATTCCGAGTCACTAGTTGGACTCGACCCGATTTGATTTATTTCCTCCCAAGTATCGGGTTTATCACGCAAGCTAACCGCTTGTGAGCAGTTAAGCGTAACAAAGGATTCTGAGCAGGTTGAGAGAAAAAGCATTTGAAAAATCCACAGGGAAGTATCGGATCTAAACCAATGTTATATGGAATATCCGGTCAAAGGTAACATCTTCACTCCGAATGAGTGAAGAAGGAGAAATCACCGGGTAGGTGAAGGGTAGTAGGGAGATCGAGCAGTGGTAATCACAAGAACTTCCTCCTCAAGAATTTGAAATTTAATTGAAGGAGAGAGGTCTTATCTTGATCTCGAGAATTTTATCAGTTGGTTCAATGATTTGGATTCCTCTTTATGAAGTTGCTTGGTTGTGAGAGTGGAATAATTGTGCGGGTATAACAATTGTTCAAGAAGAAGAATAACATCTTCCTCTTGATCACTCTCGGTATCATCAATACCGAGGAAGAAATGTATCCATTGAGATAATCATCAATCTCATCCATAATAGAATCACTTTCCTCATCTAGAGTTAAGGAAGTGGAAGAGTCGGAAATGATGGAATGAGACAATGGGTGGGATCACCACTCACCAAATCATGAACATAACCAAGATTTTCTTGAGAGTACTCTGTAAGGTAACATCAATGACATCGATTCGGTTAACCAAGCGAGTTATAATTGGAGAGTACTTGAAGTTTGATCATGGTTAAAGGTAATAGCCTCATTACCTACACGCAATGTGATTTGACGCTCAAATACATCTATAAGGCGTGGCCGTTCTTAGGAATCCTCGTCCAAGAATGAGAGGAACCTAGGATCGACATCGAATTCGACAACCACAAAGTCGGTGGAAAATGGAACTTCCTACTTTCAAATCGTCCTCGGCAATACCGGGGGCATAGATCTTGAGCGATCGCAAGCTCAAGAGTCATGCGGTGGGGTAAGTTTAGGAAGAAAGTTTCTTCCATCTTGAATTAGGCATTAGGTTGATCTTGGCGCCCGGATCGGCCAAGGCGTTGCATGCAACCATTCACGGAAATTCACAAGGTAAGATAAATTTACCGGGATCTCCAAGCTTCTCGGGAAGCTTCTTTAAGATAAGCAGAAGCGGTTCTCATTTAGAAGTTTTGCCAATTCAACCGTTTTTCCTTGTTGTTTAACAAGCTGTTTGATTGTTGATGCGAACTTGGGCATCAAGATGGCGACATCCATAAGACTTATGTCAAATTGCAAATCTTTAAAGATTTGCAAGAGTTTATCCGTTTGATAATTAGACCTCTCGCGGTGTTCTTGCTCATTTAAGCGTGAAGGGTAAGGAATGGTTGGCTTAAAGGTTTGGATTTAGGGACGATGGCTCGGGAGTTTCATCGGTCTCAAAGACAACTCCTTGTTTGGTTTTCTTCGAGGACAACTTGCGGTTGGGCGTGTGCGGTGCCGTGGGCTTGGAATTTGCACGGTCCTTGGCAACCTCGGGCTCTTTTCCACATCATTATAGCGGTGGAGGAATAGGAGTAGAGGTCCTTATAAGCAACACCACTACGAGTGGTGATAGCTTTGATGATGTTGGAATCCTCCTCATCATCACTATCGTCAAGTATACTCTTTCGGGAAGCATTAAGCATATGAGAATAAGTCATAGCTGCCCTTTGGTCATAAAGATTGTTTGACAAACTTTTAACCTTGAATCGTGAAAGAGTGGGATCTATCTTTGATGATGTAGGAGTAATTGGGGGTGTAGAATTTGGGACAACCGTGGTTGCTCCAACTTGAGCTGTATCACTACGAGTAGTAACAGCTTTGAGTTCACCCCTAGGATTATAGATATTACTCGGGAGACTTCCGAGGTGGAAGGTGGAGCGAGTTGTTTCACCAAATCGAGATATCATACTTTTAAGATCATTCTTGACTCATTATTGTTCTTTGCAATTGAAGAATCAAATTCATTCTTCAAATTGGAGATTTGATTTTGAACCACTCTCATTTTAGCATCGTAGCCTTGATGTGGTTAGCTAGTTCAATGATTGAGATTCTTGGAGCGAAACCATTTGATTATTAGGGCTGAATACCCTTGGTTAGAATTTGAATTTCCCTATGGGGTAGGTATTGAACAGGAACAATTTGATTGTTACGAGTACGATATTGATTTTGGTTATTATGCCCTCTTGGTGATTAGGATTAGACCTATTTGAATTGTTGGGTTGATATGATCACGATGGTCCCTCTTGGCTATTAGCACGGTAGTTTGTTTCGGTTTGAGGATGGTATTGGTTACCACCTTGATTGAAATTACCGGCTAGAGCATCGACTTCAAATGCATTGCCATCGGTGGCGATCTGAGTTGTAGTATGCATGAGGACCACCACAAGTGACACATGGTTCAATCTTTTGACTTGGTGGTTTGGATGACTCTTTCTTTTGATTAAGAGTCAAATTTTAAAACATCCATGAGTTGAGCAAGCGAGTATTGTCAGCAGTTTGAGTCATGGGAGATGAAGTAGAAGGTGAATCACTTGTTTTGGGAGCAAGCTGGTTTGTTTACGGAGGTACGGACCTCGACTTTGTTCTCTATAATGGCTAAAGCATCCTTTGTTGTTCGATTCAAAAATTACCTCCGCGGAGGAATTAAGAGAGTCTTGATCGACTTGTCTTATGCCATTATAGAAAGTATCCGGATATATCAACTCGGTAAATCCATGATGAGGACGGTTCGTAGCATTTCCTTAAAACGATCCCATGATTCATGAATGTTTCATCAAAATGTTGTGTGAATTTCATGATTTCATTCGGAGATTCGTGGTTTTGAAGGAGGATAAAATTTATGCACAAACTTACGTACTAAATCTTCCCATGTTTCAATCGACTTAGGAAATTTGTTTGTCAAGCGGATCTGGCGGGCCCATCGAGAGAAAGCAGGAAAGAAGAAGTTTGATTGCATCCTCGGGGACGTTTTACATTTCAAGGTGGATGTGATCTTATTGAACCACCGAATGTGATAGTGAGGATCGTCCTTTCAAACCCATAGAATTGAGCGTTGTCACTAGGTTTATTAACCTGTTTTAAGCTCAAAGTTCTCATTCGATGGTGGAACAACAATGGCATCTCCGTACCCATCGGTGGGTGCACGGAGAAGTTCATTCATCGTTTGTTCTTACGCCATTTTGGCGAGAATTTTGGCTCGATCGTATCTCGAGTGCGGTGATGGGCGAGCGTCTCGACTTCTTGAGGTATGGCTACAAGCTCGCGAAGAGGACTTGATGACCTTGAAGAGCAGTGCGCATGCACTAAGGCAGCGTCTAAGGATCCTTGAAGAAAAGGAAACTCGGAAGGGGTGCGAAGAGTATTTTGTGATTATTTATCTTTTATATATATAGAAAGAAAAGAAAATATTTTTGTTTTTATATTGTTTAAGGAAGATTAAAATATTATAATATATATAAAAGGATAGATAATCGACCAACAAAATTGTTCAACGCAACCTGACCTCCCGGCGTGGCGTAAAAATTGATTCGCCTAAAACTAGCCTACTTATTTAGTCAATCACTTGTGAGAGGTCAACTAGGCAAGTCGAACTAGAAAGAGGCAAATGCAATAATCCGAGGTAGGACGGTTATATTCCGGGTCGTTTATTCCCCAACGAGGTTGTGATATCTGTGATTGAACAAATGTGTTATATAGCTTGGTTGATTTGGAATAGGGTTATGAATGATTTGTCACAATACTAAAAGTATGAATAACTCAAAATGAGTTATATCAACTAATAAATGCGATCAAAACCCTAGAAGCGTAAAGCGTATTAAAACAAATCGATTATAACTATAGTAGGTATTTGCACGTCTTAGCGACTTAAATGCAAATTAAAGAAAATAAAAGTTAAAATCTATTAAATAAACGCTATCACTATTTTTAAAGTGATGAACGTTTAAAACCTAAAACGTACGTTTTAATAAAATTACGTAAACGTACAAAAATAAAAGTAAAAAGTGATCAATATAAACCCCACAAATGTGAAATTTATATTTTTAAGATCCTAAGAATAAACTAAAATTATTAGAAAAAGAAAATTATTTATTTAACTTATATATTATTTATTATTAATTAATTACTATTTAATACTATTTATTAATACACTATTTAATTAGAAAACTAAAATAAGGCTAGAAAAATAAAATTAAAAACTTAGAAAAATCTAAAATATTATAAAACTTATTTTAAAACTAAAAATATATTTATTATACTATTTATCTATTTAATATTTAATTAATAAGTAATTAGACTAAAATTAATTCTAAAATTACTAGATGACAAAAGAAAAATCTAGAAAAATTTATAAAACTACTTTAATATAAAGAGATTTAATAAAAAAAAAAAAAATACAGAAGTGCTTATAAATAAGCTAAAAGAAAATAAAATAGATAGTTTCTAATAAATAGAAGTTATTACTATAAGTATTTTGGCTTTTGTGGTTTTTATTTTATAAAACTATTAAAATACTTAAAATAAGAAACTAATACAAAAACAACAAAATTGGAAACCAAGAATAAGCTCTGAAAGTGCTTATTTGCCTAAACAGTTGACTTAGTTTGACCAACCAAAGAAATAAGCTCAAATGAGCTTATGTGGGGTCCACTAGGGTAAATTCTGGTTCCAATAAGTTACTTGGACTTGAATAAGCAAGACTTGATAATATAAGCTCACTGAATAAGCCAAAAGACCACAATAAGCACTTGCTTATTTGGTTCCTGAGACAGAAAATGGGACAACCTTGTGAGGTAATTCCAGGTGGGGTCCACAGGTTCCAAGGTCAAACAAAGGGTCAATGGTTCAAGCCTGGTAGGAGGGGGTTGGAATAACCAAGATTTAGAGTGTGGGACCCACTGATGAGCTTATGAAAGAGCTTGTGAAGTGAGGGTCCAAGCGAGTTCACTCGATTATCCGAGTGAGTGAAATAAGCTAGTAAGCTTGGTAAAAGCTTTAAAATAAGCAATAAAGAAAATAAAAGATAGTCTTGTGTATATATGGTATATTCACAAATATGAACAAGTGTGTTCACTGGATTTGGCTAATAAGCTTGGAATAAGCTTTTAAGCACTTCAATGGCGAGATCAAACACGACTTGTAGTCAAAGTGATACCAAATTAAGCTCATGGAATAAGCTTAAAGAGCAAATTTGATGTTGGACTATCAAGAGGTTCTGGTGAGGTTTTCAAAATGCCAAAGCTTGATCAGTGGTGACCACTGAGTAGCTTTTGAGGAGCTTATGAAGTTGGGTGGGTTGCTGAGTTCACTCAGTTATCTGAGTGAATGGACAAGCTTCAAGCTGTGATGCAGCCCTAGTTAAAGGACTTGTTATGGAAAATTAAAGCTTGAAATGTGAAGATGAGCTGCTTAGCTTCTAAATGAGCTAAAGATCACAAGCCAGAGCTTATTGATGAGCTTATGGTGGGCTTGTGATTTTGCTTGTTTACGATGATCAGTGTAATGTTTGATTTTGTTGCACAAATTTAAGCAAGAATAAGCAGACCAAATAAGCAATCAAAGGCAAATAAGTGCTTAGTTCAGATAACTAGCCACATGGGCATCACAAACAACCAATATACTCAGACCAACACTCAATAAACAAGCTTATACAAGCTTGTAAAAGTGGGTATCAAATCTGTGCACAGGGGAGGTCTATGGAGAATCACCAAAAGTTAAGCACTAATTAAGCACTTCAATCAGCTAGATAAAGATTAATAAAAACAGTAACAAGGAGATCAGCAACAAGTCTAAATTATCCTACAAGCTCAAGTCCTAATATCAATTACCAAGTTCACAATTTGAATCCAAAGTTTATTCAAAATCGTGTTAGGCTGCAAATTTGACTTTTTATGTAAACCACTAAGTTGACTTATCTGAGCTTTAATCCTAGTTCTTGATTGCTTAAGTTAAGTTATGCTATAATAAGGTGAAAATAAGCTAGGTTATCAGATTATAAGCTAATATGTGGAATATGGAACTTATTATCCTAACATATTACAAACTAGACTAGATTACAAACTATTTTGACTTTTACTCTAATATGACCTATTTATTATGACAGAAATGAGCTAGTATGATCTAAACTAACATGCAGAAACAAGAATCAAGGACAGTATCATGCAAGAACTCAGATAAGCAGCTTGATCCAAACACACCTTAGCAAGGTTGTTTTCTAGATTAGTGTTACTCAATACTGATTTAGAGCATGGCGAATTTAACCACTTGATATGATGATATGAGATCAAATGAACACAATTACGATAATTAACAATTATAACCTATGAATCACTACTAAGCTAATATTGATGAAAATATGTAACAACTAGCAACTATGAATTCCAATTAACAATCTCGATTTTAAGTTATAATATCACTAACAAACATTAACTAAGCATGAATCAGAGAGATTATACTAAAATAAGAACTAATACGAAAATGGCAAAATCAAGAATTTGCTTACAACTTGAATCAAGGCCAAAATCGAGAACCAATAGCGAGAACCAATCCTATATGCTCTCCACAGAGCTCTAATTACCAAAGCAATCCGAATGAACCTTGCTCCTTTGCTTCTTCTGATAACTTTTATATTAAATTTCCTAATTTACTTGTTTCTTTTGGTATTTTCCTTTTTATTGATTATTACTAATTAGATTGATCTAAAAGCTTGCTATGGCTTCTTGAGAGCCAAGTAGTGTGATTAGAGTCCTCTAATTAACAAACATCAAGCGAAATTTAAAAGACTTGAAATGAAAATGGGACAAAGTTGAAATACTTGAAAACTTAAAGATAGATTGAAATGAGTAACCCAAGTTGTTTATTACACTTAACAAAGCTAATAAACACTTCTAAAAGCAATTTGAAGATTACACTAATGATACAACTAATTTGATTAACTACGATTGATCATAAACTAAGATTAAAATTATGATGCCTCTTTTCTTCTCCTTTCTTCTGTATTTATCACCCATTCTTATCCCACTAGCTCAAATATCTTTTCCCACTTCAATCTTGGCCTTTGAAAGTGAGTAATTGATCCAAACCGTTCAAACTTATTTTGGCGCCAAAACTCACCACGTGGTACTGAGGCAGTTTGAGCACAATTAAAGCTTTTTGTTGTAATGTGGAGGTGTAGGGAACAAGTTTGGTGAAGTTTAGACCAAGTTGGGGCAGTATTGCTCAATACTGTGGGTAAGTGTGTGAGCAGTAGTGGTTTTGGGGTGAAAATGGGTGGGAATGGCATTTATTGTGGGGGTGGTAGTGGCGGAGGTGATGGAGAGTGGGTGAAAAGTAGGGATGAGTGGAGAGTTGAGGTGAGGTGTTGAGTGGTGGTGGGAGGTGGAAGAAGAAGAAGAAAGCAGGGTCTTGGGTGTGATTGGTTTTATTTATTTAACAAAGGGGTTGGGCTAGTGGGCTAGTATATAGGATTAGGTTTGGTATTGGATTTGGAATTGGGTTTATAATAATAATGGGGTCCGTTTGGTATTGTACCGAAAGTTGAGGGCCATAAGTTGCCAATTTTCAAACTTGAGGGCTGAAGTTGCAATTTAAACATTAGTACAAGGACCATAGATGAATATTTTTCATTTTAAACCTTAACCATTAATTTTACGAAACTTGAAGGACCAAACTCGTATTTTCTCAAAACTTTTCTCATGAGGACCAATTATGTCAAACATGAATAGTACAAGGTTTATTTTGATTAATTTCCAATTTTAAAACCTTAAGGACTATTTTGACACTTTTCAAAGTTGAGGACCAAAGTTGTAATTTTGGGATTTTTAACTTCAAAGGATTATTTTGAACAACTTGTGAATCCCAAGGACCTAAAATGATATTTTACAAGTTTTGATTAACCGAGGACTAAATTTGCCAATTTATCAAAGTTCGGGGTGAAATTGTAAATTATGTATGTTTTGCATGTTTTCATCGTTTTCATCCTTTTGCACTTTAATACCTAAAACATAATTTGGAGATAATTCCAATATTTTGAAGCATATTTGTATGAACACTCATCACTTTTCGGATATTTTGTAGCTTAAATGTGAGCGAAATGATGAGTATTTGACACTTTATATTCATCATTATGTGGGGCTTAAGATTTTTAGCTACCAAAGTGCTATAGACATAATTAACTTGTGGTTATTTAATTTTGTTAGAAATTCTTTATAAACTACATTTTGGTTGTATTCGGGGCTGCTTTTCTTGTTGTCTAATAAGGATTTCAACCCATATTATGGCGGAGCGTCTGTATCTGATATTATTGTACGTGTCGAAATGGCGATTTTCGACTTGGATCGGCTTTCTTGTGTTAGTTGTAAATATATATTAAAAGTATGTCTTAATACTTTTGAAGGAAATGCAATTTTTATATGAAACGGCTTTCTTAAGCGATTTTATTATAAAGGTTTTAGTTATTGTTGATATGCGAAGCCTATGGCATTGGTCTTTAGTAATTTGGGTTTCAAAAACCATGACTAACCGAACGCTTGAATATTTAATTCGGTTTCGTTTGTTCATATATTTTTTATTGTAATTACTATTTAGTAAGTTCTTGTATAAGTTTATGTCCAAATTGGCAAATTCTATGCACAAAGCCCATTAGATTTTTTTAAATAAAAAGCCGCCCTTAATGTTAGCTATCGGGCTTGTGGTAATTATGATATTCGCTATGCATGAATACTCGGGATACACATACGCTGGTGTTTCAATTTCCACAGTCTTATTATTAGATCTTTGACGGCTTGCTTTCCCTTAAGCCGTTCAACTGTCTCCGATTTTTTGTTATTTAAGGGAGCCCTAATGTCACCTCTTTATACATTCTTTACTTAAAAAAAACATATTCAATAGAATTCGGAACAATGGCTAGGTTAGTGCGTCTTGATGAACTTGCGGTGGTACGCCAAGTCTGCCTTGATGAAGGACCAAATGCTTGTGTATTTTGACATGTTAGTTGTTGAGGATATGAATCTTGTAAAGGAGTTGAGGAGGGTTTGCATGGAGTTAACTAAGGTTGTTAAGGAAAGGGAAGGTATGGTTAATGAGCTTGAGAAGCTGAAGGGTTCGGTTGTCGCCATGGAGAGTGCAACTTGTTTTAGGGGTATTCAAAGGCGTGACCTGGAGAAGGCCACATGCCTGTTGATTATGGTTAAGCAAACAAAGCTTCGGGAACATGAGAAGCTGTTGTTTCTTAGGAAGATTAGGGGTTTGTAACCGTTTTAGGGTTTGGTGGAGGGGAAGGTGTTTTATCGGTTTTTTAGGTGGGTTTTTAGGTTTGCATAGTTTGGGTTTTGTTGTCGATGTAAATGGTGGTTTCTATTTATATATTTGTTGGTTTGTTAATGAATGATATGTTGAGTTATTCATATGTTGTTTATTTATTTATTTTGGATCAAATTAAATTTTTAGTGGTTTTTGAACTAAGTTAGATTGTTAAAGTTAGGTCGTGTTTTGTGCAATAATTTCATAATCAAGTTTCCTCAAATTGATTTATTAGTTGCACTTGAGTCAATTGCCAAAGTTATATGGGCGTTGTTTTTAGCAGCAACATGCCTTAAGAAGCCCCCTTAAGATGCATACCAAAAGATTGTTTAAAATGCACTTTTACGGCATTACGAATGATTTAAGGAACCATTAAAGTGAAGCTTTTTAAGAAGATTAAGACGCTATTTAAAACAGAGGAATTCTTTTCAATTAGGCCAAACACTCATGAACCTTAAAATGCATATGCAAGGTGAATACTTAAATGACATGGTAAAAAATTTATGCTTTTCACAAAAAGATTGTCTCATGTGAAATGCACGCAGTAAGAAATACTCATGTTAAATGGCCCATTTATCGCCTTCCTAAGAAAAATGGCCCAACTATTATGTCTCTGCGTAGATGGTGACACATAATTATCGGGTTCACTAAGTAGAGCAATAAATAGCTGGCCACCATAGAAATTTCGAACAGATGAAAAACAAGCAAAAGATACCTGCCAGCAATTAAGTATTAGGTTGTGAATTGTGATCCACAAAAAATCCAAAACAAATTGTGCGAAGGTAGGCCATTATGCTACGTCATATCACAACTCTGTCAAAACAAGGATACTAAAATACATGCATAAGTGAATACGTGGCAAATAGATGGTAGACTGCAAAACATACCAACATTCTTTCATGGGACTTTCTGGTTGGGGGTAAGCCGATACATTATCTAGCCAATATACTCAAATCATACTTGAAATATCAATACCAGCAAGTCTTTACAAGATGATATGAGAGACAGTGCCAAGTATTGTGGTGTCTATCTTGCAACGAGGTGTATGTGGGGGCTGGCAACTTGATACTCTCCTCCTCTTCTCGTTCTACTATATTTCCAATTTTCTACGCTGGTATAATATTCACACATGATATATATAATCCACTTTAACAAGCATTCCCCCCCCCCCAAAAAAAAAACAAAATAAAAAAAAAATTGAGGAATAAACTTGAGATAATTCTTGACACGTGACAAACAATTTTACAATACAGTAAAGACAAGATCATTAGACCTTCTTGGTAAGTTGCAGAAACTACTACATTCCTTGCAGAGTTATTCTAAGTTAAGATTATGTCTTGCAAAAGGATGCAAATCCTCATAATTATGCAAAGTTATCTTTGTATAGTAAATCTCAAAACTATGATGATGTACATCATATTATTTGCTGAATGAACTTTGTTCGCGTATAATCACTTTTACAGTTGTCACGAGACTAAAATTAGAAGTATCACGCTTCCGGTGTAAAAGCTCCTAAGGCGATTTGAATATACTTAAAAGAGAATGAAACATAGCTTATAGTCACTTTGCAAGTGTCTGAGAGAGTGCTTTAAAATATCAACAAGGTTTGAAGGCTTTCATAACCATTAATGATTCCATCTCAATTCAACTCTCGGTCCGAGCCATACAAACAGGATCACCTGATACATTGCAATAACTACTAAGGTTCTCCTCCCTTTTGTTATCATTGCACAAAGGCGATTTGTCTTTCAAAAGGACATAAATCCTAATGATAAAAGCAATCTTTGTATAGTAGGTCTAAGAATATTGATGGTGCATATAATATCATTTAAACAACTAAGCTTTGTTCATTTGTATGCACTTTTACACTTATCGATGCGAAATAGGAGTATGCAATTTCTAGTGTAGAAGTTCCTAATGCAATTTGAATACTTAGAAAAGAATGAAACACGACTTATAGTCACTACAAGTGTAGATGATCTCAAGTTAAAAACTTCTTGTACAAAGAGTGCTTTGAATATTTAATGAGTTTGCAAGCTTTCATAGCTTGACAATCATCCGATCTCAAATCAACTACAGTGGCGCCATACAAGCATTGTCAAAGCGTAATGACCAAGTATCACATAAAAACAACGTGGTGAAGTGTGACCATGAACGACTTAACCAAAAGTTGATGCCGACAAAAGCGAGAAGTCACCATAACTCTTTTTATCTTTAATCTAAAAGCATAGCATGAAACTAACATCACAGTTATGCTTACCTTTCATATAAGCTAAAATACTCTATGTACTAACCCATATAAACTTGTTATGCTTTAAATTTTTAAACCACTCATTATACACCATCTTTAAGGGTAATTTGGTCATTTCATTCATATTCGTCTTCTACATCTTAACTCCAGCCAAACACCATAAATTCCGGCTACAAGACCCAGTTTCCGAAAAAGAATTAAAAAACAACAATATCATACAAGGGGTGTTATTGTCTTTTAATGCGAGAAAGGGGTTAATTAAGCATAATAAGTCGAAAAGGTGATTTATAATGAGTGGTTTAAGAATTCAGAAAGCATAATGAGTTATATATGGGTTAGTACATAAAGTATTTTTAGCTTTTACCCTAAATATTTTCCTTATCATATGAAGGAACCAAACAAACCTTTTAATGACACATAATCGATCGCATGAACTTAGGGAAAAGAAGAACCGAGAACTCACATAATCTGAAAGGAACCGGTAAATTATCATGACAAAAACAATCAATTTCAGTCCTCTCGAACACAGTAGAAACATGTCCTTCACTTATCTCACCCGAGAAAGAGAACAAGAAGAAGAGCACATGGAGAGAAACAACAATACCAAGATACCAATGACCAAGAATAATAAAATATGAGATATAACTAGAGAAAGAGAGGATTGATCATTTGTTTGCGACCCGGGAGTTCATATCCGCACCCTACAAATGAAGACTTAATCCTCATCAACCACCCTTACCGGACCTAATACCGAAAAATACACACCATATGGTCGCGCGTGCTAAAGATGGCATCTCAAAGCATGTCGATCGTTTGTCTCTAAACACTACCACCACTTCACGCATTCCTCGGTCTCATGTTCGTGCTTCGTGACCCTCATTGGCAAAATATCCAAACACCTCCTACCATCCCACAATCCACTTCACAACAGCCTACACCGACCCACAATCCAATGTCCAACCGCGATCGCCCGGTGAAACACATCCTCATCGCCGGCCCTTACGGACCTAATACCGACAAATACACACCATATGGTCACGCGTGCTAAAATGGCATCTCAAAGCCTGTCGATCGTTTGTCTCCTAACACTACCAGTTCACCCATTCCTCGGTCTCATGTTCATGCTCTTCATGACACTCATTGGCAAAAGCTATGTTAGACAAATATAAATGCTTTAATTACTAACGGGACGTGGGTACTTATGCCTTTTCATGCTAATGTCAATATTGTGGTTTCGTTTGGCTTTTAGACATAAATTTAATGCATGTGGATCTCATAGTCGGTATAAAGCTCGCGCTTGTAGCGAATGGACGAAATCACCGGTTGAGTGCGGATTATAACGAGACCTTTAGCCGGTTGTCAAACCGCTACTATATGCATTGTTTTGAGCCTTGCAATTTCTAGGAATTAGCCTATTCATCATCTAGATGCGAAGAATGCTTTTCTTCATGGTTATTTACTAGAGACCATTTATATGCATTAACCACCTTATTTTGTGGACCCTCGTCATCCTGATTATGTTTGTCACTTGTAGCGTTCTACTTATGGGCTTAAACAAGCCCATCGTGCATGGTTTCAGCGTTTTGCTTCTTATGCTACACGAGTTGGTTTTTAGCAATGTTTTGAAAACCGGGTTTATAATCGACCCGGTCGAGTCACCGGTTCGACCGGTTCGACCGCCGGGTCAACCCGGTTTTCCATTAAAAAAATATTAAAAAAAAATAGTCGGGTCAACCGGATCGACCGCCGAGTCAATCCGGGTCAACCGGTTCAACCGCCGGGTCAACCGGTTCGAACGCCGGGTCAATCCGGGTCAACCCAGTTTTTATAAAAAAAAATTTGAAAAAAACGAAACCCGACCGGGTTTGAAAACGGTTTGACCGGGTCACTCAAAACCAGTGGGTCTAACCGGTTAACCGGTTTAGAAACCGGGTTATTTTGACCGTTTTTTGCACTGGAACCGGTCTAACCGGTTAACTTGGTACGGTCGACCGGGTTTCAAAACATTGGTTTAGCACAACAAAACTAGCTCATCATTGTTTATCTTTCATCGTGGGACCGACATTGCATACTTGCTTTTTATGTCATGGACGGAGGATCTTAAGGAGGGTGGGCCAGGCCTCCAAATTTTTGCATTCTTGTAAATTTACTATAGATTTAATGTAGAACTCTTGAAAAAATATATATATTGGATTATTTGGCCCCCGAAATGAGTAAATGTCACTTTGGCCCCTTGAAAAATGTTTCAAGCTCCGTCATTGCTTTATGTTGATGATATTATCCTCATTGCTTCTTCCGCACTTTTCTTTGGAAAGTTATCTCCTCGACTCCTCGCTTTATGAAGAATTTGCTATGGTGACCTAGTCTCTCTTGATTATTTCTTGATGTGTTTGCTCAACGTTCTTCCACAGGCTTATATATAAGTACTGCATGCATTTGTTTCATAGATGTCATGAACTAAACCCATGCGTAGCTTATGCAAGTTTAAAAAAAAAAAAAAAAAAAAAAAAAAAACAAGCTTCGTCATACTTTTGCGTTACTAGATTATAATACAACAAAGATGCTACAAAACTCATGCTTGTGAAAAGGATTAGTAGAGTTTGCATATAATTAGTGTTATGTATTCCCAATGGACAGTTTGGGCCCAATCCATCTGTTACTCACTCACTTTCACAGGCCCAAATGATGGCATTGATTCAGGCCCAGCAAGAACTCCCTAGCTCTCAATATGGCTAGTCCAATAATTTGGATCAGGCCCGATCCTTTCAATCGGCCAAATCAGTCCATCAAACTACTCGGCCCACATAAACTTCTTATGGCCCACTTGGCTTTGGTTTATAATTTTATATGCGTCCAATATTGGGCCTAAAGGTACTTCTGGTGTTCATTCGTCCACTGTACATGCACCCTCACATACTGGTTCTCATGTTGCTTCTAGCTCGGGTCAAGAAACTTTGTTGCCTCATGCATTCGGTGCCATGACTCTTCAAAATCCTACCAAGCGGGTGGAATATGGACACAGATGACACTTCTCATCTTAACTCATCTACTAATTGTCTTATTACTATTTTTAATAGTTATATTTATCCATCTCTCTACGTTGGTGATGGAAAATCTTGTCACCAACACAGGCCATAGCATTTTGCCAACTACTCATAAACATCTTTATTTACATAATTTCCTTGTCACTCCCGACATATTTAAGAATTTAATTTTATCCCTGCGATGTATTATATTTTCATTAAGGAAAAGTTATTATATTTGTTCGATAGTTAACAGTTTTAATACTTTAAAGGTTAATACATCTAGCTAAGGTTTTTAGTTTGTCAGAAAATGCAATATAAAAACATCGTATATATACTGCTCTTTGTATAATAAGAGGTGTCGACATTCTTTAAAATCTTATATTTGAATGCTTAGTCATGGCTCTCGTTTCAGATATGATTAGCAAAATAAAGAAATTGAGTATCAGTAACAAATTACTGTAAGCACACTTCAATTGTTACTGAACTTTTTGTATGCATAAAACGATTTGTTGGCAACAAAATATTGATTAAAATGATTCGGAAGTTCACCCTCTGATCTGCATCGGATACACATTGCAAAATCTTAAGTAATCTTGATGCAATCTCAGCAAGTAACGACTTTTTAAATCGCTAATGTGTGTGTATGCAGAGGTGGTCCAGTGATGCTTCATATTAATGTTTTCGATAACTGGCTGGACCTTCTAGCAACTTGATCTTTCATTAGCAGTTGACTTTATAACGGGTCATATTTTCATTAACATTATTATATTTAGTTTATAGGTATATTCTGTCAACTTCATAATGGTTTCAAGTCATATACCATTGGTGAAAATTTCAGTTTTGATATTTATAAGAACATTGAGTAAACTTTTTCTACCATGGCAAATGTATGGAGTTTTGGACTTCTGACAGATGATTGACGTGCGTAAAAATTTGCGGTATTGACTAGTAACGGCATTGGAAATATGCTTATCTGTTAGTCATATAGCTAAAGTATTTCCTTCTTTTGTGATGTTGATTTGGCGAAACTCGATTACTAAAGTTTCTATAAATAGCAATGTTATACCTCTCTCGGTGTCGGTGTCCTGAAACGGAAAGACGATTGTATGAAAAGCAATAATTTGACATATGAGATAGACTTTTGGACCTTTGTCTATTGTTATCTAACATTAAGGTGAGCAAGTAAAGACTACACATCTGATATAGACTTTTTCCTTTTGCTTCGTCTAAACATAAAATTGGTGTTGTTCTTTGGAACGTGTAAGGAAAAACTTCAAAGCATAGGCAAGATGCTAAAATGTTTTTGTAAAAGTTAAAAAAAAAAAAAAAAAGTGTAAAACCGTAAAGAATACTCATTTTATTTTCTCAAGGCGTAGAGACTATAGATGGGTTATTTCCATTTAAAGCCCTATAAAAATGTGATGTCGACAATTCATCTCCCAAGTTGGAGAGCTGTCCAATTTCTTGAGTTCCATCTCTTTCAAGTTTTTAACCAAAATGCACTCTACATTTCAACTTGTGTAAAAATACAAACCGGAAATATTCTTCCTACTGCAAATCAGAACCAGTTGTTTATAATTATAAAAATTGAGAGGTTGCAAAATGTACAATTAAAGACTATTTTATATACAAACAGCAGATAAATCCTTGTTGTTTGTAGTAAGGATGTTAAGCAGATTCATAATTGCTTTTCAACTTTCAAGTGGTCTATTTTCACTTTGACAATCCCATGTTTATATTAGAAAAGGAGAACATTTGATCAATGGTAATCCCATCATTATATTAGTGAACTTTCTGCCTTTTATTTTTGCTTACAAGTGTTTTTGAGTTTGGAGTTTGACTTCGATTCATTACCTTTGGTGTTACTTTCACGACGATTGGCTTTTAAGGACATCTATGGTCGTGGTGGGACGTGGATATTGAGAACGTCACAAATCACACAATAACATGTTGTAACACTCTAGGCAAATCTTACATTGGTTGTGACTTGAAAAGATTTTGAGTTCTTAAGATAACATTCGTCTTACATGACACAACGCGTTTTGTAGTTTACTGCGGGTGGAGTTCTTAGAAACTGTGTAGTTAAGCGTGTGTATTTAAAAGTAGTACTGGTTTGGGTGACCTGTCGGGAAGTCTTCACATGCGGGCCACAAAAATAAAGCCGTCAGCCTGCGAACAAAACGGACAATATTATGATCTGAGATGTTATAACATGTTTAGTGTTTGGTGCAGTTGCTTGCATTTAAGCGTTCACATTACAAACTATTAATGTATTTGCTAGCTCACTTTTATTCAATCAAAGTTTATAAGGTTGCTTGCACTCGATTGGTCATCCTCATGGGTCGACCAATATTTGGATCGGTCATCCCCATTGTGGGCAAAAAGAGAAAATCAGTCGAGAGTGTTGGTTTTTGAGATATCGGGCTAAATAACGATCGATTGTTATACACACAAAATTCAAATAAAACTATTCGTTGGATATTAAAAAATAAAAACGTTACCACTTACAACCTTATAAATATCAACCTCAAACACATTTCTAAACACACAAATCAAACAAATTCTCATCCATATTCATCATGTCAAAAAAAATACTCCCACATCAAAAAAACCGACGATCCCGACTACCCCAAAATGCACTGAATTTGAATTTCTCGCCGATTCAAATTTCGAATTAACCGGCATAACACCACCACAAAATCGGGGTCTTCGCTTTCGTGCTCCCACTTTTGAATATCCAACACGACTACCACAACCGAATCAAAATCAAAACCCATTTTACATTAATCGTCCATTTGTCTCACCGCAACTTCCTAATATGGACTATCACCAAGAACCAAGTGGGTCGTCGTATTATCCTAACATGGATTTCTCGCAGTCTTCCCAACCGTATGAGATTATTCCCCGATTCGTAGTGCTAATCTTGATATGGATTTGGAGAATTATATGGCAGACTATCCGATTCACAAATACTCGACTCAAAACTATCCGAGTCAAGATGTTTCGATGGGGCAAGGTTCGGGTCACGGTTCGTACCACGGTTTCATGCCTGTTGAAGACGATGACGATGTCGAAGAGACGTCACCCGTAAAACCAAAGAAGCCTTCGAGACGTGCTACAAAGGCGAAAGACAAAAGCAAAAAGGCCGAACCAACCAAAAAGAACGGAAGAGATCGCGCTTTGTAGAGCTTGGGTTTATGTGTCGGAAAACTTTGAGAGAGGAAACGCTATCAACATGAATGGGTTTTGGGAGGAGGTGATAGAGTACTTTGAAAAGGAAACTGGTTCACAAAAAACGTACGACTCGATCACGACCAAATGGAAGAATAGGATTCGTATTAGGGTTGGGAATCTTTGTGGTATTATGGATAATATCAAGGATAACCATGGAAGTGGTGAGAATGATGCAGACGATAAAGAAAAAGATCTTAGAGAATACCGTGTGATTTACAGTCATATTTTACATTGGAGGATTGTTGGAAAATTTTGAGGAATCATGATGCTTGAAAGAATATTGAGATGCCTGCTTTCATAATGAATAGTCGGAAGAAATCAAAGGGTTCTACAACTACCTCGAGGTCAACAAAAGGTCCTTTGAATTTCCAAAACGTGGATGATTCTGATGATGAGGAACATACTAGAGAATCACGACCACAAAGTCGTGACGCAGCCATGAAGAAATCATCCTCCTCCTCTCGTGGTCCACCGAAATCATTTGTTAGTTCATTAGCCAAAACCTTTTTCAAGTTCAAGCCGTCAAAACCGGGAAAAAAAATAAGGATATAGAAGAGGCAAACATAAAGTTCGGGGAAAAAGAGGTGGAGATGAAAAGAAAAGAAATTGAGCTCCAAAAACATCAGATGGCATTAATGGCCCAATCAAAATGGGAGCAAGACTTGATTTTCTATAATTCAACAATCGACCAAAATTTGTCTCCACGACAAATCTGAACTCGTGGAGATTAAAGGCGTCAATCAGTAGCTATAATTTAGATTATTAGCGTTATTTCTTAATAAAAAAGTTTTCCACGAAGTCGATGAGGAACAAATATCTCATATCATCATCATCATAAAAAAACAAACTCACGGACATTAAAACATGTTGGGCAACACTTTTCATCATCACATTACCTCTTTTAAACGTATGATATGAAGATCTATCTACAAATTTTTATCTATCGTTTAAAAAAGCAAAAACGAAATAACTTAAAAACTAAAACTGCCGCCAAGAATTTCCTATTTTAGAGCGTAAATAAATTATCAGTAGCTTAACTTAAAACCAAAATGAAAATGAACTTTTAAGGAACACAAAGAAAAAAACAAAAATACATAAATTTAACGACAATGACAGTGTGCCTTCCAGCTAAGCGTAGGTTCTATGGCTCGGCTTTAACGGCTCGGCTCAAGCCGTCAATCTGTAAAACTTCGAAGCTTCGTGAATCCGCCGATGTTTGCATTATAATCATAATTTGTATTATTAATTTGAGTTTAAGGTTAAGCACACGTGCTTTTTGTCTTCTAGTATGTTACTTTGAACCAAATTTATTTCTTAAAAAGGTTTTGAATTTATTATTATATCTTATAAGTTAAACATTTGTCATTAGTTGATGATGGTATTGGTATGAATCACTTCTTTGTATATTACTCTATTTGTACAATGTTTATATCTCAAGTTTGTCATTTAAGACGTCTTGAATTGCATTTGATATTTTGATAGACGCGTTTTTCCAAATATGTTAAATAACGTATTTATGGCATTACATGATGGGAGATGATTTGTACATTCAAACAAATGATTGCCACACTCAAAAGTATTGTGTTTGGACGTTTATCACTCGTACGTTATCTTTCTGATCTCATACATGTGAGGGTATAAATGTCCAAACATATCTTTGAGTGTCAATCGTTGTTAGAATGTCTAATCACTTCCCTGATGATATGTGCATACAAAGGTAAATATTTACTAGATGATCATCAAAAAAGCTTTACGACCGCAAAAAAATGATAGAAGAATGAGATTAACATTAGAGTCTCGGCTATTATATCAGTTAGTTCCCGTTAAACCAAACTAGTATTAGGGAGCTCGGTGTGGTACAACATTCGTCCGCCATTAGTATCGAAAACGGACGAATAACACATTATAGTGCATCGTCCATTTAATCTATCCGTTAGCCATTCATCACTTTAGCCAAAGGAATGGCTGGTGTCATTTGGTTTTTTGTTATGAGTAAGTGGGTATTTTGATGGAAGTGTTTTGTGGAATTTATATGCATCAATAATCTATTATTGGGTTTTTTGTTTAGAGGGTATTTTAATTGTTGGTGTGTTATTGGGAGGATTTATTCGTCGTTCACACAAACACTCTTAAACATCTGGTCCACATGGCGTGGAGAAGGAGGCGCATTACTGGCGTGGCGTTTTCGACCGTGGCTCTTCGCTTCTCTATCAAACAACCGAACCTCGCTAGAGAAAAGCGTGAATTATACTAAAATATGTTACTAACAAAACGCTACTAACTTTTGTTGTAAGCGACTTATCAATTTGTTTTAATTTAATAATGATATGTAGTGTCATTAGCTTAATTAACCTCGTGTTTTATTTAAAATCTGCCTTAAATAAAAAGATGAAATTTTAAATATCTAGACTAGCTTATACCTCTCTTTAAAAAAGTAATCGCTAGCATAAATGATAATTAGACAAACAATAACACATATTGTTTTAAATTTTAGAATGTTGTTTGGTCTTTACTCTATGTTAAAGAAGAAGAAAAGAAAGAAAGTGAAAGATGGTTTGCTTTGCACAAAGGTAAAGAATAAGGCAACCCAAAAAATATTCAATTCATGTGCATCATCGAAGCAGTTGTTGAAAGAGAGTGATTGCTAAACTTTCACAATAATATCTTTCTTTACTTGCTAGCTAGGCTGGTTACGCCATTACAATATATTTTTCACAAAAGAAAAAGAAAAAGGAAAAGAAAAAAAGAAAAATAACAGATCGACTGATTTTGTATTTAACGAAATTCCTATATCACCTCCTTGGTTTTTCTTTGAAAATGCGCAGCGTTTGACTTATTTATGCATGTTTGAATACATTTTAACCGAGGTAAAACTACGTGTCTATCTGATGCTGGTTATTAATACGATCGGCATACATGCATAAGTAAATTTTGCTAAGAGGGAGTTTGTCTATGCTTTTGTTTTGGGTTTATGTATCAAGAACGGTTTAGATCACAAGGTATGGATATTGTCGTTTGTGTCTTCGTCGTATCGTTTATGTCAACCATCTGGGAGCGTCGTCTTAATTCGTGAAATTAAGCTTTTGGCCGTCTGATAGCTCAAGCCATTTGCATTCTTGTGTGTTTTTTTTCTTTTCTTTTTTTTATATTGCGAGTTAGTGAATATGTGAGCTTATAAGCTTATTTGATTTCAGCTTATATTTTATATGTGTTAAGCGATAAGGATAAGCCCAAGCCCGGTTTGTGGGTTTAGGGTATTAGGGTTTCACTATTATAAATAGTGAATGATTAATCTTTATTAATCATCCACTATTTATAACTAGCAGGCACGTAGCGTTGCGTGGCGGTGCAATGAAATAAAAATTCGATGAATAATGTATTTTAGTTTATTATATTCTTTTAACAATAAATTCTGATATCAAGAATTACAGTATAGCCCGTGCCCGCTGGGCTCGAATCAGATTAGTTCGTGTCTTGCCGGGCTCGGGCGTTGGTCGCTGCCGTCTGTACTCGAGCCCATTTGGCCCGATTCACTGTTCGGGCTTAAATATTTGTATAATTTGCTTTATTATTTGTAGTAGTGAAATTTAATGCAGGAATTGTATTTAATTTGGTTGTACAATATGTTTGATAATTTGTATTTTTTATGTAAGAAGTGTTTTAATAACTGTATTAATTGTATTTATTGACCTGTTAAATAATTGACTACATTAAATACCATTAATGTGGTGTTTTGTTGTACACTATGCTTCTTGTCTTGTACGTCTGAAAATTATGTGCATTAAAGTGTTGTACACTATGTTCCTTTTCTTGTAAGTAGTAGTCATTATAGTCATTAATAACATTGACCACTTTAATAGCATTAATGTTGTAAGTCTGAAAAATTACATCATACTTATTTTGTTGTATATTATGCTTATTTTGTTGTAAATCTAAAAATTGGTTGCAGCTATTGTACATTGTGCTTAAATGGTTGTAATTTTTGGTGAATGGGTGTTTTTAATAGCATTAATGTTGTTTGATAGAAATTTGTTCTTAAAATGACACCACGCTTTATTTTGTTGTACAATATGTTTACTTTGTTATAATTCTGAAAATTTGGTGCATTAAAGTGTTGTAAATCATGCTTAATTTCTTGTACGTCTTAAAATTAAGAGTGATGTGCCTTCATACATTATAAGTAGTATAGATAGTGAAACCCTAATACACTAAGCCCACAAATCGGGCTTGGGCTTATCCTTATCCTTTAACAATAAGGCTTAAAGCTTGTCGCCTTTTTAGGCGTTTTTAAAAAATTGTTTACATTGTTATGCATACGACGTATATTGGCCACGCCTCACGCTATTTATAATATTGTATAAGCTTTAAACCCTCTAAATAACTTAAACAGACACCCCTAAATAAATTATGGAATTGGCAAGTGTGAATCCTTTTGCTGATTAATTAAGCGTAACAGCATTTAATGTTAGAGATCTCTATTACAAAGAAAGTCAACATTTGGATCCAACGTTACAAAAGTATAACTAAATGATAAAACAACGTGGATCATCTTCTATTTTTATTCTTCTGCAATCAATTCTATTATGAGAAAATAAAATAAATGTCAAAGAGCATATATCACAATCTATTTTAAGTAGAAACGAGCGGGGTAGCCCGCGCGTTGCTGCGAGGCTTCATTTTTTTAATTGAGATTGGCTTTGCTGACATTTACTATATAGTAAGTTGAACACTTGCGAGATATAATATATGACATAAATTCAGTACTCCACTATACAAATAAAGTTACAAAACTCCACAACTCTGCAAGTACTTGAAATTTGTAACGTTCTGCGTGACATTGATGTACAAACTTAAATTTACAAATATGTTTTGTTCATGAACTGGTCATAAATAGTACTATAAAGCTTGAAGCATAGATCAACCCTTTATTAAAGCTTCAATAACCTTCCTGCCCGAAACCAAAAGGCTTAAAAAAGTCGACCATTTTGGTTAGTCCTTCATATTTTGTCCAAACATAGGCAGGACATCAGATAGTAGTTGTACGTGTCAAATAAAGCTGTAGTTCTGCACAACATAAACAAAAGACAACGACATTGGTAAGACAAAACTGAACACAATAGCTTGTCACTCAAATCCATTGCATCCGAATAGTCGTTTGTATATTAGTAGTAGTGGTCGCAAGTTGTTGACAATTTGCTCCATCAAGTCCTCCCTTCATTATTCGATAAGTATAAGTTGTTTGAATTAGGAATTCCAAACATCCCATTAATTGAGATTTCTCCGGTTGGTGTGTTATTGAGAGTTGTCCCCCTTTGCGGTGCTATTTTGGTCATCGTATTATATTTTCTTTCTTTTTCTTTTGAGAAAGTAAATCCATTTGTTTTTTAACTCGAAGCTAGAAGGGCTATAATCAAAAAAACAAAAGAGGATAAGCAATATGCTTATATAGATGAAATTTTTAAAGTGAAATCCAAGTCATATAAAACATGTAAGATTAAAACAAATCGCTTCTAAATTCTATACGTGCTTCTTCAAATCATTCACGATTCAACAATTCTTTTATATATTTCTCCTTACTAAGGTTTGTTTTCTTAAGTTGTTTATCGATGTAGACATGCATATTAATGTTGCCTTTCTAGCTAATACAATGTTTTTTTTTTTTTTTAATTATTAATATTATTTTTGCTCTTGGATTGTTATTTGTCAATGGGATATATGTACAATGAATTGTTCTCAAAATCTTGTCAAAAACATATTTCTTCTTAATGTGTAGGCTAAGATGTGGTATTTGATCTGATGGGACTTCTTAAACTATGATTGTCACTTTTAAATCATTGATATTTCATTGTGTAGAACAGTTTACAATTACAGGTTTTAATAACAAAAAATATGTACGGTACTTTAGCGATGAGCACGTACTTCCATATGTTAACACAATAAAGATACTTGTTTTCAATCACTCTTTGATATCACCGCGTTCCACCACATCTAAACATCAAAACCACATTTGTTGCATAATCACTTTCTAAAGCAAGGGTAAGAAAAAGGGGTGTTTGGATGTACACAGGCGAACTACTTACTGCGACTATAAATACACAAAATCCCTTTATATCTGAGTCAGCTTACATTTATCATCACGTCATCAGTTATCATATAGCAATTTGTTAACTAATTATGCCAGCAAGCCATGTTGAGCATACATAATTAGAAAAAAAGTAGCTTTCCGTACATCCGGACATCCCTCTTGACATGAACATTTGAACTATCAAGCCCAAAGTTGCTCAACTAAAAACTTTCTATCTGATTATTCCATTAAAGTTTCCTCAACTTACTATATGTGGCACAAAAAAACATGATAGTTTGTATAGGAAAAGTCAGCGGAAGGGCATGTACTTGACCAAAAGTCCAACACCCATAATTTTCTATAAACCATTTTGTAGGCCAAATTCACAAGGTATGTACATTAGCTTCACCTCGATAGTTTTATTTATCTAACCTCGTTTTAAAGCGGTATGTGCCTAGGTAGTTAGGTGTTTTACCTAAACGACTTAAGCAAATATGCAATTTTAATCGTGTGTATGATTGCTTATAACAACTACTTATTAAAGTACATTGCAAAAGCTAATCCTTAAATATGGTTTATGTCGAAACAACTATTAGATAAGCAACTAACCAAATATGTAGCCCTAAAACTACGCATCTCAAGATTAGGAATTACATAGGCGTAAGCAATCAGCTTCTATTCGGTTTTACACTCGAAGCGACTTATTAGTTATACCAAAAACAAAGCAAGCATATAACTATTTTAACTAACAATTAGCGACAACTATTAACAACATTATAAATCATCAAAATATCATATAAAAACACTTGAAAAAACAATAAATCACAAATAACAATAACAAACAATGACATACCAAGTCATGTGTTGAAACCGCAATGTGTGTGTTTTGAAAAAAACATAAAATTATTATACGAGTTGTGGTTTTACGAAATTATATATTATAACCGTTTTTTAGCTCATTGGTAGGCCATAAGCCCTAAAGCGA
Source organism: Chrysanthemum lavandulifolium (assembly GCA_022545495.1). NCBI lineage: Eukaryota > Viridiplantae > Streptophyta > Magnoliopsida > Asterales > Asteraceae > Chrysanthemum > Chrysanthemum lavandulifolium. Next base: position 108,129,973 of record CM040245.1, on the reverse strand, counting down.
GTTTAAACAAACAACGCTCTAAAATTTAACAATCGAGGCCAAAATCCTTTATGACACAAACTAACATTTTTATGACAAACGATTCAATTTCATAACAAAACTAAAATTTGTAATCGTATACCTTAGATGGTATTGCAACCCGTTAAATCTGTATATCCTGCTGAGGTTAAGCCACTTGTTTGTCACCAAGCTCAACCAACGCACCTACCTTGACCCTTGCGTAGCTCAACTGCCTTATTTCTTTTCCGAAGAAAGCGTCGTGTGTACACGAAACGAAAAATCGGAGACGATTTTATAAGAACTTGTAATACTAAAACAATATTCATTAGATTAGTGTAGCTTTCGGTGCATACCACGGAGGCCGTTTTCCAACTGTAGGTGCACCGCATACTTTAGTATTTTTCAACGACGGCATTGTGACATTATTGCTTACCGAGATGGATGTGCACAATTACTTCGACGCGTGTTTTGCAATGACACGAAACCGTATATGAATAGAGTGACTTTATGTAAACCCAAGAGAAAGAAATCTCATGTTAGCGAGCATGCCGATGGTTTTACACGATTATCGATTCTTGGGACTGTGTCATCGACAATTACGTATGAGCCAATATAGAACCCTATTGACCCATTTTATAAGAAAGTGAAATAAAATGGGGACCGTTGAAAGATCGCACCTTTAGCCTTGACAAATGGTTGGCAAGTCTTCCAAGAACACCACGCGAATCTCATGTTGCACCACGATCAAGTGTAGCGTAAAATAAGATGATCCAAACACCGTTAACATCGGTTCTTTTAAAAAAGAAAAAAAGATACTGATATTACAATCGGTAGGCTGTCTTATGTGGAAAAAGTTATATGTAAGCATAATGACCCGTTTGACCAATCGGTTAGCATGTTATACCTGTAACTATAATTATAAAACATTCATATTTAAAAGCATTTAGTACTCAAACGTCTTATTTCAAAAGGCAATAAGCAATTCCAAACACCCTTTGAATATTAGATGTTGAAATTAGATTTCATGATGTAACATACCTATGACAATGTTTTTTATCTCGATGACCAACCGTTCTTGTCTGCAAATAAAGAAAAAATGAAAACCATATTAGCCAGTATTAATGGCGTTTTTGTAGCTTGTGACAATAAAGAAAAAGCGAAAACCTATCATATGTGTAGCAATGATTAAGTTAGCCTATGACAATTTGTCTTTATTGTGTCAAAAAATATGAAAGAAAAATGGTCACCTTGTATCTTATTTAGTTAAGAAAGATAAGTGTACATCATAAGGCGTGCTTGCAAAACCATTATTTGCATTCCAATTTCCCCTGCATAACAAATTTAATATTAAAAGGTTGATTTTTTATTCATTTTATGACAAATAATGGAGTGAAAGTCCATATTTGTTACAAATATAAACAATCAAACATATTGAATATTGTTCGGTTTAATAAGATTTTCCCATTAGCAATCGTTTTATGAGCAAGAATATGACTACTATTGTCAAATTAGCAAGTTTCGTATTTTTATTTACTTTTCTTAGTAATTAGTAAATAATAACATAACAATGGAAAAAAACGCATTGCCAATTCAATTTGTTCATACATTTTATTGCATCTACCGCTAATAGTATGACTTAGCGACTTACTTCAATGTCATTTCGTGGAGTAAGAGCGAGACGAGCTAATGCAAATGAGATCAACCACACAGATCTACACATACGATGCGGAATTGGAGAAAATATAATGTTTTATTAGTAAATCACGTAATGTTAGTAACCCAAAGCAGATGGGTTGGATACGCAGAACATACAAATTATAAAGACTAATTCCGAGACACCGAGCACAGGACAACATGTAGTAAAGCTCAAAATTTCTATATGCTACTTAAGTTTGAGGGTGGTATCTGAGAAACTTACATAGCCGTTGAACTTCCTAACAACTTCCTCACCTTAGTTGACGGATGACATAGTAACAAAGCCAAAACCTTTACTTCCTCGACTTAGTTGGTGTGAGAGGTTTATCCCTGCAGGGATTTCAGTGAGGGCTTGTGAACTCTTACGATTTCCTTATCTGCAAACATGATAAAGGGTAGCGTAAGCAAGTATACTAAAACATAAGAACATATGCTTATATAGTGAAATGATATCGCTTATGGCTCTTTCTTTCTCTCAACAGACTATAACCATAGATACAAAAAACTGTCTATATACATATTATGAGCTATGACGAATATAATAAAATGTAATTTCGATGAACTAACAGACCAATATAATAAAACTAAAGAGCTCGAATAAACTATAAGCTCATAAGCGACAAAAAGTAAGATTATGAGCTTATCAAACTTTGTAATAAGCTCATAAGCCCATTAATCAAACCCAAAACTAAACTTATCATTTTCCCGGCTAAAAAATGGCTTAAACCCAATGTAAGCTAATTGAAAGACTTACTAACGATATTTTAATCATTTTGATAAAGAAAACATTTTTGTACAACATATACTTCAATCTGAGATTTATCTACGGGCCATTTTTGCAACTATATCTCATATTTTTTTTATAAAAGTTATTCAAGCTAATCCAAAATGCTACGAAGGCCGATAATCATATGTTAATCCATTTTTAGTTACAGATGGTCAAATTTCAATAATGGAAGACATTAGGAAATATTATAACGTATCAACCCGTTACCTCTTGAGTTGGGTGAACAACACTCCTACAATTAAGCGAAGGGCGCAACCCTCTTCAGGACGCCAAAATGCAATAACTGTAAGAGTAATAATCAAGGGTTAAGCACGACAAAAGAGATTCTTGGACAATAAGGCCTTATTCTAACTAATTTCACCAATTAACTTCAACATAGCCTTCTTAATTGCTCATATTAGCAACTTTATTCTATGTCATTCATAACACCTAAGACATAAAAATCTAACCTTTAATTATAGATAAACAAACCGTAATTCTGTAAAATTAAATAACCTAAATCCAAAATATTTCCTTAGCCATTAAATCACAAATTTTATGAAACCTATTTTACCAAAAAACATACACACCCCAGAATCCACAACCTTCATATTGAAGCATAAAGAGTAAAAAAAAATTAATAAAAATAATAATTACTATAAACATGCAAAATCAAGACCTTCGTATCTCCAAACCTCAAACAAATTGATATATGCAAAAGCAAAACCCTACAGATAAAAAAGTTTCAATCTTTTATACAAAAGCTGTAAAGGGTATAAAATTAAAATCAAATAATTAAAAATAAAAAAGATATGATGAGACTTCTTGTTGGTAGCGGAGTGAAGACAACGGCGCAAGGTTCGCCGGAAAACCCAAAATACGCCGGCGACTTAATTTTCATATTCATATATGAAAAGGATTGATAATTGTAGCTTATAGAATTTGAATCACCCTTTGGCCTACCTTAAAAACCACAAAACCCTTCAATAGTTTTTTTTTTTTTTTTTTTTATTGTGATTTGTGTGTGTATGTGTTTTTGATAAATTTGTGAAGATTTAGTGTAAAAAGATGAGATGTTGTTAGAGAGATGGTATGAAGATTTTGTGTGAGGAAGAAAGGTCTAGACATAGTATAATTTAGCACCGACACACTGTTATCTGTATTGTGTGTAAGAGTGTATAGATACGTGAACGATAAATGACCAAACACAATTGAGCCAATAGTGTGGTGCCAGCAAAAAATGTGTGTATTGCCACTTGTATACAGCGAATGAAATCTTGACACCTACTCATTTATACCATGTATTTTTATACTCCCTCCAACCACAAATAGTATATATATATAATGTATCTTTCACATCTCATCTCATATAACAAAAATTATACTGACATAAATCTACATTGCATATGCATTATGTATTTGTGATTTTAATGCTCATCTTGACTGATAATTGAATAAAAATGAAAATGTGACATAAAAACAACAAAGTTAAAGAAAAGAAATAAATTTCATTAAAAGCGAATCCTTGAATTATTTGTCCATGTAGATTTAAGGGTTGGTGAAGAATTTATATGCAAGAGGCAAATTATTTTCCTACTCCTACAACTCCATTATTCTCACTTCCACTTCTACTACCATTCAACCTCTATCTTCACATAAAATAAATTTATCTCTTGATTTTTTTATTAGCTCTTTAGGTAATCACAGCTACCTCACTATGCAATCCTCCATTTATCTTTGAAACAAGTGTAGATATTTACTAAATTTTATTTTGGAACAAGCGTAACTATTTAAGTGATCGAGCATGCTCGAGATCGGCTAAATGATATCATATGCTTGATCTCAGTTTAACTTTGTGACAAGTTTTGTTAATGTAGGTTTGTACTCGGCATGAAAAAGATTCATGTCTTGCAAGATTTTATAATGATCTAATGGCTGTCTTGAAACCACAAACTATCAATCCAATATTCCTTAAAGTGACCAATACATTCAAAAACGTTTGCTAGTGAATAGAGTGTTGGAAAATTTAGTGCACTTGTTGGATTAGTCCACATTTGATAATGGATCAGGAGGTACGGAGTGTACACTCATAAGGTCCATGAACACCCTGACTCAATAGTGGTGAGATTCACAAGTTAATACTGTTATTATTAAAGTTAGTACTGTTGGGCAGTGTTTCTACTGCTAGTGCTAAGTTAGTACTGCTAGGCAGTGTTTTTACTGCTAATGCTATGTAAGTCTTGCTAGTGTTATGTAAATCTCGCTAATCTTGGAATCAACTTGTGTGGCATTGACCTATTCAAGTGGCAGTTACAACTGTATAATGACCACATTTAATTAGTTATGTAACCACTATCAGCTATAATGAGGATAATTATGAGGCAATTAATGGGCTGATTAATCCTCATAATTCCATTTGACTAGCTACGAGTTTTCCTTTATATAGGAAATCACATTATGCATGAAAAGAGAGAGAAAACGATATACACTTCTAAGCAAAAGAGATATTGATTTGTGCCTAATTCAATAACATACATTTGGTCTTATCCCAAGTAGATATTCGTGATACCCAGGCATTAGGGTCGAATAGTTTACTTTGAAAAGTGATAACATGATTCCAAGTGATATCCGGTAACCACCTAGTGGTATTGCATTGCTACTGATTATCTTACCATGTTCTGGGAACTACCACCAACAATCAAAGTAAACTATTTGTGATAATCAATGGCTACTGCTGCAATGAAACACATGGCTTCAAACTTTGCCAAAGTGGACAAGTTTGAAGGGGTGGACTTTAGGAGATGGCGAAGAAGATGCACTTTCATTGTCGAGCATGAGTGTGGTCTATGTTCGACCACACCTATTCGATGATGGGATGATGCTACTATGGAGCAGATAAGGAGGAGGAGCAAATGGGAGAATGATGACTACATTTCAGAGGCTTAATTCTCAATGGTATGTCTGATTCACTCTTCGACATTTATCAGAACTTTGAATCTTTCAAAGAACTATGGGATTCCTTGGATGCCAAATATATGGCTGATGATGCATCAAGTAAGAAGTTCCTTGTGAGTAATTTCACAAATTTCGAAATGACTGATTCAAGACCAGTTATGGAACAATAAAATAAACTTCTTGGTATACTTGGAAGGTTTACACAACACAATATGCACATGGATGAGGCTATTTTAGTCTCTTGTGTCATTGATAAACTTCCCCCTTCTTGGAAAGATTTCAAGCATACCTTGAAACATAAGAAGGAGGAGTTAACTCTGGTTGAGTTCGACGATCATCTGCAGATTAAGGAATCTCTCGGGGTGCGGGATAATGACAAGCCAAAGTAGCAATACTGTTCTTGCATCTGTTGTCAATATGGTGGAGCATAACAACTCCACCAGGTACAATGACAACAAAGGCAAATGTAAACATCATGATAACACAATGGTGGATCCTAACAAGTAGGCAACACCTACTTGTTGGAAATGTGGAAAATTTGGTCACATTAAAAGGGATTGCAAAGGTGTTAAGGTTAGTGGTAAAGTCAATGGATCGGGCACTAATGGTTCGGGGTGGTGGTTCTACCAACTCACCTGAAAGGTCGAAATATGTTTAATAAGTCTTTTCGATTTATTATGTTACATATGTATCTGAATCTTATTATGTGCACGATGATGATGTTAGTGGTGGGTTGACTACGGTGCAACAGTTCATGTGCAAAGATAGAAGGCGGTTCAAGACTTATGAGTCAGCGAATGATGGTTCTATTCTTCACATGGGAAATGAGTCAACGACCTTGGTGCATGGTCGTGGTTATGTAGATCTTAAGTTTAGTTACGGAAAGATTGTAACTTTGTTTAATGTTATTCATGTTCACGATATAAGGAAAAACTTGGTTTCAAGTAGTGTTTTGAATAATAATGGATATAAACAAGTTATTGAATCGATAAATTTGTTCTACCTAAAATTGTGTGTTTATTGGTTTTGGCTATTTGTGTAATCAAATGTTAGAGCTAAGTATTGTCCTGATAGTGTTAATTAGGTCTTTATGACCACCAGCGACATGGTGACTTTACCCTTTGGCATGCTAGACTTGGCCATGTACACTATAAAAGGATGCAAGATATGTCTAAAGATCGTTAATCCGGCATTTGACATGGACACTGAAAAGTGTAAAACTTGCATGTTGACCAAGATAACTAAGAAACCTTTTCGTGGTGTTAATCGTGAATCTAAGCTCTTGGAGCTAATACACATTGACACATGTGATTTGCATGCCACTCCTCTTTGGGAATAAGAAGTACTGTGACATTTATTGATGATGCTTGTAGGTTTTGTTATGTCTATCTATTACACACTAAGGATGAAGCATTAAATAAATTCAAAGTGTTTAAAAGCGAAGTTGAATTACAACTTGGGTCCCCGATCAAAGATTAAGGGCCGATAGGGAGGTGAGTACATGGATACTCGGTATTTTCGATCTGTTGGTATTATCCATGAAATGGCTGCCCCTATACTCCTCGACAAAATGGCATTTACGAAAGGAAAACAGTCTTTGAAGGAGATGGTTAATTCCATGTTTTCCTATTCATGACTAAGTCGAGGGTTCCGGGTGAAACTATGTTATGACTTGCTATTTATTAAATAGGGTTCCCAACAAAAGGAACAAGGTTACCCCTTATGAACTATGGACTAAAGGAAACCCAACTGAACTATCTCGGGGTTTGGGGTTGTAGAGCATTGTAACACTCCCTGATCCAAAGCCGAAAACTTTGGGTGAAATAGGCATTGATTGCATCTTTGTTGGATATGATGAGCATTCCAAGGCTTTTAGGTTCTATGTCATTAAACCTAATGAATCTGTTTCAATTAACTCCATAATTGAATCAAGGGATGCAAACTTTGATGAGAATAGATTCTTATCAGTCCCTAGACCAAGTCAGAGGATTCCTAATAGAACTTGTGGGAAACTAGAAGGGGGGGGGGTTGAATAGTTTTACCGATTAAAACTTGGTTTTAAACTATTTAGATTGACTTATGTCAATCTATTGAATGTGTATGTTGGATGTTGATAGATAAGTACGTAAGTAAGTAATACAAAGATAAAGAGTAGAAAACACAAAACCACGACACGCGTATTTATAGTGGTTCGGCTACAAGGACACCGTCCTTGCCCTACTCCACTCCCCGAGTCACCTACTCGAGAGTTTGTTATCACTACACAACAAAATCTCCTTGTGGCGGAGAAGCCTTTACAACGTCGCCTACTCTTTATCTTGTACGAGGCTAGACACCGGGTTCTTCCACGAGGTAGAACCAAACCTATCACAACGTCGCCTACACTTTATCCGGTACAAGGCTAGATACCGAGTTCCATTACTAAGGAGGAACTATTATCCAACACTACACAACACCTATCCCAAAAGGAGATCCACTCCTTATGACAACATCAACAAGGATATCAATATCCTTTGACCCAATACTAATCTATCTTGTACATCGACACACCATATCGAATGTACACCCTAGGCACCTTTCACTAATGCCTTTGACTCAACTTCTAGGCACCCTTCACTAATGCCTTCAACATGGACTTTTCGGCACCTTTCACTAATGCCTTTGACACGGACTTTTGGCACCCTTCACTAATGCCTTTGACACGGATCTTCGACACCTTTCACTAATGCCTTTGACTTGATCCTTTAGACATCTTTCACCTATGTATTCAACACAACACTTCTAATGAGAGAAGAAATAACTATCAACAAGAGAACCTCAGTAGTCTTGATGATGACGAAGCATGGCAACTCATGGACTTGAGCTTGCTCGACTTTAAAAGGTGGTGATCTCGCCTTTAAGAGGAACCTAGAGAATCACACAAAAACAAAACTACATACAAAGATCACTTGGATATGTGGTTAGAGAGTTTACAACTCAAATAGAAAATATATGTGAAAGGGGTGAGTTACAATGAAGAAATGGCTCACTATTTATAGAAGAAAAAATACTCATGTTCCACGGATCTCACGGATCCCTCACATGAGGGATCCGTCCAGTGTAATCTTGGGGATCCGTGGGACGCTCCTCTTTGCCCATGGGTTTTGGGTCATGGGTCCTAGACTTTGGACCATGGGTATCCAAGTAGATACAATGTATCTACAAGATGCAATGCATCTAGTCCATGGGTCATGGGTTAAAACCATTGGTCATGGATAAAACTCATTATGACTTATGCATGATGTCATGCAATGGTTTATGGGTTGTGCTCCATGGGTATGGGTCATGGACTTTGGGTTTTACCCAACTACATTCAATGTATTTAGTCAATGGGTCAAATACTTAAACTTCTACCCATTGTATTACCCATTATAATACATACTAGTTATGTATATATTTACCCAATATGTAAACACTAGTTGTTGTACATATGTATTACTGAATCATAAAACCACTTTTACTTGTTTAGTGTTTTATGTGAAAACGTAAGTGTGTTAGTAAACTATTGGCTCAAACCATTTACGTATTTTATTTGTTTCGTTAAAATGATTTTACTTTTGTTATCAACAAAACATTAGAAGATCGTAAAATATAAATAAACGTTTTTACGGCTTATTTATATTAACAATCTTCCCCTTTTTGTTGATGACAAAACATAAAATTATTTTAAGGAAAAACTAAAATTCATAAAAGTTTGAATTGTAGTTTTTACTTTCTTCTCCCTCTTTTTGTCGAAACAAAAAGAGCGTCGAAAAGAAACCAACACAATGTTTTAAGAAAAACATGTAAAGGAAAAAGATAATGTGACAAAGTAAATAGCAAGTGACGAGAAGTGTTCTCGTCTTAACTCTCCTTGACGAGTCCATCCTTTTGTGAGGGCGACAAGCAAGAAGAAATACTAAACTAGTTCATTAGCAGCTATGTTAGCAAGAGATTTCGTCTATGTGACGAATATGCTCCCCATTGATGATTGCAACTTTGCAAAGGGGCGTCATGAAATGTAATCCTAATAAAATTATATTGCAAATAATTTTGCAATGTATTGCTTTGATGTTGGAATCACTCCTAAACCTAAATCAAGTGTTAGTGATTCATATGTAATAGTTAGCTTAATTATGGCCTTTATGTTTGTTATTAGCTTAAGCTTATGTAGAAGGCCCATGAGCTTAGGCCCATGTCCATTAAGGAAAGGAAGGGAGTAGGAGTGTTGCCTAGCTCCCTTCCTATAAATACTCTTGTATAACCCTCACTTGAGGGTTGGTTGTTCAATTTATTTCTCTTTCTTTCAATTTATCTCTACTACGCATAACCGTCTTTACTTATTCGTGTGTGTGTTTGTTTGTGTGATTTGTTCATCCGACCTCTATCTCTTCTCTATTTCTTTCATTGATGCTTGTGTTGTAAAACTAGTGACCTAACGATGGTATCAATCGCCTACTAGTTGGGTGAATCGTATTGTTTTTGAAGTGGGTTTTGGTCCTACGCGTAGAAAAGCGTCTGAGATACTTTGGTTCGCTTAAAAACACGTTTTTACACTTTTTAATCCAAGATTCTTGTCCTTTCAATGTTTTAAGGTGTTAAAATAAGCATTTTTTGGCAAAAGTTTCAAACTTTACGCGTGGATATTCGTTTTGAGCTTGTTTTTGTTCGTGGGTTTCATCCTACAGCGTAACTTTTTTATGCTTTGGATCATCAAATTTCACACTCTTGTGTTCTTTTGGTGATATTGAAGCTATTTCATCACACAAAAGCGGTTTAGAAACATCTTTGGGCAAAATCATTTTTACGAGTAAAGCTACGCGTATCAAAACCCTAAACTTACGCGTAACTTTATCCTTGGTTTGATCTTGGTTTAGTGGTTTACTCCGTGTTTTCTTGCTTGGATAAGCACGAAAATCGTCGACTTAGGATATCTTTTGCCTTTGTGATAGTGTAAAAGATCACTTGAGCTAAAACCCTAAACTTACGCATAAGCATAAGCTACGCGTAGAACATCCTCGCATAAGATTCATCTTACGCTAAGCCTAGTCTTACGCATAAGGTAATCCTCGCCTAAGTTTTCTCGCCTAACTTCTTGTTTACGCATAACTTTAGTGCTTTTTCACCTTCAGCGTAAGCTAAACCTCAGCGTAACTCTTTGCATTACAGCGTAACTTTGGTGTTTTACGCATAAGTGCTACTTGGTTTATTGTGATTTCTCGCCTAAGGATACTTCATCAACAAAGGTTCATTCGACTACAAAGATCCATTTTACCAACACAAGTTTTCAACATGTCACAACCACCATACTCTAACTATTTCCCACACTTATTCTCAGCGACAACAACAACTAAGTCCACAACATCAACAATGGAATCAACAACAAGCAATTTATCAACAACAATTTAATCAACAACATACTCCACAACTTGGAGCAATTCCTCCACCACAAATGGTTCAAACACCACCAAGTCTTCAAGTTCAACCCTACACAAGCGATTTCAATCAACATCCATCAAGGAACACTATGAAGGAACCCACTTGGTTTGCAAAGATGTGTGAAGCTTTAAGCGACCAACAATCAATTCATGAAATTTGGATCACTTGATAGACCTCAATGCTCACTCCGAAACTACGATCAATGGGTAATTAGGTTCTTTAGGTTTTGTGATGCGAAGAAGCCACATGGAAAGTTCTTAAAGAAGGTTATCTTGGAAGGTCCATTTCGGATGCCTCTTGTCATTGTGCCGGAGATCCAAATGCTAATCCACAAGAGATGAACAATCAAACATTGCTCTTGTTGCGGACTGAATCGGAAGAACTTCTACACTATGAAGGTGATGAGCTTGCAATGCAATATATCCTTTTAGGATTACCAAACCCAATTCTTGAAGTGTTGATGCTCAAAAGGCGCAAAGGCAATGTGGGAACACATTCATCTACTTATGGAAGGATGCACTCAATCGGGAGGATATGGAATCCAAAATTTACTTGGCTTATGAACACTTCTTGATTGAACACGGAGAGACACTAGAGTCTTATCATCATCGATTCTCGGACATCATCAATGATTTGGATAAACACAACATCATCATGCCAAGAATTGCGGTTAATACTAAGTTCTGAGTAGTCTTGGTCTGAATGGGAGAAGTATGTCATTTTCTCCGTCAAGCGAAGAACATGCATCATTCTACATACGGTTGTTGTACGATTACTTGAAGCCTCATGAAAAGGAAGTTGATAAGGAAAGGATTCTCCGTGCTCAAATTGCTTCACCTTCACATCCGGAAAATCAACAACTTGCCTTGTATGCTCAAAGCAGTTATCCTCCTCGACCGACAACTCAACCAGCGCCACTATCACACCAAATGATCAATCACGGCAATCTCAACATAATCAATTGGTTCCTTACAACAACAACAATGATCGGGCACTTTATAGTCAAGCTAATGAGGAATCCGATCCGTTCGAAGCATTGCAACAAGGATTTGTTATGATTGCTAATGCTTTTGGCGTTATACAAACAAATCCAACAATCGCATTCGTTCCTCATCAAACACAAGGAATCAATTTGTTGTGAACAATGGACGAGTTGAAGTTGAGAATCGTGGTTATGGTCGTCGGATGGGCGGTGGTCAAGGGTTTAATGCTATGGGTAGGAATAACAACGAGCTCAAGTGGTGGAACAAGGAAATGCTCGAGAATGGGTTGAATGGTCTTGATGCTACAAGCGCAATGAGAAGGACACTGGCTAATGCATGCCCAAAGCCGAGGACTAGGCGGTGCTTATCACAAGGAGGCTTTACTTTTGGCTCTTAAGGATGAAGTGGTGGAACTCTCACGGACAAAGAACACAGTTTTATGGCGGATCTGAGACTCGGATGATGATATGGAGGACTTGCGAGGCCAATCATTTATTATGTTGATGGCTAATATGCATGAGTTACACATGAGTGACACAGGCCCGGTGTATGACAACGATGGCTTGTCTCGGTGCCGAACAAACCATATTTATCTACGATCTAATATCTCCGCCAACATCCGAATCCGCAAGGCTCGGAATGTTCAAAATGAGTCATCCATCTCATTCAAGCGATTTTCAATTAGACCCGTAGTTACATTTGGCGATCAAGATGACCTTATGGTTTCCATTGATAATCAAATTGACTCGTGGTTATACTTGAGGATCTAAATAATGATCATGTTGTGACTCGCGTTGAACACGCCGAACTTGTGCCTCGTCCGGATGTTGATACGTGGCAAAACCAACAATCCATAGTGGAAGAATGTCGTGCGATAAATCGGGACTTGAAAAGTAAAAATGCTTTATTAACCAAGGATTTTGAATGTTTACAAAAGCAACTCAACTTTTTCAAAACTCAAGAAAAAGCGTGAAAAAGGTTTTGAAGCCGCCTTTGCTAAATCTCATCAAAGCGAAAAATATTTAGAGACGGATCGTGATCTAGCCGCTTGAAGAATGCTTTGTTATGCGAAATAGAACAAGCTGAAACATGAACATAAAAAGCAAATTAACGCTCTCACCTTGGAAAATCAAAAAGCTAAGGTTGAGTTGTTAACTTGTCAAAAGCAGTTCTCTGCATACAAAAGCATTCAACGAAGCGAATAGATGATCATCTTGAAGAAATTATCGACTTGCAAAACAAACTTAAAGAGTTTAAAGCGTTGTTTACAAACATGGTGAGTCGATGCGCTATTGAAAAGTTTACTTTAAAACCCAATCAAATGGATATGGACGAATCTTTGCGATTACAAACCTAAGCTTTCAACCAAAGCATTCAAACCAAATCACGAAGTTTCGGTGCGAGAATATAAAATTGATAATTACATTATGAGTGTTGTTGAATATCATCGTCAAGAGGAATTAGATGCGAAGGCGAGTCGATCAAAATTAAGCTGTTGTTTACAACAAACCTTTTAATTATTCAAAACCGGTCACTTTCGTCACACCTGCGGATTCTTCTAACACACCAAGGGTTATCATAAAAGCGTCTGAGTCTTCTAATGTTAATCCCTGACGGATTATGCACAAATTTATGGTCCTTTACCTTCCATTAGTGAAGTAAACTCAAAACACGAAAATCGCAAAATTCTTAGATATTTTGACCTTTTCATGGTGACCTCAAAACTTTACAACATGAGATAGAATATCATTACGAAATCAAAGTTCAACATTTTCAATCGCCTCTGGCGCGAGAACAAAGAGACATTTTCGGAAAAATCTTTTACCAAATGTTAAAAATTTGAAAAATTGTGCATTGTCTTGGGAGCAGGACTTTCATAAGGAACTTGGAGTGATGAAGGTCGTTTTCGAGAAAGCGAAACATCTATTTCTAATACTAAGCGTAAAAAGAAAATGTTGAGAAAAGATGTTGATCGACTCTTGAAAGATGTTATCTGTCTTGATATCCATAATGTTGTGTTATTGAATTCTTTGTCATATGCATCGATTATATCTCTGCGATCTTGTTGATAATGTTGTAGCTGTTGAGAATCACGATAATGTGCTCGGATCGAGTCTTTAAAAGTTGAAAAGCGAGCGTCTCTTAAGCGAGCTTTCAAATGCAAAGCGTCGTCTTCAATGGTGTCAAAAGATTGTCAAAATCGTGAACTTGCTTTGCAAAACAAAATCCACCGGTTGCAATCAAACAATTTTAATCCAAAATTTGAGCAACTAGATGGTCAAAACGTGTCTTTGAAAAGTCAAATCTCAAAATATGAACAAGAACTTGTAAAAGTTAAGCAGAATATGGTGTCATATTTGATTTACTCAATAAGACTCGTCATGAAGCATCAAACGAACTTGATCATTATCTTGCACACACTAGAAGTAATGAATTTTCTTTGGTAATATTAGTTACGAAAATCAAGATTTGATTCACACTATCTTTAAGTTAAGAGAAATGTTAGGAAAGTATGAACAACTTCCGCCTCTTGTGATTAAGAGAATAGCACCGGTAACACTTAGTAATCGTGAACCTAGAATGCCTCTTGCCAAAACACAAGTTGCTAACGTGCTTCCTTCTCTTGAAGCAGGAATAGTTGCCTCTTTTCCAAGCGTCCGCACTTCACGACCTAGGAGCACTACATCGAAGAATAGGAAGTTGCGACCTAAGAAAAGATCAATAAGGAATGCTAAAGTAGAAGAACACCCTAGGACTATGAATAAGACTCACGTTGCTTCCACTATAGATATTGCGTCGGCAAATGTAATAGAAATAGTGATGTAACGAATGCTAAACCTTTAAGTACTTTTGATATTGATCGATGCACCTTGTGTTATTTGTCGTAAAAGTATGAATTCGATTGTCATGACAAATGTGTTGCTAAAGCTATCATCTCTCGTTTAAGGAATCCTAAGAATCGGAATACCTCTAGGCCCACTAATCATTCTAAGTACGTGCTTGGTAGACCGCCTCTTTAGATTCTAAGAACCGCATTGATGTCCTGTAGCTCGGTTTCACCTCCTAGGAATGTAGTACCACCTAGTGCATTCACTAAGACTAAAGCAAATACTAGTTGGAGATGGCGAAATGGATATATAACACACTAGGATTTAAATGGATGCCTAAAGTTATTGATGTGTGTATGTCTACTATAAGCGCTCGGAACCCTCTAACATTCGGGTTCCACATCTACTTCTATTCCATCGTGTAAATGCGTGTGTAATGCGGTGATCTGAGATCATTCTCTGGATTGTTGATAGCGGATGTTCCCGACACATGACGAGCAACCTTAAAGCATTATCAAACTTTATTGCAAAGTTCATTGCTTTGTCGAGTTCGGGAATGATCACTTGCGACTATCATGGGCTCGGAGACTATATCAATGGGAACATCGAAATTAGCGGGGTTTATTATGTGGAAGGCCTCGGTCATAATCTGTTTCGATGAGGTCGGATTACGTGATGGAGATTTGGAGGTTGCTTTCGGGGAGAAATCTTGTTTCATTCGTGATCTACAAGGAAGCGACCTTATGTGCGGCTCGCGTAACTCAAGTCTTTACACTATCTCTATGCAAGACATGGTTGCTTCATCTCCCATCGCTTACTTTCAAAGGCAACATCAACAAAATCACGGCTATGGCACCGTCGTCTCTCACATTTAAACTTTCAAACTATAACCAATCTTGCTCGACACAAACTAGTTGAAGGTCTCCCACGATTCGGTATTCTAAAGATCACCTTTGCTCGACTGTGAACAAGGGAAAAGCACTCGTGCTCATTTTCCTTCAAAGGTGGAACTGACTCTCTGCATGTGCTTCATCTTCTTCACATGGATTTGTGTGGCCCGATCGGCGTGCAAGCGATCAATGGCAAAGCGCTACATCTTAGTAATTGTTGATGACTATTCACGATGGACTTGGGTCTACTTTCTTGAAGCAAAGACCAAGCTCCACAAATGATCATCACCTTTCTCACGAAAATTCAAGTTCGACTCGGAACACCGTCCGCCAAATAAGAACAGACAAAGGCTGAATTTGTTAACCAAACTCTTGAGAATTTTATGAGAAAGTAGGAATTGAGCATCGGACATCTATTGCACGAACACGAGAACAAAGCGGAGTTGTTGAAAGGCGAAACCGAGCGTTAGTGGGCTGCAGAACAATGTTAATCAATGCTAAACTTCCGGATTACTTATGGGGAAGGCGTATCTGCATGCTATACTCAAAACCGTTCTATGATTACTAAGCGCCACAACAAAACACCTTTTGAGCTTCTCACAACCATAAACCGAATCTCAAACACTTTCATGTATTTGGATCCCTTTGCTATCCGAATAATGATCGTGATGATTTTGGAAAGCTCAAAGCCAAAGTGACATTAGGTCTTTATTGGATATTGTGAGAATTCTAAAGGTTACGGATGCGGAATCGTCGTACAAAGCGAGGTTATGGAAGCGATTCATGCTCATTTTGATGAACTTACGGAAATGGCTTACGAGTATATGACTTAGAACCGGTCACAACCGATTAAACTTCCTCAAACCCCATCATCGGTGAACAAAGCCCCACTCACTCGTCAACAAATGGAAAGGTTATTTGCTCCATTGTTCGGTGGCGATATTGATGAGCGTGCTCGGTGTATCCATTGTTTCCATTGCTCAAACGATACTACTCTTATACGATACACTGCTACAACAACTCTTGTTGAAGAAGCACCACCGATTGACTCCACCACAATAGTTGAACAAACCGCTTCCAACAATGATGAACCGGTGATGATGTTCTTAATGAAGTACCCCGCTGCGATTTTGATCCAAATCGTTCTTTAACCCGTTTGCTAATGAAGCTGCTTGCACGATGTCGCGGAATCATCAACAAACCATTTGAATCCTCGAATCGCACAATGTATACCAACATCAACCTCTACACATCGATGGACAAAGACCATCCTGGAAAATATTATTGGCAACCCGAATCAACCGGTCGTTACGAGACAACGTCTTCGCACGAGATGGTGAACATTGCATTTATGCACTCGCATGTCGCAATCGAGCCTAAAAACATTAAAGGCGCAATGACAAAAGACAATTGGATTGAATCCATGCGGGAAGAACTCAACCAATTCAAGCGTCTTGAAGTATGGGGGCGGTTGAAAGACCATCGAGGGTCTCGTCATTGGTCTAAAATGGATTTGGAAGAACAAATTGGATCTTTGAAGGGCGTAATCGAAACAAGTCACGTCGGTGGCTAAGGGTTATAAACGGGAAGAGGTATTGACTTTGAAGAATCATTTGCTCCGGTTGCTCGTCTTGAAATTTGTTCGGATATTTCTTGCGTTCGCGGCTCATATGAATATGGCGGTCTTTCGGATGGATGTCAAAGCTGCGTTTCTCAATGGACAACTTAAAAAGCGGTTTATGTCGACCAACGGAAGGATTCGTTGATCGAGTTCCCGAACCATGTCTACAAAGCGAACAAAGCTCTGTATGGTCTCAAACAAGCTCCTCGGGCATGGTGCGATAAGCTATCATCTTTCCTCATTGCTAATAATTTCACCAAAGGTTCGGTCGACCCTACTCTTTTTATACAATATCACGGGGCACATATCTTAATTGTTCAAATTCGTGGATGACATCATTTTGGGTCTACACATAAAAAGTACTCAATCGCTTTTGCAAAACTAATGAAGAAAAATTTTGAAATGTCCATGATGGGTGAACTTACGTTCTTTCTAGGATTGCAAGTTCATCAATCACCCGTGGTATTTTCTTGAGTCGGTCAAATATGCCCTTGAATTGTTAAACAAATTTGGAATGAAAACTGTGACACTTATGCCACACCAATGACTCATACCAAGAAGCTAGAGCTGATTTACATGGGAAATTAGTGGACCCTACCAAATACCGTAGTATTATTGGGTCTCTCATGTATCTAACGACTAGCCGAGACGACATTGTCTTTGTCGTTTATCTATGCTCCCGTTATCGATCAAGACCAAGCTGAAACCCACCTCTACGAGGCTAAAGAATCCTCCGATACATCAAGGAACCATTAACTTGGGGATCGGTATCAGAAGGATTACGGTTTTGAACTAATCGCTTTTGAGATCTTGATCACGCGGGATGTTTAGATTCACGGAAAAGTACTTGAGAGCACTACAATTTCTTGGTGATAAGCGGTGTCTTGGCAATCGAAGAAGCGAGGATTGTACATCGTTGTCATCAACCAAAGCGAGAATATGTAGCCATGTCGGCGTGTTGTGCTCAAGTCATCGGATGAGAACACAACTCAAAGACTATGGTTACGTGTTTGAGAATCCGATGTCTTTGCGACAATCGGTGCCATTGCGATCTCGTGCAACTCGATTCGACATTCGAAATCAAAGCACATCGATCTTCGCTATCATTTCATCAAGGACCATGTGGAGCAGTGCAGTTGAATTATACCATGGAGTGCAGAATACCAATTGGCGGATCTACTCACCAAAGCCTTGCCTCCGCTAGGTTTAATGAGTTGGTCCACGGATTGGTATGCGGTGTTTGACTCAAGATGGCTGGATGAACTCTTAAAGCAGTCTTAAAACCGGTCAAACACCAAAATCTCTTTTGTAAATATTTTTCAAAAACAAAATACAAAATATAAAAAACGATAAAACAACAAAAATATTCTTCTATCTATTTTCTTTCAACATGGCAAGTACATTTCTTAGTCAACACTCTAATCTTTCAAAATTCAGTATATTTTTCGATCAAGTGTTGAGGGAGAAAATAATATATCTTGTTTCAAAATAAGCGTGTACTTGCATGTTATACTATCGGTTGTTTCTTTAATAATGGTGGTCACATTTACGGTTTTTGACACTCCTCGGACTAAAATTTATAACCTTTCATTATTTCTTAAGTCGGGGGAGTGTCGTCAAAGTTATTTCAAATATTCTTCGTTTGGTAACCAAAATGGAAGTTAAAGGCTTTGAATGAAAATGGAAAAGGTGGAGGGATGAAAGTGTCAAAAGCTTAAAGTTATTTTTAATAAAAACTCCACCAACCTCATTTATTTCATCACATTTAATACTACACCAAACATATCCTCGCTTAAAATTAGTTCAACAAATCCGTGTTTTGGATCATCAATTTGTAAGTTGTTTCATAATCTTAACATGTTTACAAACATTGGTTTTGATTTTTATCTGAATCAACGGTCAAATCTTTGTATATGATTGATATTGTGTTCTACGCATATGCGTATGAACACATGATCAAATGTGTGTTTATGGTTAAAAGATAGTGTCAAAACGTTTCTATAACATAAATGATATCATTTTATCCTCAAAATGCACCCGGATACGAATTGATGGATTTTGGAAATTAGGGTTTATGCGTGGGTTTGGGTGTTTTCATATGTGAGCGTTTTTGGTGATAAAGATTGTTGTATGAAGTTGTTTTCAACATGAATTGATCATATTTTAACCCGAGTTTACCGAAACACTAAATGATTAAGAATTGAACTTTAGGGTTTAATGTTCTTCACATTTGGGTATTTTTGATTCATGAATTGAATGTTAAAACTTGGTCATTACACTCACATGACATCTTAGAACTTACGAAATACTTTGGTTCAATTCCTATGGTTAGATTTCATATCGTAATCTTTGAGCTCTAGGGTTTAAGTCTACGCATAAGTTATCTTCTGGCGTAAAATGTTTGATAAGTTTTCATGCCATGATACATTATAGAATGAGTGTATGTGTTAATATTGATGTTATGATGATTTTATTTCGGGTTTGCTACGTAAAAATCGAGAATCAAGGTTGTTAGATCAACTACGCATAAGGATCACCTTACGCGTAGCATGTTATCGTAAGAGAAATCTTCTGGCGTGGCGTTCTGGCGTAAGGTTCTACAAAGGGACTACGGCGTATCACTGTGAAGGATATCGTAAATAGTGACCTCTACGCATAAGGTCTACTCTTACGAGTAAGCCTTACGCGTGGGTTTATATCGTGGCGTAAGCTTTCGCATAAGGTCCCCTTTCTCTGGCGTAATATTTCTTCTGGCGTAAGTAAGGATCTACGCATAAGCTTGCGCCTCTGCATATATTTCTCTGTTTACGCATAAGCTACCATTTCTACGCCTAAGCCTTGATCAAACCTTCATTATGAATTGTTCGGCGGGCAAACTTGTAAATAAATGAATCATAACGTCACGAAACCAATAATGTCACTAATAAACTTAAGCGTTTAATATGTTGTGGAAAATAAGTGATAACATAAACTTTAAAACTTAAAGTTAACTAACTCATGAAACTTTTCTCGGCGTCATTGGACTATTGAACAAACAAGTGACTTTGGACTCGTAACAATCATTGACATATCACATTCAATAATTAGACAATAAAACCTTCATTGACTAACATTATGTATTTCGATATGTTGGTTCTTTTGGCTAAATGTGTTTGAGATCACGACATGGAAGCTCAAATGAATGTGGATGCACAAAGCGTTCTCACCATTGCGATATTTTCCGCATGGCTATCTAATGAAGATTGGAAAGAACAATCTCGAGTTGACTTTGAAACTCTCACACTCGGAATCTTCTTGTCTCATTGCGGTGGATATTACGAAGAACCATCCCTATCGAACATGCTCACCAACTACGCCTTTGTTAGGAGATCTACATCGACAATTACGGAATACAATGCGGAGGGTCAAAGGTCAAAGTCTTGATATGGTGACACTCGATCACAAACAAGTTACCATCATACATGCGGACTTAAGGGTTGTTCTCCTCATTCGACATCATACCAGCTGAATTCTCTGCTGCACCTCTTGAAGAGGCATTACGCAATTTTGATTGATATTGGGTATAAGCGAAGCTTGAGGGGTTATTAATAAGCATTCTCGTGGATCTTAAAACATTCCTCGACCTTGGAGAACCCTTTATATCATCATCACAAAATCCATTTACGGTCGTGGCGGTGACTATGAGCATCAAGCTCGTAGAAGCGCAAATCTTTTGGGCTTTGATCAACATGAAACACATCGAAGTTGAAGCTACGATATGGGATGACATGATGACATTCCTCAAAAAGCTTGGCTCAAAGATTCCTTATATCGGATATACAAAGCTGTTGATCGAAGAGCACTTGGATACAACCACGATATCCCCAAAGAATCAATGACCCGACAATCTTGACGTGTTGTCCGAACCTACTAATGAGTAGATTTAAGGAGTCAACTACCAGAAACAAGGTCTTTGTGTTCGGATCTCCTTCTCTCGGATGAACTCAAGCGATCTACTCTAATAAAAGATATATGGCGGTGTGAAAGAGAACAAAGTTGGCTTTCGGATGAAAAATCTTACGGTACTCCTACAAGAAAACCGGAAGAGGAAGTGCGAGGAAGTCTTGCAAGCGAGAGTCGAGAGGAAGTTTCCCAGAGAAATCCTCCACGCAAAAGGAAAGTTCCGTCTAAGGAAGCTGTTCTATTCCTATTCCCAAGTGCGAACCGCAAAGCAACTAGCGGACGAGGAATGCGAGGGTCTTGAATCGGATGAAGAGATTACCTACTCAGTAGCGCAAGGATGACACTCCATCGATGCGAAACCTCCCGGTCCACCGGCGAGATAAAGGAAAAGGAAAGACTCGGTGGTTGAACAAGAAGAAGAAGAATAAGATGAAGAGCCTGCAGGCGATTACGAGGAAGAAAGTTCAAATTCGTTAGACTCCAACACGTTGCGAAAGAATTTGCTAAAGATCAAATGGTTGCCCGGAGGTCAGTGGTGATGTTCAACCTACACGGATCGATGCGGTTAATCAACCCGATAAGGGGCGGGTGCCACCACTGGAGCAACAACAAAAGCGTGGAAGATTCTCGAGTATGAAATTGAAGAACCGAAGCGAAAAGTCGAGAAAGATAAAGATGTTGATTATGATAAGTTTCTTACGGATAGTCCTACACGTTCAAAGGAGAAAACTTACGAACCATAGAAGGACCGAGTCTCCTCACATCTCATCATCATCGGTTCATCTTCTCATTCCTCACCACCACCATCTAAAGGATCAACCAAATCAACATCAAATCGGTGAAGAAGCCAAGCGCATCTTGGATCTCTCAAGCTAAGACACGAATCGTTAAAGGCATCAAGCAGTCGAGAAAAGAAAGGCGTGCTCTACAAGAAGATGAATTTCTTGTTGATCGATTCGATATCTTCATGATGAGAACGACAAAATGCAAGTTGAAAGGGAATATGTCGAGCTCATGAAAGATGATCTTCAAGGGAGAATGGGCGAGATGATCCAAGGATACTCACAAGTTCCTCATGGAGGTCGTTCCTAAAGCGACAAAGGAGATGTATACGGACAACTTTATCCGAATCTCTTACATCGGCCAAGCAAACCATGAAATCAACTCCAATGAATGTGAACATCAATCTAGTTGAACCCACAATCTTCTCGGATGATGAATTGGTGACCGGCTAGTAGCTCAAATGTCGAAGCGCTGCGCGCGTTTGCCTCCACGAAGCTAAATTGTTTGAAGCATTCTTGGAATACCAACTCATGTCGGCATCTGGAGAAGAAGGCGTAAGGCCTAAGCGTTCAAGAGGCAGCGAAGACAAAGATCGGGATAAGGATAACGAGCCCAAACATGCGAAGAAGTCGGTGAATCTTCATCAATGCCACCTCCACTTGAAGGCCCTCTCCACCAAGGCGATCTCCTCCTCGTTCTTCTCTTGAAAAACCTTAAGATTACGAGTTACCACCCGGACTCGAGAAGCCGGTGATCACTTTAAGTATCACGGGTGGTGACGATGAAGAAGTCTCGAGCCCCAACAACAACCCATCTCTCTAACACGGCCAAGAAACCAGAATCATCCTCTAGGCCAAAGAAGAAGAAGAAGAATGCTCCTATGGTGGCGTCTTATCATGGCTAGGCGAGGATGATCTTGGTTGAATAGTTCTCAAAGCTTGTTGATTCCACTCCCTACCGGTGAAGGCCAAGAGGTTCGAGAATGTAGTACATTGGAGCATGCGAAACTACTACAAGAAAAATTCCGTGTGAAGAAGATGATGAAATCCGAGTTGAAGTGAATCAAGAATAAAGCATTTCAACTTCTAAAAGGCGATTCGGAAAGTGCTATTGAAGTTGAGTATCACCTTGATAATATATACGAGCTATGTCTAACAACATAGATTGGCTCGACCCGAAGCAAACATCGACTTCACCAAGCGGACAACCCTCCATATTACACCGGTCGGTCAAAACCTCTACCAACAATTGTGACGGATCAGCCTAGGATTCCATTCCGATATTTCTTCAACAAAGACTTGGAATTTCTTCTGCGGTGGCGATGGTTCAAAAATCGCTACATCACGACACTTGGTTCCAGTGACCATATACTCTAGCGCATAGCCATCGAGGAAAGGGCTAACCATGTTCTCCGACAATGTGGAAGTATATGACCGTGATGCATTGTATGGGCTAACCATGTTCTCCAACAATGTGGAAGTATATGACCGTGATGCATTGTATGGGATCAATCCCCATATATATCGGTCAATCAACTTCTCCACAGTTGAAACCATGTGAGGAACCATCCTAGTTAACTCGTGGAACCGGATTGTGTACTTGTCGATCTCTACTCCTACCATCAGTGGTTCCAAAATTCCGCTTCTAAACACGCACTTCATCTTTCTGCGGTACTCATCGGTTAGTAGTTTCTTAAATGCTTCCCAAGATAACGCATTTGCGGCCCTCTTCCTACAATGCATGGTTGGTTGTTCCACGGTCGATGCTCGACCACAGTAGTAGACCGTGAGAGAACTCAACCTTGTTTCCTTGACACATTTCGTGATACTAAGCTTCGACTCAACATTCTCGAACCGAGTTAGCGATCAATGGCACCCTCGGTACCATGAAATTCCATTGGCTTACATGTCATGAAAGTTTTGTAGCGCATCCTTTACCGCGTTTGAAGTACCTTCTCCGTTGTTGGTTCTTCGGCATCGAGATGTGTTATAATTTGAGTGAGTAGATCCATTATTCGATAGCGTTGTTGTTTGGATTGTCATTGTTGTTTGGGTTGCCGTTGTTGTTTGGGTTGCCGTTCTTTGTTGCTTCTGGCGTGTGTTTCTTGCGACCATGATCCCTCTGTGGACCAAAACATCGGGTTGAGTAAGCGACATGACGAAGTCGGATGAGGTGCGAGCGGTGGTAATGTGTTATAGTGATCGAAACATGGCGAGGAGCGAGACATGCTATGTCTAACAGTCGAAAGATGGAAAAGAGAAGATATGAACAAGGTGCGGTAATGTAGGCGTGAGCGTAAAACATGCCATGCATACCCACGACCAATGCAACTTGGTGACGGACTTTAAAGACTCGACTAAACATGATTTAAAATACCACTCTTATCATTGCATGGTTCTTCATAAATTAGACATAGTTGATCGGGCTATGTATAATTTATGAGTAACAATCTGCGATAGGACTAGTTGACTCGAATGGTGTTCAATGTTTAATAAAATAATATACAAAAAAATTATTTCGGTTATAGGCATGTGATTTTATTTTTGAAAAATTGGCATTCTCTATAACAGTACCAAGTGTGAAGCACAGTGTAACGGAAGGGAACATAAGCGCAAATTAATAGAACATACCAACGTTAAGATTAAAAAGAAATAATACACCATTACAATACTAGTTTAGCCGTCATCGGCAAATATATTACAAAGTTTAGATTCCAAAATATTAAGTTTTATTACATACGACTTGTAGCGACAAGTGAAAACTTCGTTATACAAGACCTGGTAGAAAAAGCTTACTAACGATCACCTGAAATGCATGAGAGAAAAACGGGTCAACTATGAAAATAGTTGGTGAGTAAACACGTTTAGCAAAATAAGAAAACTCGTAAGAAATAGTCAAAGGTTTCGGTCGACGAAAAAAAATGGTCCACAAAGCAAAGGCATTGTAAATCCACTCGGTTCAAGTTCGCCCATACAAAACTTGCAACTGTGTGTTCACAACCCCTTGCCAAAAGTAGTATGTCTAAAAGTCAAGTATAAGCGGTCATAATAGTTCACAATATAGTACCATGAATATAATAAATCGGGGATGCTCGAACGTGGGAGACTTTGCCTTTGCTCCAACAAGGGAGACTCCTTTGTCACTCGACCACCTAGGCGAGAATTATTAAGACAGCTCCACCAATAAGGCGAGACTTTATAGTGATGCTCGAGCAGGGAGACTTTGTCTTTGCTCAACAAGGGAGACTCCTTTGTCACTCGACCACCTAGGCGAGAATTATTGAGACCGCTCCACCAATAAGGCGAGACTTTATAGTGATGCTCGAGCAGGAGACTTTGTCTTGCTCAACAAGGAGACTCCTTTGTCACTCGACCACTAGGCGAGAATTATTGAGACCGCTCCACCAATAAGGCGAGACTTTATAGTGATGCTCGAGCAGGGAGACTTTGTGCAGTTCAATAAGTTCAAATAAGTAATAGGTTCGTAATTAAGTTCAAGATTTGATTCGAGTTCACAAGTTCTAGTCAAACTAGTTAATAAAAGTAGTAAACAATTTAGCTCAAGAAAGGTTCATGCATTTAGCCCCAAAATATAGTAAAAGCGGTAAAAGGGATGTGATTACTCACTTGGTGAATAGATGCGATGACAAAAGTGGTTACACGAAATGTAGCGTGAATCTAAAGCTGACCTATTATGAATGATATGATATGTAATGAGTTGCAATGTAATGTTATGCATGCATTTCGTATGTTATTTATACCATTTGCGGGTTTTGAAAATATTACTTGTCGTCGAAAAATACTCTTTTGGCGTCTTGACCCTTCAAAATCACTTTTCAAGTTTTTACGTCAAAATGTCATCCTATAATGGGTTTATAATGATTTTGGTGAAATTACCACTTTTAAATCGCAAAACAATGTCGTGAATTTTCATGAAATTAACAAAAATGGCTTTGGAAAACTAGTCGTAAAAGCGGTGTCGTCGATCGTTGAGAAACGAACTCGACGGTTTTGGAAAGTTTGTATCGATATCTAGAAGTTTCAGTTCGGAGTTTTCGTCCAAAAGGTCTCGATCATAAAGATATTAAGGGCTAAAGATGGTGGTTTTGCTAATTGTGTGCGAGAAAAATGAGTTTCGACCAAGTTTGAACATCCGTAATTAATTTAATATAACTCCGCTTTGCAAACGACTTTTTGTTTTGAAAAATATGGCGGTGAACTTGATTTTACTAGAAGACATTTCGTTCCAAAAGTTTCACATCATGGTTAAAAACGACCGCAAACATGGACGTTCTGACTACTAAAATACTTGTATCGTAAAAATAATATAGATTTTAGAAAATAATAGTTACGGCAACTTTATAAAGCGTGCATATCTTTGTCGTTTCAAATCCGTTTTCTCGTATAATATGTCCTTAGCCGTATCGAAGTAAACTAATATATTTTGACTAGTCGAAATAATTTGTGAAGCTTAAGGCTCATTTTGACCGAACAAATTAAAAGCGCATCTTTGAAATTTGAGAAAACATTTTATTTCGTCGTCAAACTTTAAAATCCATAACTTCTTCGTTATAAGTCCGTTTTATCCGTTCAAAGGCCACGGATTCGTTTTAAAGTATATTTTCTAAATATCAAGGCCAAAGTTTCGTACCAACAGTAGGTTTTCCAGAAATTGAATTAAGGACAGAACCTAAATATATAGTTATCGAAAATAGTTTTCTCGGACAAAACCTATTCTAATCCCTTCAAATCAACTCCAAAGCTAATCTAATCCTACCATACACCTTCTTAGGGTGTCATGGGTTCCTAATCACCATCAAGACCAAAGAATACCATGGGAATAATTATAGGATGACCATATATATATATAACTCAATAAATCATGAAATAAATGGTATAAATCACATATCATGCATATAAGCTCCAAAATGAAAAGAAACATATGAAAATGAAAAGGAAACATGAAAATGATAAAAACATGCTTACAAGTGATTATGATGAGGTGAAAGTAACAAGGATTAAACTTAAATACCCTTGGTTTTATTTCAAAACCATATAAAGGATATAACTAGATTGTTATTAACTTGAAGTTGAGAAAAGTTTGATGATCTCTAAAACCCCTAGGAGGCGGTTTGTAGAAGAAGCAAAAGGAGAGAAAAATTTTTCTAACTTGTTGAATTATTATCAAATGAATGAAAGGTGAAATGAATGTTGGAGTGTATAAGTATACTATCAAAGAAAATAGTACCTACCAATAAATGCATACATCCCCCCAAGAACCGGTTTTGGGGATCATGTTTCACCAAATTTTTTTTCTAGCAAGTATAAATGTGTATATATTAAAGTGTAAGTAAATAATAATAATAACTTGTAAGGTTTTGGTAGCTTTTAGGTACAAGCAAATTTTTAATAGATCAAAATAGAGTATAATGATTTTATAAAATTGTAAAAATACATTCCTTGTGAAATTTGAGTGATATAAAATTATCGTATAGTTTTTAAGAAAAGTGTCGTAATAATATAATTTTAACGATTTATATCTGAAATAAATTTAAAACACTAGCAAAACTCAAAATATAGTTTATATAACTAAATGTAAGTATAAAAATATGTCGGGATCATTTTGAAAGTAACGGATTAAATATTTAAAATAATAACTCACGCGATAACGTTTATTAAATATAAAAATTTACGATTAAAGTGAAATGAAATGCCATGAATGAACTAATCGATGCATTTATAATTTAAGAAATGACCGAATTTGAGAATTGTGACATTCTTCCCATGTCGGTGGAATCACGTCCCGTGATTCGATTAACGATACTATGGTCCGAACCTCGACAAGAGTTCTAAAGTTCATGGTCGTCGAGCGGTCTAAATGATCATAACAATGCCCATGCGTACGGGTTCCCCATTCAACTAAGTGCGTGCCGTGATTAGATTTGATGGGGTAAACTTACCCAATATCGAGCGTAGCTCTCAAAGACCTTTAGATAGTCGATTCTAATTTAATCCCACAACTCATCAAACAAGAGCGTCATGAGATTAAACTAAACCGACTTGAGTAAACTTGTCTCTTAGCTTGATTTTCGCAACTCATCAAACAAGAGCGTCACTAGATCAAGCTAGGAAACAAGTTGTTAGAAAGATAGGAATCAACATCCTTGAATGAAGTCTTTTGAAAGATTAAGCTCGATATTGGATTTGCTTACACAAATCAAATCAAATCAACAAAATATATAACAACTAAGGTCGATATCAATAGGTCTCAAATTAATCAAGGTCATGAGCGTGGTAAGAATCGGAAGGAAATTATGCACTCAAAATCATGTAAATGCGAAATAAGGTAGTTGTTCAAAGGAATGTACCCGTTAAGCGTTGCGGGCTTCCTCGGTACCCGGATAGAATGCTCGACCACGTGCGGGAGGAATTTCAATGTTACGATCTTGTGGGCCTTCTATTGCCAGCGCCGAGTTTGGACGATTACCTCCTTGATTGGGAGTTCTTTTCGACTTTGGGCGGTATTGCGAAGGTGATCTAGACTTCCACACTCGTAACATGCTTTCCTCGTCCTTGATTTCCGATTCTGTTTGAGCAATTTTTCGCGAAGTGGCCCGTCTGTCCACATTTGCCGCACCTTGGGCGTCTCTAAGTGATGATAATTACATCGAGTGCACAAAGGATGTGGACTGCATATCCTTTGCGCTCTGGGTGGTCGCCCATAGTTACGGGTTATTCGGCGCCTCTTGTTTTCTTGATTACGGTCTCGGTTTCCTGGTGATCCTCTGTCGCTTTCGTCCATTGTCGTTTGCTTTTGTTAGTTCTCGGACTGATCACATCATTTGTCAAGCGATCGCCATACTCGCGTGACTTGTAGAGTGGTTGGTTTCGACAGTGACATCCTCTAATTTACGGTATCAATCCCATATATATCGGTCAATCAACTTCTCCACGGTTGAAACCATGTGAGGAACCATCCTAGTTAACTCGTGGAACGGATTGTGTACTTGTCGATCTCTACTCCTACCATCAAGTGGTTCCAAAATTCGCTTCTAGCTTACGCACTTCATCTTTTCTGCGGTACTCATCGGTTAGTAGTTTCTTAAATGCTTCCCAAGATAACGCATTTGCGGCCCCTCTTCCTCTGATGCATAGTTGGTTGTTCCACGGTCAATGCTCGACCACATAGTAGACCGTGAGAGAACTCAACCTTGTTTCCTTGACACATTTCGTGATACTAAGCTTGACTCAACATTCTCGAACCGGGTTAGCGATCCAATGGCACCCTCGGTACCATGAAATTCCATTGGCTTACATGTCATGAAAGTTTTGTAGTTGCATCCTTGACCGGCGTTTAAAGTACCTTCTCCGTTGTTGGTTCTTCGGCATCGAGATGTGTTATAATTTGAGTGAGTAGATCCGCTATTCGATGGCGTTGTTGTTTGGATTGTCATTGTTGTTTGGGTTGCCGTTGTTGTTTGGGTTGCCGTTCTTGTTGCTTCACGGCGTGTGTTTCTTGCGGCCATGATCCTCTGATGGACCAAAACATCGGGTTGAGTAAGCGACATTCGAGCGAAGTCGGATGAGGTGCGAGCGGTGGTAATGTGTTATAGTGATCGAAACATGCGCGAGCAGAGACATGCTATGTCTAACAAGTCGAAAGATGGAAAGAGAAGATATGAACAAAGTGCGGTAATGTAGCGTGAGCGTAAAACATGCCATGCATACCCACCCGACCAATGCAACTTGGTGACCGGACTTTAAAGACTCGACTAAACATGATTTAAAAATACCACTCTTATCATTGCATGGTTCTTCATAAATTAGACATAGTTGATCGGGCTATGTATAATTTATGAGTAACAATCTAACGATAGGACTAGTTGACTCGAATGGTGTTCAATGTTTAATAAAATAATATACAAAAAAATTATTTCGGTTATATTTGTGATTTTATTTTTGAAAAATCGGCATTCTCTATAACCTTTGGCTCTGGTACCAATCATCACACCCTCATGGGATGAAGCACGAGTGTGGAGGAACATAAGCGCAAATTAATAGAACATACCAACGTTAAGATTAAAAGAAATAATACACCATTACAATACTAGTTTAGCCGTCATCGGCAAATATATTACAAAGTTTAGATTCCAAAATATTAAGTTTTATTACATCGACTTGTAGCGACAAGTGAAAACTTAGTTATACAAGACACAGTAGAAAAAGCTTACTAACGATCACAGAAATGCATGAGAGAAAAGCGGGTCAACTATGAAAATAGTTGGTGAGTAAACACGTTTAGCAAAATAAGAAAACTCGTAAGAAATAGTCAAAGGTTTGGTCGCGAAAAAAATGGTCCACAAAGCAAAGGCATTGTAAATCCACTCGGTTCAAGTTCGCCCATACAAAACTTGCAACTGTGTGTTCACAACCCTTGCCAAAAGTAGTATGTCTAAAAGTCAAGTATAAGCGGTCATAATAGTTCACAATATAGTACCATGAATATAATAAATCGGGGATGCTCGAACGTGGGAGACTTTGCCTTTGCTCCAACAAGGAGACTCCTTTGTCACTCGACCACCTAGGCGAGAATTATTGAGACCGCTCCACCAATAAGGCGAGAGTTTATAGTGATGCTCGAGCAGGGAGACTTTGTCTTGCTCAACAAGGGAGACTCCTTTGTCACTCGACCACCTAGGCGAGAATTATTGAGACCGCTCCACCAATAAGGCGAGACTTTATAGTGATGCTCGAGCAGGGAGACTTTGTCTTGCTCAACAAGGGAGACTCCTTTGTCACTCGACCACCTAGGCGAGAATTATTGAGACCGCTCCACCAATAAGGCGAGACTTTATAGTGATGCTCGAGCAGGGAGACTTTATGCAGTTCAATAAGTTCAAATAAGTAATAGGTTCGTAATTAAGTTCAAGGATTTGATTCGAGTTCACAAGTTCTAGTCAAACTAGTTAATAAAAGTAGTAAACAATTTAGCTCAAGAAAGGTTCATGCATTTAGCCCCAAAATATAGTAAAAGCGGTAAAAGGGATGTGATTACTCACTTGGTGAATAGATGCGATGACAAAAGTGGTTACACGAAATGTAGCGTGAATCTCGGCCGACCTATTATGAATGATATGATATGTAATGAGTTGCAATGTAATGTTATGCATGCATTTCGTATGTTATTTATACCATTTGCGGGTTTTGAAAATATTACTTGTCGTCGAAAAAATACTCTTTTGACGTCTTGACCCTTCAAAAATCACTTTTCAAGTTTTTACGTCAAAATGTCATCCTATAATGGGTTTATAATGATTTTTGGTGAAATTACCACTTTTAAATCGCAAAACAATGTCGTCGAATTTTCATGAAATTAACAAAAATGGCTTTGGAAAACTAGTCGTAAAAGCGGTGTCGTCGATCGTTAGAAACGAACTCGACGGTTTTGGAAAGTTTGTATCGATATCTAGAAGTTTCAGTTCGGAGTTTTCGTCCAAAAGGTCTCGATCATAAAGATATTAAGGGCTAAAGATGGTGGTTTTGCTAATTGTGTGCGAGAAAAATGAGTTTCGGCCAAGTTTGAACATCCGTAATTAATTTAATATAACTCCGCTTTGCAAACGACTTTTGTTTTGAAAAATATGGCGGTGAACTTGATTTTACTAGAAGACATTTCGTTCCAAAAGTTTCACATCATGGTTAAAAGCACCATAAACATGGACGTTACGACTACTAAAATACTTGTATCGTAAAAATAATATAGATTTTGAGAAAATAATAGTTCTGGCAACTTTATAAAGCGTGCATATCTTTGTCGTTTCAAATCCGTTTTCTCGTATAATATGTCCTTAACCGTATCGAAGTAAACTAATATATTTTGACTAGTCGAAATAATTTGTGAAGCTTAAGGCTCGTTTTGACCGAACAAATTAAAAGCGCATCTTGAAATTTGAGAAAACATTTTATTTAAGTCGTCAAACTTTAAAATCCATAACTTCTTCGTTATAAGTCCGTTTTATCCGTTCAAAAGGCCGCAGATTCGTTTTAAAGTATATTTTCTAAATATCAAGGCCAAAGTTTCGTACCAACAGTAGGTTTTCAGAAATTGAATTAAGGACAGAACCTAAATATATAGTTATCGAAAATAGTTTTCTCGGACAAAACCTATTCTAATCCCTTCAAATCAACTCCAAAGCTAATCTAATCCTACCATACACCTTCTTAGGGTGTCATGGGTTCCTAATCACCATCAAGACCAAAGAATACCATGGGAATAATTATAGGATGACCAATATATATATAACTCAATAAATCATGAAATAAATGGTATAAATCACATATCATGCATATAAGCTCCAAAAATGAAAAGAAACATATGAAAATGAAAAGGAAACATGAAAATGATAAAAACATGCTTACAAGTGATTATGATGAGGTGAAAGTAACAAGGATTAAACTTAAATACCCTTGGTTTTTATTTCAAAACCATATAAAGGATATAACTAGATTGTTATTAACTTGAAGTTGAGAAAAGTTTGATGATCTCTCTAACACCCCTAGGGAGGCCGGTTTGTAGAAGAAGCAAAAAGGAGAGAAAAATTTTCTAACTTGTTGAATTATTATCAAATGAATGAAAGGTGAAATGAATGTTGGAGTGTATAAGTATACTATCAAAGAAAATGAGTACCTACCCAATAAATGCATACATCCCCCCCTAAGAACCGGTTTTGGGGGGATCATGTTTCACCAAGATTTTTTTTTCTAGCAAGTATAAATGTGTATATATTAAAGTGTAAGTAAATAATAATAATAACTTGTAAGGTTTTGGTAGCTTTTAGGTACAAGCAAATTTTTAATAGATCAAAATAGAGTATAATGATTTTATAAAAATTGTAAAAATACATTCCTTGTGAAATTTGAGTGATATAAAAATTATCGTATAGTTTTTAAGAAAAGTGTCGTAATAATATAATTTTAACGATTTATATACGAAATAAATTTAAAACACTAGCAAAACTCAAAATATAGTTTATATAACTAAATGTAAGTATAAAAATATGTCGGGATCATTTTTGAAAGTAACGGATTAAATATTTAAAATAATAACTCACGCGATAACGTTTATTAAATATAAAAATTTACGCGATTAAAGTGAAATGAAATGCCATGAATGAACTAATACGATGCATTTATAATTTAAGAAATGACCGGAATTTGAGAATTGTGACATTATTAAACATGTTGATCTTTCGTCTAAATGGGACTACACTTTTCTCAAGAATATTGTGGTCAAAAGACAAGACGAAAGGGATTATGCATTCTCTGAAGCGGACTTTGAGAATTTGTCTATCAACGACATTGAAGACATGTACCTTGCCAAAGTACAGGGTCGCATGAGACAATTTTCAAGCGAAGTACAACGTGAATTCATCAAATCCTTGATTATCTTCATCGAATCATAGTCATCAAAAGCGTGTAGAAGATCTCCGACTTGCGGTTGAATCATATCGGACCGTGTCAACTTCATCCACCTCGACTAGATCTTCCCGACATTAACCGACTTTCACAACACACGCTCATCGACCAACCATTCGGAGTGGTTTACATTAGTGAAACACATCGCAAGCGCTTGATGGCGTATAGAGATCTTGAAGTTTGGGGATCACATTGAAGAAGGTTAGGGACGGATTGGCTTATAGGTTGAAGGATATTCATGAAGGCATTGGGTCATGGCGATGAAATTCAAGGAAAGGCGGGATGTGAGGAGGATCATCGAAAGATTGATGAAAGGTTGTATCGGCGGGACCGATTCGAGAACTACGGAGAGCTTTGTGGCGGTCGTCGAGATTGCTCTCGCCGGCTATCAGCAGAGTTCGCATTTGAAACATTGATGGACTTCACGGTACCCTTGAGCGCTTCTTTTCATTATATTTTGGATGTGTGATTATTTATGATAATGGCTTCATGCACATATCGGTGTACAACCCGTTCTTGTCAAGAAAGGACCACGTAGTGCGCTTGATTGCCACAATCCTTATAAAAGGAGCAGCTTCTTACTTTTGAGTAAAACCTATCAAACCTTTCATTTTCAAGGTTTTGCTCAAAAGAACAAGTA
Source organism: Chrysanthemum lavandulifolium (assembly GCA_022545495.1). Classification (NCBI taxonomy): domain Eukaryota; kingdom Viridiplantae; phylum Streptophyta; class Magnoliopsida; order Asterales; family Asteraceae; genus Chrysanthemum; species Chrysanthemum lavandulifolium. The sequence goes on along the minus strand of CM040245.1, from coordinate 108,095,939 downwards.
CTTCCGTATGTTTTCAAAACCTCAACCGTTTATATCACTGTTGAGGGGAGTATTTAATTTAAACTTTGTTCACGAGTGGTCATCTTCCATGACACTCGAAATGGTCATATTTATTCTCAACTTTTCAAAAATAACATTTTATATGCCATTTTTAGGGAGAAAATTATGTGATAAGAAATATGTTGTGTAAATGCAAATGAATCTTTGTGCTATAGACTTAACCAATGAATTGTGATACTTAGCTGTTAGTAACTCGAAAAGACTTGTCGGGACGGGTAATAATTTCAAGCTAGTTCGCTAGTGATGTAGCGTGTCTCATGAAAGGACTTGTCCGAATAGAATGTACCATTAGAAACTCTTAGTAGACATGAACTACAGCGGGTTTGACAACCTTTCGAGGTTTGTCTACACCTTCAGGTAGTTATTAGAGCTAGTTGTCACCTAAAGGCGACAATGTAACTCTTTAACTATGCAGCGTAACCGTGTCTCGAGGATTGTCTAGATTAAGTTGATCAATTCATAAAGTGCGCTCTTTCCTCCTTGTCTGATTTCGTAAAACTCTTAAGCACATGTGGAGGAGTATTTACGCAAAGATCAAACTCTTACGGTGGTACAAAATGTTTTACAATCATAACGTTGTGAGAGATTTTCTTGAAAATTGGTTTTATGGCAACATAGGTTAGTCATGGAGTTATAAGGTGACTAAGGTTAGGAATAACAGTCCTATGATCCATGAGGCCGGAGGATCTACCAGGACATCACAAATAGTTAGTACTTAGAAGTCCTTAGATGCGATTATAAAAGGAGAAAATGAGAATCGGAGAAAGAAGGAGTTGAAGAATTAAAAGAAATGCAATGAAAAGGGTGAAAAGAAATAGCCCTCAAATTATTCAACTTAGAGGCGGACAAGGTTCAACTCATATACTCTTGGTTGTCACTTAGTGGCCGGTATTGAAGATTAAAGTCGTCATGGACCCGATGGCGCATGCACTAAACCTTCTTAGCCACTCAAGTTTCTCTCAAAAGAAGCTTGTTTCATTCTCGGGGAACCCTACGTAAACTATTGGCTTTCTCTTGAGATGTTGGTATTGAAGAAGGAGACCTCTCCTAGTCTCGCTCGGGAGAAACCAAAATGCACTATTGAGTCTAGAGCCACGAGATTCATCAAAAGATCTCTTAGGTACACTTGACATTTCATTACTTGATGTTCAACAATAAGAACATTAGTGAGTGCGTTATCGAGTCCTTCACGAGATCTTAGCAATCTGTCGAGAACATTTATGAGAGGTTCTGGCTGTGATCCTCGGTGATTGAATGGAAACTCTGCCGGTCGACATCTAATGACCACGGCAAGCAGTCACTTCGGTAACTCCCGTGGATTACGCTTAGTGTGTCTTAAGCGGTCTGATCGTGAGGTGATGCTTGATGTACCTCAACGACTCATCCGAGCTGTAGGTGTACTTGGTGCATCGCGTTGTCTCACTTGTGGGACTCCGGTTCGAGAGCGGCCTTTGTAAAATTAGAGTTGTGTTTTCACACTATCTTTAACACTCTCGAAGTTCAAACTTGTAGTGCGGAATCCGCTTATTACTAACCGTTTTCATGTTTACTTCTTATGGAAGCTACGGAGGCGGAGCGATCGTCTGATTCTTCACATGCTCATGCCAACATCATCACTAATGAAAGTTCTATCTCAAAGCAACACAAAGTCGAATGATTCTTCGTCAAGCCAAAGAATCTACAAAGTTAAAGACTTAAAGAACTTCATAAATCTTGAAATCCAACGTCAAAAGGCGTATGAGCATGTTGAAGAATGGCGTGGAACCTTTGGAGTAGCGAAGCGAACTGAAGCGAGACTTGATGCGAACAACAACATACTATCACTACTATCCAAAAGAACAAAGATAATTATGGCGTCAAAGCGAGCATTCAAAAAGACAATTTCTCTACCTGGGGAGATTGTTCGAATCAAGGCAATTCTTCTCACAAGAAAGAAGAATGTCGGAAGGCGTCAAAGCTACTATTACATCAACGCCTTCACCGTTCATAATCATTCATCACCAACACTTAGGGGATATTGTTGGAATCACTCCTAAACCCAAATCAAGTGTTAGTAATTCATATGTAATAGTTAGCTTAATTATGGCCTTTATGTTTGTTATTAGCTTAAGCTTATGTAGAGGCCCATGAGCTTAGGCCCATGTCCATTAAGGAAAGGAAGGGAGTAGGGTGTTGCCTAGCTCCCTTCCTATAAATACTCTTGTATAACCCTCACTTGAGGGTTGGTTGTTCAATTTATTCTCTCTTTCACTTGCATACGCATAACCGTCCTTATTTATCTACGCATAGTGTTTGTTTGAGTGATTTGTTCATCCGATCTTCTCTCTATCTCTTTCTATTGTGCTTGTGTTGTAAAACTAGTGACCTAACAGATTTGGTTGAGGAAATTTCATGTACAACACGAGCAAGTTTCTTAGGTGGTCCTTTGGTGGATGAGTTAGCACTAGGAGCTTTCCTCATGATGAAATGACTAAAGATTAGTGATGTAAAGGTTTCTAAATGCTGAGAATTAGGTTGTGGTTGGTGACTAAGAAGTCCTAACAAGATGGCTTATAAAGGGAAGGATTTGGGAAGTGCATTAAAGACTTAAGCCACTAAGATCCTTTGAAATGTGATGATTTGCATGCACAAGGTCAACTCTGATTTGTCTGATCTAGGAGTTTTAATTAAGACAAGATGGAGTGTTCAAGTTAGCAAGGAGAGCTTGAAATGATTGTTTTAGCTAAGTTTCTTGAATCATCGGCGGTTCCTCGGTTCCTCAATGAGGGATCCGTCTGAAGCTAATCGAGGATCCGGCTCTCGGACCAAGAAAAGAGGAAAATGATGTTTGTAAGGTCTAGTACCTATACATCTTGAGTGTTTCGATCTTCTTAAGTGTCTTAAATGAAGCGGGACTTGAATGATCAAGAGAAATGAGTGATGGTAGCTAATTATTGCCTTTTATGGAAAGAAATGGGGCTTTATGAGCACCAATGGGTGATCAAGGATGACACTAAGAGTTTTGAGAGTGTCAAGTGGAGTCAAATGATCCTAGATATCATATGGTAACTTAAAAGAAATTTGGAAAATTCCTTAAAAATCATAAGAAATGAAAAACTAGTTTTTAGCCTATTTTGAGATAAGGATGACTAAAATCAATTTGCTAAATTTGAGAGAAATATCAAACTAGGTGTTTTGAGATGTGAGGAACAATGTGTGAACATTGGAGCGAAAATATGGTGAGTTTTGGTGAAATGATAAATCAAAAACACCTTGAAAATGATCATAAGTTATCTATGAGTGAGTGTGAGACCTACTGAGCTTGATGAAGACATAAATGATCCAACGGTATCATGTTTAGCTTATATGAGAAGGTCTGGAAGGTTGGATTGATGCAAGGAAGCAAGAAATGCACTTCTGTCCACCCGGATCCCACGGATCCTTCACTTGCGGGATCCGGCTAGTTATAGCCCAGGGATCCGTCATCTGAGACAAATTCCTTAACAATAAGATTGCAACATTTTGTTCTAAGTATCGAAATTAGAAATTAATGATCTCTACAGTAAGCATACATGTATACAAGTAAAACATACTAAGTATAGCATGTAGAAATAGCACATAAGCAATCAAATGAGATCGAGCTCACAAATAACACACAGGTTTATCAAACTTTTAGCAAGCGCTATTCAAGAAGCTCAAAACAGATTTATGATCTAGATTAGTAAATTGTTTGTATTAACAATGGCGTGCAAGGTATATGTCAAGAGAAAAAAAAGTACATGATGGTGTTCAAGACAATAGAGTTGTGAGGTGCTAGTTCAGGACAATCCTAGACTTCATTTAGAACTAGAAGGTGGAGTTGTTGTTTGTGGAGATGAAGGAGTTGTGTTTAGAAGAGTAAGTGTTAGATTTAGAAAGGCTTGAAGCAAGTACCGTTTTGTGAGTTGGTTTTAGCTAAAAGATGTTTACCTATGTGTTGGTATTGAAGAGTAAGAATCACATGTATATGCGTCCTCAGAAAAGTGAATTGTTTAGAGGGTTGTTTTGGTCAACGGAAGCAATGAACTATGTATAGTCATTACGGATGGTGATTAGCATACAATGAACTTCGTCCATGAAGTCATGTAGCTCTTCTCGATTAAAGCAAGATAATCGCTTGATGAGGCAAGTGGTTGTGATTAACTAAAAGAAACATCAATTTCACAACTTGTTTGATTAGTAATCCTAAGACAACACAAAGTATTTCCATTGTAAACTTACTTTAGGAAAGCATAGGAGTATAGATTTCTCAAGTGAGAGAATGAATATAAGACTATTACTAGCGGTGCTCAATTACGGCTAAACACGACCATTTTTACGGGTGATTCCACATACCCAACTTCTATCAAGGAAGCAATTCAACCGTTAGGTCAAATTGAGTTTCTAGTGCAATAAGTTCTCCAGTATTCATTCTCAAGTTAGGAAAATTTATATTCCTACAATGGCCTATCGAAGAGTAACAATGATGATACTTTGCTTCACTTTTTATTAATATTATTTCTGAAACAACTAAGGTGACGAAGGTGTCATGTTAAAATGTAAAAAATTAAAGTTTTCCAAATGGTGAACAAAAATGGTTGGATGAGCTAGTTCAATATATGTTGTTGGAAAGCTCGAGTTTGGATTTTCGGATATGACCAATTATGTTTGCGATGCAAAATAATTTACTTGAGTATATCGGATGAAATAATCAAGTTGTCAATCCTACTATGAAGCTTGGAAAGCAATCATGAAAAAGAAAGCGGGAGAGTACATCATCAACACAAGTGTTGGTTATGATTCGATGTACATTCTTGTTGTTTTTAGAAAACGACACAAGAAAATATGAAATCAATAAATCATATAAGCACATAAAACATTTATGTTGCACACATGACAACCTCAATAAGAAGCCATTTAGTATATTAAATGTTTTAAACATTTTTCAACTTATATGACTTATCAAAGTATTTAAACTAACATTTTTGACACACCTAGATGTTATAGCACATTGATTAGTAAAATATTACTAAATCGACAAACAAGAGAATGAATAGCAAGGTGAGGAAACCACATATGTTATTCAAACAAACAAGCACAAAAACTATTTGAGATAAGCAAATAATCAAGTAATGCAAGGCAAGACAATTAATCATTTAGCATAGCAAACGAAAGTTCTTTTCATCGCTTTGTGTTAAATATAAACATTAAACCAAGCTTGATTAGTTTCGTTTATATTTATAAGTATGATCAAAACCTTAATTTCAAAGAAGACACATTGTTATTCAAAGACGAAAACATCCGTCTCAAATTAGATCAAAAGTTTGTGCAAGAGTTATGACCGAAAAATGACTTTCTATTATAAGTCAATGATTATGTAAATTTTTGTTTTGAATCAGTTTATGAAATCATTTTTATATGAAAGTAGACTCAAATACCTTTAAAACGATAGGTGGCATGACTTCTACGGACTTACGGTTAATTAGTTATGAATTTCTGAAATTTAAACAAAAGTTGTCCTCTTTTGCATGGATCCGACGGATCCCTTCCAAAAAGGGATCCGTGGATCTGACACAGATTCACAAAAATACATATTTTGACCTGACGAAAAGGTTTAACCTTTGTAGACTTTTTAGTGAGGTTATATTACCCATTTCAATCTTTATTCAAGCTTGAATGAATATATATCAAACACAAAACTTCAAAGAAAAAAATCACTAAAACACTTTTCATATTATGCTTATTATAAGATAGAAGCATATATCACAATTTTATCCACAAGCAATTTTACACGTCTTTGACCAATAATTATAACTAAAAGAACATACCTTTGCTATATTCCCTCTTTATTATTTTAGAAACCATAGACGCGAAATACTTCATGATCTTCTAAGATGCCCAAATCCTTTGCTATGTAGATTTCTCAAAAGGAAATGTTAGAATGATCTATCATTATCCAACATTTAAAAAAATGATGATTTCTAAAAACATGACTTTTTGTTTTAAGAAATTCCATTCTTTGTAGTTTTCAAACATACACGGATCTTATCAAGTTTCCAAATTACAATATACTTTAAAAGACTTGGTAACGAAGCTCTGGTACCAATTGTGGAAAACTAGAAGGGGGGGGGGTTGAATAGTTTTACCGATTAAAACTTGGTTTTAAACTATTTAGATTGACTTATGTCAATCTATTGAATGTGTATGTTGGATGTTGATAGATAAGTATGTAAGTAAGTAATGCAAAGATAAAGAGTAGAAAGCACAAAACCACGACACGAGTATTTATAGTGGTTCGGCTATAAGGACACCTTCCTTGCCCTACTCCACTCCCCGAGTCACCTACTCGAGAGTTCGTTATCACTACACAACACAAGCTCCTTGTGGCGAAGAAGCCTTCACAGCGTCGCCAACTCTTTATACGGTACAAGGCTAGACAGGGTTCTTCCACGGTAGAACCAAACCTATCTGGCGTCGCCTACACTTTATCCGGTACAAGGCTGAATGCGAGTTCCATTACTAAGGAGGAACTACTACCCAACACTACACAACACCTATCCCGAAAGGAGATCCACTCCTTATGACAACATCAACAAGGATATCAATATCCTTTGATCCAATACTAATCTATCTTGTACATCGACACACAATATCGAATGTACACCTAGGCACCTTTCACTAATGCCTTTGACTCAACTTCTAGGCACCCTTCACTAATGCCTTCAACATGGACTTTCGGCACCTTTCACTAATGCCTTTGACACGGACTTTTGGCACCTTCACTAATGCCTTTGACACGGATCTTGACACCTTTCACTAATGCCTTTGACTTGATCCTTTAGACATCTTTCACCTATGTATTCAACACAACACTTCTAATGAGAGAAGAAAGAACTATCAACAAGAGAACCTCAGTAGTCTTGATGATGACGAAGCATGGCAACTCATGGACTTGAGCTTGCTCGAGTTCAAAAGGTGGTAATATCGCCTTTAAGAGGAACCTAGAGAATCACACAAAAATAAAACTACATACAAAGATCACTTGGATATGTGGTTAGAGAGTTTACAACTCAAAGAGAAAATATATGTGAAAGGGGTGAGTTACAATGAAGAAATGACTCACTATTTATAGAAGAAAAAATACTCATGTTCCACGAATCCCACGGATCCCTCACATGAGGGATCCGTCCAGTGTAATCTTGGGGATCCGTGGGACGCTCCTCTTTGCCCATGGGTTTTGGGTCATGGGTCCTAGACTTTGGACCATGGGTATCCAGTAGATACAATGTATCTACAAGATGCAATGCATCTAGTCCATGGGTCATGGGTTAAAACCATTGGTCATGGATAAAACTCATTATGACTTATGCATGATGTCATGCAATGGTTTATGGGTTGTGCTCCATGGGTATGGGTCATGGACTTTGGGTTTTACCAACTACATTCAATGTATTTAGTCAATGGGTCAAATACTTAAACTTCTACCCATTGTATTACCCATTATAATACATACTAGTTATGTATATATTTACCAATATGTAAACACTAGTTGTTGTACATATGTATTACTAAATCATAAAATCACTTTTACTTGTTTAGTGTTTTATGTGAAAACGTAAGTGTGTTAGTAAACTATTGGCTCAAGCCATTTACGTATTTTATTTGTTTCGTTAAAATGATTTTACTTTTGTTATCGACAAAACATTAGAAGATCGTAAAATATAAATAAACGTTTTTACGGCTTATTTGTATTAACAGAACTCATGACATTGGTGTATCAGAGGTCCCTGATGAAGATTCATCAGTGGTCCCTTATGAGGTTGTGGTTCAACAACACGAACCTATCTCGAGAAGAGCAAAAGGATCGAGAATCCAAAGTCATTTGGACCTGAGTTTCAATAATATTTAATTGAAGGAACTAGGGATGAGGTCTCTAACCAATACTCCCATTGATTCATTGTTGAGGATGATCCCAAGACATTTGAAGAAGCAATGAAGTCCCATGATATTGCTTTCGGAAAGAAGCAATCAATGATGAGATGGATTCCATCATGGGAAACAACACTTAGGTGTTGGTTGATCTACCACACAGTTGCAAACCTCGGGTTGCAAATGGATTTTAAAAGGAAAATGAAGGTAGATGGGCTGTTGAAAAGTTCGAGCTAGACTAGTCATTCGGGGCTTTAAACAAAAGTCGGGGATAGACTATTTTGATACCTATTTTGGCTCGTGTCGGTACCATAAGGCTGCGATTGCTTTGGAATCTATTCACACTCGATTAGTCATCGGATGGATGTGAAAACACTTTCTTGAATGGTGAATTGGAATAGGAGGTTTATATGAACCAACCTCGGGGCTTCATCATGCACGGCAATGAAAACAAGGTGTGTGGCGATTAAGTCTCTTTATGGGTGAAGGCACCTAACAATAGCATCAAAAATTTGATGAAGTGGTTTTTGTTAATACAAATAAGCAGTAAAAGCGTTTATTAATATTTTGCGATCTCTTTGTGTTTTGTTGATAACATATATAATGTTGTCTTAAGTATAATTATAAGGATACATGTTATTTTGTAAAGCATTTACATATAATCTTTTAAATACAAAAATGTAGTAACTAAAGCATTTGTTGTAATAGTTAATTAGGATGGGTAAAAATCACAACCCATGGATCTTAACCCATACCCAAAGAGACTTGATACAATGTATACTTAGATACATTGAATCTAAAGAAAACCCATGGACCAACCCATGACCCATAACCAAAAAACCCATGGGCAAAGAGGGCGTTCCACGGATCCCTAGCTTTGTGCTAGCGGATCCCAGTGGAAGGATCCGTGAGAACGATGAGAAATTTGCCTATAAATAGAGAGCCATTTCTTCATTCTAACTCACCCTCTTCTTACTAAATCTCTCATACACTCTCATTCTCTTCTAACATATAGATCACTAGATCTAGAGAGTTGTTCTTCTTTCTTTCTATTTGTGATTCTCATATAGGTCCTTCTCAAGGCGAGATCACGAGCATTCTACAAGTCATCCAAGCAAGGGGTCCTTGATTGATTTGTCACTCCGCAAGATTTCATAGCGAAGATCTTGTATTTGATATTTCACATATTTGTTGTGTAATAGTTGTGTTGGTTTGGTCCACCGTGCTACGGAATCGGTATCTAGCTTTGTCTGGAAAAAGTGTAAGCAACGTTGTGAAGGCTTCTCCGCCAAGTGAAGGAGTTTGTTGACATAGTGCTTGAACTCTCGAGTAGGTGACTCGGGAGTGGAGTAGGGCAAGGAAGGTGTCCTTGTAGCCGAACCACTATAAATCGGTTGTGTCATTTCTATCCCTTATCTTTATTTATTTGCTTGCATTATCATTAGATCTATCGTTCTCAACATCCATACGATTTCACATAATATCGAATCTAAAGTTTTGAAATCAACTTAAAATCGGCAAAACTATTCAACCCCCTTCTAGTTTTCCATAATTGGCATCAAGAGCTAAGTTTATAAAAGTTTTAAAATAAAATTGTATTTTAAAACTTTTCGATCACTATGGGTTACGAAAATTATAAGGAAGGGCAATCTAAGCAACGACCACCACTACTTGAAACTAATGGTTTTATATATTGGAAAAATAGATTGAAACATATGTGAAGTCTAAAGATATTGATCTTTGGTACATTATTGTTGAAGGTGATTTTGAGGCTACCTCGAATGATGATAAAGGAAATTTAGTTCACATACCTCATGATAAACTAAATGATGAAATGAAGAAAAAGCTTTCAAAAATAGTGAAGCAAAAATGGTTTTATATAATGCTTTACCGAAAAAGGAATTGAAAGAATTTCTATGCTTAAAACCTCTAAAGAAATTTGGAATTCTTTAGTTGTAACTCATCAAGACAACCAACAAGTTAAAAATAATAAAATTGATTTATTTGTTCAACAATATGAACAATTTTCAATATCGGATGAGGAAACTATAGATCATTCATTTGCTAAGTTTAATACTATTATTACATCTTTACAAGCACTTGATGAATCCTTTTCTAGCCGTAACCATGTTAGGAGATATCTAAGGGCACTTCCATCAAGTGGAGATCCAAGGTGACGGCAATCGAAGAGTCAAAAGATTTGACAATCCTCACCTCGATGAACTCATAGGCAACCTAAAAGTCTACGAGCTTGTCCTTGCTAAAGATTTCGAAGCCTCAAAGGTGAAAAGAAACACAAATCTCTTGCCCTTAAAGCCAAAAAGGCTTGAGCGATGAGGAGAACTCACCATCGAGTAGTGACGACGAAGAGTGCGCTATGGCGGTAAGGGACTTTAAAAGTTCTTTAGAAGAAAGGGTAGATCGTCAAACAACCGTATGACGATAAGAAAGGCTTCGGAAAAGCAAAGAGGACGAAGCCAAAGGATGATCGTACTTGCTTTAAATGTGGGGACCCAAACCACTTTATTAGTAAGTGTCCCAAACGGGATGATCAAAAGGCATTCGTGGCGGCACGTGGGGAATGAGCGACGAGGAGGACGAAGAAATTTGTCTCATGGCAAATGACGAGGTATGTCACGAATACTATAGTAGTTCATCACTTGATGACGACTCATTGCATAATGAATATGATAAACTATGCAATATTAGCTTAAAACTAATTAACAAAAACAAGCTTTTAAATAGTCAAAACCAACGTTTAGATAAAGAAGTCATAGAATTAAAAGCAAAACTAAAGCGTTTGGAAAAGGGTAAAATAGCAAGTGGTGAATGTGAACTTTGTGTTCAACTTCAAACACTAGTTGATCATTTAGATTCTAAAATTGCTAGAATGAGTACAAACACCTTAGATACAATACTCGATGGTGTTAAAACGGCAACAACCAAAAGGGTCTAGGTATACAACAACTTGATCCATCAACTAGTGAAAGTAAAGAAACAAAATTTGTTAAAGAATTAGAAAAACCAACCCTTTGTTGTGGCGGATCCTGGATCCCTAAAAGGGAACGGCTAGTGTACAAACGGGATCCGTGGATCTGCTGTGACAACTAGTGGTAATAACATAGCCTCATCATCTAGAACCGAGTTCGTTATCGTAAATAGGAAGAAACCAACTCATGTCACCACTAGACATCCACCTCCAAAAATTAATCCTACTTTTGCAAGAAACAAAGCACCATCTTTTCAAAAACATAATGCATCTAGGAGACCTAATAACGTTTATCCAAGAAGTAACCATCAAATGGGATGGAACCCTAATATGCAAAACGGTTTCTCTTTTCAAAACTTTGCTCCATGGAATGCATACTCATCTTATCCGTACATGTCTAACATGAATGGAATGTTTAACACTAATGGACCCATGAATAAATGGGGACCAAACTTTTGAGTTTATTATTTTTTTAGGTGTGCTTAAAGGTCGACCTAGACCCCGATGAATGGGTCAAGGATAGCGGGTGCACGAGGCACATGACCGGCAATAGGGATCTATTCTCCACATATGAATCCGTAAATGGAGGTAATGTGGTGTTTGGAAATAGCAAAAGTAGAATCATCGGTAAAGGTATGGTTTCTAAAAAATCTCTAACCATTAACGATGTGTGTCATGTAGAAAACCTAAACTTTAATCTCTTAAGTATAGGACAAATATGTGATAAAAAGTGCAATGTACTTTTTACCGAAACCGTAGTAAGATACTTAAAAATGGCATAACCATAGGAAGAGGAATTAGGAAACATGGAGTCTATGTCATTAAAATCGGTAATGAACCTAAAGACAAACTATGTCTTACCTCTATGGATGATACTTGACCTTATGGCATCGAAGATTGGGTCACACCAACATGCGACTTCTTCAATCGCTATCATCCAAAGATCTAGTAAGAGATCTACCTAAGTTAAAATATGAACATCATTTTGTGATGCTTGTAATATAGGAAAACAAGTTCATTCGAGTCATAAAGCTAAAAACATGGTGTCCACAACTAAGTGTCTAGAATTACTACATATGGATTTATTTGGTCCATCCGCTACCCAAAGTTATGGAGGCAACTACTATACTTTGGTAATAGTGGATGACTACTCTAGGTATACTTGGACAAAATTTTTAAAGAACAAAGCGAAACCTTTAACTATTTTGAAATATTAAGCAAAAGATCCAAAGACAACTAGGAAAACCCATAGTGTACATTAGGACGGATCATGGTAGGGAATTCGATAATGAAGTGCAATTCGGAGCTTTTGTGACGCTAATGGTATTACTCACAACTTCTCGGCTCCACGCACTCCACAATCGAATGGGGTAGTAGAAAGAAAGAATAGAACCCTTCAAGAAATGAGTAGAACCATGCTTAACGAACAATCCATACCTCAAAATTTTGGTGTAATCTTGTTGATACTTCAACGTACATACTCAATCGAGTCTTAATTAGACCAATCTTAGGTAAAACTCCATATGAGTTACTCCGAGGCAAAAGCCTACTTTAAATCATTTTAGAGTCTTTGGAAGCAAATGCTTCATTCTTAACACTAAAGATTACCTTACAAAATTTGATCCTAAATCAACCGAAGGTATCTTTCTAGGTTACTCGCCTAATAGCAAAGCTTACGTCATATTAAACAAATAAACAATGAAGGTAGAAGAGTCATTAAACATAAAATTTGATGAAAGTCCACCCAAACCCTCTCCACCTCTTGTCGATGACGAGATCATAGAAAGTGAAGCTATTGTAATTAAGAAAAGATAAATGAAGAAGAAGAACCTTCAATTAGTGAAATCACAAACATTAAAGAGTCCAAAGATCACCCGTAGATAAGGTCATAGGAAAGCTAAGCGAGCGAACATTAAGGTCTCAAGTTCAAAACCTAAGTTGATTATTTTGTTTTGTTTCAACTATAGAACCTAAGAACACACAAGAAGCCATAAAAGATGAAAGTTGGGTAATGGCTATGCAAGAAGAATTAAATTAATTTGTTTCTAATGATGTTTGGACACTTGTCCTCCACCTAGTAATCAAACCATAATAGGAACAAAGTGTATAAAAACAAATTAGATGCAAGCGGGTAGTATCTAGGAACAAGGCTAGACTCGTTGCCCAGGGTATAACCAACAAGAAGGAATAGACTTTGATGAGACCTATGCCTCGTGGCTAGATTAGAGTCTATAAGAATACTTCTTGCGTATGCTTGTGCTAATGATCTAAAGCTTTATCAAATGGATGCCAACAAGCACTATGGATGAAACAAGCGTTAGTAGACTACGACATTCATCTAAGCGACATAGCCATTCTATGTGACAACAAAGGTGCCATCGACTTAAGCAAGAATCCGGTATTGCATTCTCGCACCAAGCATATAGAGATTCGTCATCACTTCTTAAGAGACAATGTTCAAAAGGGGAACATTTCTATTGAGAAGGTAGCATCCGAAGATAACATAGCCGACGTCCTCACCAAACCGTTGAGCGGGAACAATTCAACCTACTTGGTCTTGGTCTTGGTTTAATGGAACACACGTCGTAATTTATTTTGACTCTACAAGGTATGTAAACACTAGCCTTCTTCCTTCCGAGTCTAGGATCTCTATTTCACGCACAACTCACAAACAATACGGAATTTTCAAAACCCAAAGATAAGTTTTTCACTTATAGCTTTCCTACTTTTTATATACACATTTTCAAAGAAAACCTACTTTCACAATGTTTTCTAAAGGATGATACCTTCCGTATCAATTTCACAAAAGCAATTTCTCGCGTCTAGGACAAATCGCTTTTCATTATTAATACAAAGTAAAACCCGTTTTCATTACATCTCATGTCTTTTGAATGCTAAAGGGACACATAACTAATATGTGTTTTCGGTACATTCATTTAAGCTACAATGAATTAGGAGCATTGACAACACAAGGTTACGTACTTATGTACTAAATATGTGTTTCGGGTTATCTCAATAGGATACTTTTATACTTCTAGTTTAGTTTTTATTTCTTTTTAGGGTTCGAGATAACCGCAACTCCAAATAGGTTGCATATAGGCACACAATAGGCAAAAATATTTCCAAAAGGAGAATTTTGTCTTGCTCGAAACACGGACCCACGGATCCCGAGCCTTCATGTTGGACGGATCCTCGAGGAAGGATCCGTGGGATCCGTGTATCTGTGTTGTTTTCAACTTCTATTTTGTCACTTTGGATGTAAAATCCACATTTGCTTCATTTTGGGAGTATGCTATTTAATGCTTGTGTTCTCATGATCACATGCCTTGAATTCATATCTAATCATTAGATTTTAATTCACATTTTGGGTTGACATTCATTACAATGTGTTGGTTTTCTATATATATAACTCCCAAAATGCTTGCATACTCCATCTCCTTCTCACAAACACACTTCATCATGTCATCCAAAACCCTTTAGGAGAAACATCTAGTACAAACAATCATGATATCCAAACCTTTGTACTTCCATCATCCAAAATACCACAATCAAATGCTAGGATATCCATGCGGATTAGTATCCGATCTTGTTGTTTAGCAAAACCAACCTCAAATGATTCATCCTCAAATAACTCACCACAAGATGCTTCCATTATAGCACCACCCTCATCACCAACAAGTACACCAACTTCATCACCACCTAAAATAACTCTTTTGGAACTCCTTGGGACTCCAACAAGATCTACCCAACCTAAAGAAAAGAAATAGTCTTATCCCACCCCACATCACCAAATACTATTTTCAAGATCTTGAAACATCACCACCTCTAGCTCCCATCACATTACAAGAACATCTAGGTTCTTTTCCACCACCACGTACAAACATTCCGGATTTTGATCCATATTTTCCTATTTTTCCACCACAACTTCCGCATAACTCAAATCAAAACAACCCGGAAAACTTCCGCACTCATTACCCACATCACTTACATTGTGAACATTGCCAATCCACTAGGGAAATTGCAATAGAAGTTAGGGAAGAAATGCGTTTCATACTCAACCTCATCCTTGATCGCATCAATACCATTACTCATCAAAACCTCCATCCATAACCTTATGCAAGCATGGAAGGAATCTCTACTACTATTTTTCACTTTTAGTATTAAATTTTTTTTTGTCATCTTCAAGAACAAGTATTATTCTTGTTTTTACATGCTTGTAAGTGGCTTAACTACCACTACAATTTGTCGTTTTATTACAAGGCCTTGTTTACATACCTTGGCTCCCTATCTTGTTTCTCGACAACCATAAGATCATTTAAGCATGTTACTAACTTTCTTTTGTAGATTTTTTCTTCTCTTGACGCCCCAAACTAGGGGAGCTACCGTCGAGGGGAGTAAGAAATCGTAGACTACTTTTTCCTCCAGGGTTAACTTTTGTTTCGACAAAAGGGAGAAGAAGTAAAACTTAGGAGCTTTCAAAACTTACATCTATTCTTAAGTTTTACTCATCATAACATTATATTTTATCATCAACAAAAGGGAGATTGTTAATACAAATAAACCGTAAAAACGTTTATTAATATTTTGCGATCTCTTTGTGTTTTGTTGATAACATATATAATGTTGTCTTAAGTATAATTAAAAGGATACATGTTATTTTTGTAAAGCATTTACATATAATCTTTTAAATACAAAATGTAGTAACTAAAGCATTTGTTGTAATAGTTAATTAGGATGGGTAAAATCACAACCCATGGATCTTAACCCATACCCAAAGAGACTTGATACAATGTATACTTAGATACATTGAATCTAAAGAAAACCCATGGACCAACCCATGACCCATAACCAAAACCCATGGGCAAAGAGGCGTTCCACGGATCCCTAGCTTTGTGCTAGCGGATCCCAGTGGAAGGATCCGTGGGATCCGTGTGAACGGTGAGGAAATTTGCCTATAAATAGAGAGCCATTTCTTCATTCTAACTCACCCTCTTCTTACTAAATCTCTCATACACTCTCATTCTCTTCTAACATATAGATCACTAGATCTAGAGAGTTGTTCTTCTTTCTTTCTATTTGTGATTCTCATATAGGTCCTTCTGCAAGGCGAGATCACGAGCATTCTACAAGTCATCCAAGCAAGGGTACTTGATTGATTTGTCACTCCATAAGATTTACGTAGCGAAGATCTTGTATTTGATATTTCACATATTTGTTGTGTAATAGTTGTGTTGGTTTGGTCCACGTGTACTACGGACTCGGTATCTAGCTTTGTACCGAAAAAGTGTAAGCAACATTGTGAAGGCTTCTCCGCCAAGTGAAGGAGTTTATTGACATAGTGCTTGAACTCTCGAGTAGGTGACTCGGGGGTGGAGTAGGGCAAGGAAGGTGTCCTTGTAGCCGAACCACTATAAATCGGTTGTGTCATTTCTATCCCTTATCTTTATTTATTTGCTTGCATTATCATTAGATCTATCGTTCTCAACATCCATACGATTTCACATAATATCGAATCTAAAGTTTTGAAATCAACTTAAAATCGGCAAAACTATTCAACCCCCATTCTAGTTTTCCACGGTTTTGTCTAGTGGTTATGTTCTTAACCAAGTCGACAAATGTGTATATAGGAAATTTGATGAATCGGTAAAGGAGTCATCATTTGTCTATATATTGATGACATGTTGATCTTTGGCATCGACCAAAATCGGGATGACGACAAAGAAATTTTGTCATCAACGTTCTCCATGAAGGACATGGGGAGGCGATGTTATCCTTGGTATAAGGATTAAACATGAAAGTAAAAGAATTTCTATCTCTCGGTCTCTTTATATTGAGAAGGTGTTGAGGAAATTCAATTACTTTGATTGTACTCCAGTGAGTACACCTATGGATACTTGTGAGAAGTTGATGCCTAATAAAGGCAATGCTTTATCTCAACTTGAGTATTCTAGGGTAATTGACTGCCTAATGTGCGCCATGACTTGTACAAGACACGATATTGCTTTTGCGGTGGGTAAACCGGCGGTATACTAGCAATCTAATGCTCATCAGCGCAAGCGTTCGGAGGGTCTTCAAGTATTTGAAGAGAACTATGGATTTTAGTCTCTCATATCTTGGTTATCATACGTGTTGGAAGGATACACGATGCAAGTTGGATCGGTAACATTGAAGACAATTCGTCTACCGGTGGTGGGTATTCCTACTTGGTGGAGGTGCAATTTCTTGGGCATCCAAGAAGCAAACTTGCATCACCAGGTTCAACAATGGAATCAATTTGTGGCCTTAGCATTTCTGGGTAAAGAAGTTGAATGGTTGAAAAACTTGCTTCGAGATTCCATTGTGGCCTAAACCTATAGAACTTATTTCTATCCATTGTGATAATCGACTACATTGGCAAAGGCTTATAGCCAAATGTACAATGGGAAGTCTAGACACTTAGATGTCGGACATAGCATGATTAAATGAGCTTATCATGAATGGGGTGGTATCTATAGAGTTTGTTAGATCTCAACAAAATTTAGGCGATCACTGCGAAGGGTGCGGCTGAGACTTGGTTATAAAGTCGCTAAAGGGATGGGTTTAAGTCCAACTTAGTCATGAATGCTAAGACACCCAACTCCATCCCGAGGAAACTTAGGATCCGAGTTCAATGTGGAAAGTTGAACATTCGATGGATGGAGCACATGTTTTATTTACATCCCAGGTTGTGCTCGAACTCTTGAAAAGGAGGATGAAGTCTTTACTTCTTAATTGTTAATTTCTATGAAAAAGTGCTAAGCAGGAGCATGAATAAAGAGGAACCACCTATGTGAATGTTAAAGTTTTTCCGCTTTAGGGAGCTTTTGGACTTTTGGATCTTGCAACATTTATGATTTTGGATATGGACACATGGATTGTAAAGTGTCAGGAGCTTTTAAGTGTTTAAAAACTTGTGTGTATTTTATCTTCATGTATTCAAATGGGTTGAAGGGTTCAATTCTTAGAACACCCTGATTCTCGAATATTTGAACGTGTAATGTACTAAGATGGAAATTCAATCCTCAAGATATTTTCGTTTATGCACATGTTTTGTTTGATGTTTAATTTTCATGCAAAGAAGTGAACTAAATTTGGGGAGGATTGTTGGAAAATTTAGTGCACTTGTGGGATTAGTTCACTTTTGGTAATGGGTCGGGAGAGGGTGTACACCCATAAGGTCCCCGAACACCACGACTCTATAGTGGTGAGATTCACGAGTTAATCTTGCTAGTATTAAAGTTAGTATTGCTAGGCGGTGTTTCTACTTCTAGTGCTAAGTTAGTGCGCTGGGCGGTGTTTCTACTACTAGTGCTAAGTTAGTCTTGCCAGGCGGTGTTTCTCTGCTAGTGCTATGTAAATCTTGCTAGTGTTATGTAAATCTTGCAAATCTGGAATCAACTTGTGTGAGGCATTGACCTATTCAGTGGCGGTTACAACTGCATAATGACCACGTTTAATTGGTCATGTAACCACTATCATTATAATGGGGATAATTATGAGGCAATTAATGGGCGATTAATCCTCATAATTCCATTTGACTAGCTATGAGTTTTCCTTTATATAGAAATCCCATTATGCATGAAAGAGAGAAAGCGATAAACACTTCTAAGCGAAAGGGTTATTGATTTGTGCCTAATTCAATAATATACATTTGGTCTTATCCCAAGAAGATATTCGTGATATCCAGGCATTAGGGTCGAATAGTTTACTTTGAAAAGTGATAACACGATTCCAAGTGATATCCGGTAACCACCTAGTGGTATTGCATTGCTACTGATTATCTTACCATGTTCTGGGAATTACCACCAACATAGAGCTAATATTTGCTAGATGCTTCAATTAGAATTAGATAATATATATAGTTTCTATATATTTTCTAATAGCATATCAATATTAATGAACAAGCTAATTATACGGCAAAATGAAACCCATAATCAATACTTAACAAATGCCCATTATCAACATTTGATAAGCCCAACCACACTCTCAGGCCATCTGCAGTGCGGGAAAGCATCTCGAGGCAGGTACTACTGAGATAGGGGTGTTAAAAAAGCCGACCTAACCCGAGCCCAATCGAAGCCGATTAAGCCTATTTGGATCGGATTTCTCGGGTTAATAACTTTATTCGAGTCAATTCGGGTCGGGTTTGGGTATGTTTTTTTAGCCTCAACCCGAATTGACTCGAACCCGACCAACCGACTCGACTAACACTTTTACAATGTAAACATATTGAAGTAAGCAATTGTTTAATCAGTTTACTTATATATGGGTTGACCCGAACTCGACTAACCCAAGTTCTAATTAGGGTCGGGTAGGGTATTTTTAATTCTAAATTTGAATTGACCAAACACGACCGGTCGGCCGACTAATACCTTAGCTACAAACGCGATGAGACAATTGTCTCTCAACTGTCAGCTAAAGGTCAAGATGTCTTATCGACATATGACAAATCGAGACATACAAACAAAACGGTGGAAACAAACATGACACAGTGCGAGACAAGGAGAAGCCGCCACCTGTCATTCTTGTCTACTCGATGAATGATCAACACATGACTTGTCTACAACCGTTGATCATCCATGCATGGTTTATCCTTATGCCCTAAATGCTTCTCTACAATTAGAAGGCACCTCACACATTAAACATAGATCATTCTCTCTGCAGACTTACACTGTTTCACACAGTAAAAACACACACTAACATGGGTTGTTTGAGTGTTACCCCAAACTCTTGATTATTAATCATATTTTTATGTCTTTACGGTTCAACAAGGAAAATCGAACAAAAACAACTATTTCAACCCAATCCTAATCGCTTTTTACATATAATATGTAAACATTTCCTATATCAATCTTTACCTAATTATGCATGAAGTTAAAATAAACATGCTAACCTTTTATACAAGATCCAAAACATATTAAAGTAAGTCAACTTAGGGTTGAAAACTTTTACAATAATGCACTCCCATTATTTGAAATAAAACCAACACAAAACAAAAATATGGAAATTATTCTTAACTAAGCTTTTATTAGACAAAAGACATGAAATTATTGTACCACCAAAATCTTAAATAATATTCACAAAATCAACATATGATTTCCCTTTTCCAACCATTAACCAAAAATCCATAGCCGAGCCGAGCCGTATTAGAGCAGAAGCATAATCCTGTGTTCCACACGTGTGGTCCCCACAACCAGGCTGTGAGTACTATACCCCACCTTATGTTCTTTCCTAACACATAAAACGACATCGTAACACCACCTTCTCTCTCCTAATACCACCTGTCCTGTCTTCCCTCTTCTCCTTTAACCCATCTCCTCACATTTTCTAGAGAGAGAAAAACAAAACACAACTCAACACCAAAAAAAAAACACAAACACAAACATATCATTTCAACACAAAAACAACACAAAATCTTTTTATTTTGATCTTCTTACATATCTAGCATCATGAGTTCTAACAAGAACTATGATGCATTTGTTCTTGTTACATTTTTTATTACAATGTTGTTTTTCAACTCATCAACCACCGCATTGACTCAAATCAATTCCAACTCGGTGTTAGTCGCGCTTCTTGACTCGCACTACACCGAGTTATCCGAACTCGTTGAAAAAGCACTTTTGTTACAAACTTTGGAGAAAACGGTGTCGTTTCATAATATTACTATTTTCGCTCCGAGTAATGAAGCCTTGGAGAGACAAATGGATCCTGAGTTTAAGCGGTTTTTACTTGAACCTGGGAATTTGAAGTCGTTGCAAAGCCTTTTGTTGTACCATATTATCCCGGGTCGGGTCGGGTCGAGTGAGTGGAAAGGCGTGCACAAGACGTTGTTGGTTGATGGAATGGATAGTCATTTACCTTTGACGATGGAATCTAATGAGAAGATTGTCGGGTCGGCGAAGGTGACCCGACCCGATGATTTAATCCGACCCGACGGGTTAATCCACGGGATTGAGCGTTTACTAGTACCGAGATCCGTACAAGAGGATTTCAACAAACGACGTAGTTTAACCTCAATATCCGCGGTTTTACCCGAGGGTGCTCCAGTAGTTGACCCTAGAACCCACCGTTTGAAAAAACCTGCCCCAGTGCCAGCCGGGGCACCCCCAGTCCTGCCAGTGTACGACGCACTGGCCCCGGGTCCCTCGCTGGCCCCAGCGCCAGCTCCAGGACCCGGTGGGGGCCACCGTCATTTCGACGGTGAGGCACAGGTAAAAGACTTTATACAAACACTCCTACATTACGGAGGGTATAATGAACTAGCTGACATTCTAGTCAACTTAACATCATTAGCCACAGAAATGGGTAAACTGGTATCAGAAGGGTATGTTCTAACTGTCCTAGCACCTAACGACGAAGCAATGGCGAAACTAACAACTGATCAGTTATCCGACATTGGTGCACCTGAGCAAATAATGTATTATCATATCATACCAGAATATCAAACAGAAGAAAGTATGTATAATTCTGTCAGAAGGTTTGGTAAAGTGAGTTATGATAGTTTAAGGTTGCCTTATAAAGTGGTGGCTGAAGAGGCTGATGGGTCGGTTAAGTTTGGGTCGGGTGATGGGTCGGCTTATTTGTTTGACCCGGATATTTATACTGATGGGAGGATATCGGTTCAAGGGATTGATGGTGTTTTGTGGCCCGAGGAGAGTAAGGAGAAAGATGTGGAGAAAGGAAAAGCGCCTGTGGCGGCGCCTAAGGTCGTTGCTAAGCAAAGAAGAGGTACGTTTTGTTGCAGCTGATTATCTGATTATTCGATACCTATAAAGTTATTAGTACATTCATTATTTAGTTATATGTTTGATAATTACCGTATGTTTAACTTTTCTCAACCACGTTTTGTTACAGCTGATTATCTGACTTTGATTATCCGAAACGCATAAAGTTATTAGGACATTCATCATTTACTTGTATGCTTGATAATTGCCATAAATTTAACTTTTTTCAACCAAGTTTATATACTGTAACACTTATAGGTGTCCGTTAGCAAAACCCTTTATTTTATGGAAGCAATTCTAGACACATTATTGGTTATTTTTGTTAGTGCATTTTGATTGATCACGAAATGTGGTGGGGGCTTTTTCCGGTAACGGTGGTGGTCGGTTTAAGTGGTGGTGGGTCACATGGAATTATTTCACCGCGTTTATTGCACTACAATGGCACTTTTATATTTTATAAAAATGTTGATTAGATATTTTAATAGTGTAGTTTTTATGCCATTAGGTACAACAATAGTTTGATCATTAGATAATCATTGATTAGAAAATGTATTAAAAGGCTTGAATCAGCGAAGAAAAAGCTCTATGGCGTGCACCTATAGGTGATGCAACTTTACCATTCGTTTTATATACACATCATACCCGCCCGGCAGGATGGGGTATGTTGAGTAAAAAAATCATACATCTATGATAGAAATAGAGTTTTTGTATAGGCATTTTAGTAATGTTCAAGTTAGTTCCATTCTATTAAGGTTAAGTGGTTATGAAATTTTACATTTATGATAGAAATATCTAGATATATGTCAAACAATGTGAAACTGAAATATTCTGCAACTCAGTAGTTAGTAGTGGTGGGTGTAAGCACAAAATTTGGGAATGGTATAATCTTTTAAGACATGGATTATTGTTCTTTGTATACTTTTGGTGCTCTAAAAACTTGTACTTGGAATAAGCTACTTTTGTAATGACTTTGCTTGCTTAAGTAGCCACTTTGATAGCTTTTTCTAATTTTAGTTTGTGGGTTATTAATTAGGTACCAAATTTCTAATATTAGTAAACTTTTTTGGCCACTTTTGATTGTATTTTACTCTTTTAAAAAAAGTCTTGATCATTAAGCATCTTTGAATTCCATAAAAATCATGTTACTCATTACTAATCAGGGAGACATGTTACTTTATGACATTTTATTAGTATTTCAACGGTTGTTTTATATATTTGATAAATATAATAATGCATAAAGTTTTATTGCATGTTATGGATATTTATTTAGTGAATGATGAACTTATAAATCTTTTTTTGGCAAATGCAGGGAAATTATTGGAAGTAGCATGTTCCATTGCTGGAACATTTGGACATTTTACAAGTTGTTATTGATATATACATATATATATTTTATGCAAAAAAAGTTGGGTATTATGTTTATTACATAGTAAAATGATTTCTTGGTTAAAAATGGAATAATATGATTAATTGAATATTATTGGGATTTTGGCAGTTAAATTTTAGGAAAACTGTGTGGAAAATAGGACATAAAGGGAAGCTAATGGTGCAGTTTGGCATTGAAGAAAGTTTCCCCAGAGAATCAGATCCCCCTCACATGAGAACAAAATTTCTATTTTTTTTTATTTTTTTAAAAATAATTTTCCAAATTTTCTTTCTTTGGTGGTGGTGTTATAAATACTGTAATTAGTAAAAAAAATGAAATTTCTTTTTTTTATTTTTGTGTATTTATGTTTGAGTTTTGCGGAAATTGTATTTGCCCAAACAAGCAAATCTTGTGGCACAGTTCTTTTCTAAAGGAAAAATGTTGATGTGATGATTGACTTTGAATTTTTATAATATTTCAAAAATATAAATATATTAATATGGGCACTAACTTTATTCCAAAATATTAAAAAAATAAAAATAATAATAATAATAATAAAAACAATTTATGAGTTTGTTTTTTTCGTTAACAGTGATTTGTTTTTATCAATATGTATATTAAACAAAATTAGTACTATATTTTGTTTAAGCAATAAATAAACTGAGTGTCGGTGGTGTGAAAGGTCTGGTCTTTTATTGTAATCGAAGGCTACCACTCAAAAGGCAAGTTGGTCATGTCTGCCATGTGTTTTTTAAACAAGATAAAAAAAAATAGGGATACACTATTCTTACTATTCTTACGGTCTAACCCGTAGTCCGCAACTTTTCGCGAATATTAAGCTGTCACATTTTTTGATCTGTGCATGCTTTTTATCGGTTTACATTAGTATTCGCAGTTTTAAGCGTTTGACTTATTAAACTTTATATTTACGATTCGCGTTTTCGGGTTTATAAACTTTTGATGTAAACAAAATTATAAAATAAAAAAAAAAAAAAAAAAAAAAAAAGTAGCCGTATGAATAAAAGCATGTAGTATTAATAACTCAACCCATAAAATAACTATACTACTAACAATTTCTTAACAAAATTCGAGGTCCTCTATTCATACGGTGTTCTTCATAGCCTGCTGGGAATATTCCTTTTGTCACATTTTTCAAGTCTGTGCAGTTTTGTCGGTTTATGTTAGTATTTACAGCAGTTTCTGCGTTTTTATTAAACTTTATATTCTGATTCCGCGTTTTCGGGTTTATATTTTTTGATATAAACAAAATTATAAAATAAAAAAACAAAAAAAACAAAAACATAGGGGGTATATATAAAATATAGCCCCCGTATGAATACCTCAACCCAAATTCAAACTGCTCAAAGTTCAAAGTAAATCAAACTCTCTTAATTTTTTATTTGGTTATTATTATAGAATTGTGAAATAAAAAGTATAAAACAGAAAATAAAAAGTTTAACAAGTTAAAAGTAGTAAAACACACGAAATATGAAGCATAAAACATAAAAACTATCTTGTCCTGTTAAAAAGTGGGTAAAATTGTTGAAAAAAGTACAAAACATGAAAATATGAAGTTTGACAAATAAAAAGTAATAAAAGACAAAAAAATATGGAACAAAAAATCATCACTTTCTTGTTCAGTCAAAAAGATGGATAATAGGGATACCAATAATATTACCAATTTTGTAATAATATCAGAATTTGACTCTTAGATTTATCTTTATTTCTGCTACATATATACAAAGAATAATTTTTCTTAAAAACTTAGAAAATAATTAAAGTAATTTTACTAAAATGCCTTTAAGTTGACGCAACAAATTTTATAAAACTATCTGTAGTTATCATTTATCGTTAATACTCATATATCATTTATAATGTTTTGAGTAATTTTTAATACTCATCTATCATTTATAATGTTTCGAGTAATTTTTTTAGTTGGGTAAAGGTTATACTTAGTAATGTTTTTAGTAAAACAAAAATGATATCATAATGTAATTACATGTTTCTCAACATAACATTGAGTAACCTAACATGACAAGAAATAAATCATTATAACTCGATACAGAATAAACAAAAAAGACACAATCGACATTGGCGTGGCTTCACACCTGAGACAAGGCAAATCAAACAATTCTTAGACGAGCTGAATCTCGAGCCGCGTCTATCAACCTATCCTTTGAAGTTTAGAGTCATAATCGTAATCTTCAACAATACTGTTCCAAAATATTTTCAAATGCGATCTCACTTCTTTCTTGAAAAGTTTGTTATTTCATTTTTTTTACCAAATATGATAAGTTGTAACACCAATTACCAAATGGAACGATACTCCATATTGTTCTTCTACGTGACATCGGCGACATTATATAACTAACAACATCAGACTATTTGTTGGAAATAAATTTAAATATTTTCATAATCTCTTGCACCATAATCTCTTACACGCATGATTTGCCAGCATTCGGACATGGCACTATCTTGACGACAAACACCATTACATCCTTCCAATTTGTGCAAATGAATTTGGAGGCGGCGAAAAAATTAAAAATAGGCTCCATCAAAACTTATAAAAAAATTAAAAATGTGCGTAAAGGTGTTCGTTTATAACAATTTCTTATAACAATAGCGTTTTATTTATTGTGCGAGATGGGTTGTATTTAGTAATGAGATTCTGAAAGAAGCGGTCGATATATAACATAAGTGAAAAGTGAGAACTTCAGATAATAGGCGCGCATGATCATGGCTTACTTGACACTCTTCGCCCGCTTAATGCATCCTTCCTCACCTCACACGTGAACAAACAATTTGGAGATGGTTTGGTCATGTTTTACCGAACCCAATATCATTGTTTGTGTGTGCGTATTGTGGGCTATATTTGTGTTTCACAGATTTTAGTGGTGAGTGTATCCGAAAGGAGTAATTAAAGAACAAAAAAAGTGTATCTTGATGTGGAGTGATGGGTTTCGTCACCACTACTGGCTAATCAAGCGTTCAAAGAACAAACGAGGTCATGTGTATCAGGACACTCTTACATTATGGACATATATTAGTGATATATTATCTCCCCGACTTTTAGCTAGCTTATTTTGTGCCTTTACCAATAAACTGTGTTAAGAGCTAGTTCCCCAATTTTCCCAAAGGTACAACTCTACTTACCCCTAGTGCCCAAATTTTTTTGTTTTCTCAAAATCTGCGGCAACTTTCATTTCGGGAGAGCTTGGGTGAATCTTATGATATTTGGACAAGTGTTCTTATTTGTGTAAAACACAAGAACAACTCAAGTATTTGTGTGTATGCTAATAGTCTAACTAATTTTTTGGCGATTGGGTCCGCTTTCTCTGACGACCATATATATTACATCACTAGTCACGTCATAAACAATTACCTTTGTTTGTCACAATGCATCCTTCGGTTGGTCCCAATACATAAACACCGCCACCACCGCCACCACCACCCATCGTGGCAGACTCACCATGCCACTCACCACCACCACCACCGCCTAACCGCCGCCACCACCACCATCACCATCTCCACCGCTACCACCGCCATGACCACCACCACATTACCCACCACCACCACTTGCCGTCTACCACCCACCATCGCCCCACCATCGCCGCCACCCGCGCCAACATCGCCCACTTCCACCACCACCACCCCGCCACCGCGCCCACCGCGCGCACCATTCCGCGCGCGCGCGCGCGCAACGCCATCACATACCGCCCACCACCGCGCGCCACGGCGGTGAGGTGGCGTGGGTGGTGGTGGGTGGTGGTGGCGGTGGCGGTGATGGCGGTGATGGATGGTGGTGGCGGCGGTGGTGGTGGAGGTGGTGGCGATGTTGGCGGTGGGTGGTGGCGATTGGTGGTGGTGGTGGGTTGGATGGTGAGTTGAGGTGGCGGTGGGTGGTGGTGTGTGAAGGCGGCGGTGGTCGGTGGAGGAGGTGGTGGTGGTGGCGGTGAATGGCGGTGGTGGTGGGTGGGTGGTGGTAATGGTGGTGGCGGGTGGAGATGGTGGTGGTGGTAGCGGTGGGTGTCGGTGGTAGCGATGGGTGGTGGTGGTCGGTGGCAGTGGTGATGGTGATGGGTGGTGGGTGGTGGTAGTGGTCGGCGGTGTTTATGTATTTGGGACTAACTGAGGTTATGTATTGAGGACAAACGGTGCAATTGTTATGTATTAGGGATTAATAGTGTAATGTATATAAAGTTTATTTTTTTTAACAAAAAAGACAAAATATAAGTCGTCTCAAGTAAAATGGACCTAGTCCCCCAAAAAATTAGCCAAGTTTACACACAAGTACTTGAGTTGTACTTGTGTCATACACAATTAAAGACACTTGTCCAAATTTCATATAAGTCGCCCAAGCTTTCCAGAGGCAAAAGTCGCTGAAGCATTTTGAGAAAAAAAAAAAAAAAAAAAATTAGGGCACTAGCGGCAAGTATAATTGTACGTTTGAGGCAAATGAGGAATTAACTCGTGTTAATATGAGTTTTTAGCGAGAAAAAAATATGCTATTTGTTATATTTTGAGTTACTCTACACCATCAGTGATCTAAACTAGGGATGAGCACGGTATCAGAATGATACCGAACTCGTACTGAATTAGTGGTACCGATTTTTCTCCGAGCATGAAAGTGGAGTGCCGGTGCACTGCATAGAACGAGATTTGGTGCGGATCTGATAGCGGTACTCGGTACCGGGAAATCGGTACCTATTCGGTTCTTCCCGTTTTTTGTTAAACCAAAAAGGATTTTAAGAAAATGCAACAAAAAAATAGGATAAAACATGCATTTTCAAGTAATTTCAAACCACGGCGTCTCACAAAACGCAACCAACACTTAAATAAATTCATCACCAATTCCAAAACTTATAAAATAGGTTCGGGTTTAATTATTGTGAGCGATTATGAAGGATCTATAGTTGCGCGATAAGTTTTTCGAACGTTTGGTTTCTTATATGTTTTACAATAAGTTTTCAAATGGGTGAAAAATATGACTACTCAATTTTGGATTTTTTTTGGTGCTTCCGTTTGGTGCAGATCAGTATTAGTAGCACCAAATTTTTTAGGCTCAATTCATGATCTGGCCGTGCATCTGAGTGTATTGAGAGTCGATCACCGCTTCAATCTGATGCAGTCAAGACGTTCAGGTTCGATCTGGGGTTTCGAGTCAAATCTCATCCCTAATCTAACCGTTATTCTTTTATCACTTACAAAATACATGCAAAATAAAATTCTTGTAGTCTCTTATTATTATTATTATTATTATTATTATTATTATTATTATTATTATTTATTTATTTATTTTTATTTATAAAACATCACTTTATTAGAAAATCATAAGATTTACAAGAAACTAGTAGGGAGCCGAGATACTAATTGGGCCTCTACTCCTCTAGCTATAGCGAAATGTAAACAACAATTTCATTAGAAACAAAACCATAAGATTAGAAGAAATTAATGGGAAGCCTCGAAACTATCTGGGCCCCACACCTTTAGTAATAACAAAACTAATCCTACTGAAGATATGAGTAGCAACATTCGCCCCAATGTCTTGAGTTATAGAGAACTTCCGGATCCGCTTAAGTAAAGTCACCGCACCACATCTGCCTCAAGTTCCCAAAAGGAAAATGAAAGGGATGAGCCATATTGATATCCGCAGCATTTAATTTCAGATTTGACGCTACATTTCTTGGCATCAATCACCATATGACCCTGCGCAAAATCAATTATTATTATTATTATTATGGTTGTGATGTCTTTTTCTTTATTATTATTATTATTATTATTATTATTATTATTATTATTTATTTTTCATCGTTTGAGTTTATAACACAACAATGCGATCATTGATCAAAGGTTTAATAGATAAATGGGCGAATATCGAAAAAAATCTTATCTTTACTTTATTCCTCTTCGAGGTGT
The DNA here is from genome assembly GCA_022545495.1 of Chrysanthemum lavandulifolium. Taxonomy (NCBI): domain Eukaryota; kingdom Viridiplantae; phylum Streptophyta; class Magnoliopsida; order Asterales; family Asteraceae; genus Chrysanthemum; species Chrysanthemum lavandulifolium. The sequence goes on along the minus strand of CM040245.1, from coordinate 108,066,940 downwards.
GAACAAAATTTTTATTTATGAGGGTAATATCTTTCAATTAAATCATCTTTAGGGTATTTTAAGCGAGCAGTTGGACATTTTGCCCTATTACCCAAAAGAAAATGGAAGTATGATCTTTTTTAAAGAATAAATAATGTCTGGTACCAGACGAAAGCGTGTTTTGGCAAGAAAGCGGAATAAGAATTAACAGGGTAGCGATTTGTGATAGGAAGCGAATGTATTTTGGCGAATTTGATCGTGACGATCAAACTCAATAGGTTTATGGGTTAAGATCTTGGAATTACCGCTTTGATACTGGGTTGATACTCTTACAGAATCGAGGAGATTGGGGGGCGATCTATGGGGTGCCTAGATAGGGTCGCCTTATTATTTTATCTGATTAAAGCTAAACACGGTGGTCGGTTGGGGAGGGTCGATCGACCGAGGTTGTGGTCGGTTGTGACCATTGTGGGAGGAAGGTTGAGGTGGGTTGTCAAGCTTGAACACACAAACTAGTTCAGCATATGCAACCGAGTGTATTACTCGCATTTGACAATTTTGAGCTCAATTCTTGAGGAAGGTTGAGGTGGGTTGTCAAGCTTCAAACACACAAACTAGTTCACAAAACAAATCTCATTAACTAATTCTTGAGCTCAATTCTTATTTGAATCTCCTTGATTCTCGTAAGAGTGTATCGGTAGTATCAAAGCGGTCGATTAGATCTTAACCCATAAACCTATTGAGTTTGATCGTCGTGGATCAAATGCCGCCAAAAATCGTTCGTTTCACTATCGCGAATCGTTCTTCTGTTAATTTTATTTAGTTTCTTGGCCAAAACACGCGTTTCCGTCACTGGTTAATACACATTATTTATTATTTAAAAAAATGTCATCTTTCAGTTTCTCTTGTGGGTAATAGAAATGAAATTGTCCATTGTTAAGTGAAAATCTTAAAGAGGATGAATTTGAAAGTATATTACCCTCGAAATAAAAATTTTGTTCATTCTGCGAAGAGGAATAATAAAGATAAGATCTTTTTGATATTTGCCTAGATAAATCAAGAACAAGTAACAAAATAAAAACGTAATATTTTGGCGATCATAAAATGACTGAAACGCTATGGCCAGAAAATCGACAACCTGAGTAATATTTGTTGAATTTCATTTGGTACATGACGATACTTTGTTGGACACCATTCACACCAATATAATATTCTTGTCCTTTTCATATTTATCAAAAGAAAAATTAAAGTCAAAATTCTTTCTTATACATTAGCAGTTTCATTTCATTATATAATAAAGAAAAAGACATCACAACCATAGTTTAAGTCCTGATTTATTAATTTATCATTCTAAAAGCAATAAAGGTTCACAATTTTCTTCATAATATAGCTGGTTGTTGTAAGCAACAATCACATGATTAAATTGATTTGCATCTTACAAAACACAATTTACGCATAAAAATAAGAGCAAAAACTTCCCAGTTATATAAACATAAGTAGTGTGTTTTTTATGTTATCATTATTATGGATCCATGGTGAATAATTTGACCATTAGAGTCTTAGGTGCCTTCAACACCAATAAATGTCGTTGGTGTCGTTTTAGACATCTTTAATAATAACGAATAATCATTATTAGTGCGTATAAGTCTCATGTCATCACTTAAATTACCACACACTTAGAAAAAATAATAATAATAATAATAAAAAAAAAAAAAAAAAAAAAAAAAACAACGCTCATCATTTCATGATGATGGAACAAATGGGTATGAATGACACCAAAAGTGGTGCGGTGTGGCATATTGTTGGGCCAAAAATTTAATGACACCGATTGGGCCTGCATGCAGTGGTCTCTTACAGTTTACAAGTTTACATCTAAAGTATGAACCTCACTTTTTTTTTTCTACCAAAACTTTGTCTTGCGTACAAAAAATGACTCTTATGTTTGTGACAAGTTCAACTTCACATTCTCATACAATGTAAACTAGACAAGTATCTTGTTCAAGCAACATAATCCAATAGTACTCAAGTAGAATCAAATACTATACTTTGGTTTAATGAAACTGTGAAAGCATAATATGGTAGAATATTAAACCACGTTTTTTGCTAGGGTGTAATATATGCATGCATCAAAAGTACCAATTAAGTATCGAATAATTAAGAAAATCAATCAAATAATTTCTTTTGAACCAATGTATATTTTATAAAAAATGAAAATTCAATGATTTGTTTATTGACAACTTTATACTCCATTAATATTGAAATATGATATTTGACTTTCTATTAGCCTATTAATGATATAGCAGAGTCTTGCAGCGTTCATGTGTGGTCTGCTGAAATAAAATTTTCGGTTAATCACGTATTTTAGTTTATTATATTCTTTTTACAACAAATTTACGAGAACAAGAAATTTGTTTAGTCCGTCTCCATTCGGCTCGAGTAGGTTTAGCGCATTACCGTTCGAGCTCGACAATTCGTTGGCCCGTGCTTCGAGAACTGAATATTTGTATAATGTAATTTATTATTTGTATTAGTGACGTTTAATGCACGAATTGTGTTTAAGTTGGTTGTACAATATGCTTGATAATTTGTATTTTGTGTAAGGAGTGTTTTAATAAGCTGCGTTAATTGTATTTATTGACTTTGTTAATTAATTGACTACATTAAATATCTTGACCACATTAATAATGCTTTGTATTTTGTACATTAAACTTTAAGACTTGTAAGTTTTAATATTAAGATTGATGAGAAAGATCATTAATCGCATGCGCAGATATGTGTCTGATAAGTTTGTATTTTGTAAGTCTTAATTTTAAGGCAATGCAGGGAGAGATTCATTTCTATTATAAGTAGTATAGATAAGCAATTTGGGATGAAATGTCCGAAAATATAATAAAGGGATAAGTGTTTAAATGTATCAAAATTCTGCATTTCTTAAGTTGTGTATCAATTTATTAATCCTCTAAAGAATGCAATTTTTACTAATCATACTATTATATGCAAGTTTAACATTTGTTTAGAGTTATTTACATAAATCATCCTTGTGGCTAGGACCTAATTGCAACGGAAGTCCTTAAAGTTATTTGCATAAATCGTCCTTGTGGTTAGGCTGGTCAACGGTCGTCAACGACACGTGGCACCACACCTGAGTAGTGCCACATGTCATCGGGTCGAATTAGTGAGCGGGTCGGGTCGCCACGTGGACCAATGAGGTGGTGCCACGTGGCATTGGTATAATATACCAATTTTTTGGCTGGCGTAGATTCGAACTCGGGACATTTGTGTGGGAAGCCAAGCTTTGCTTGGTGGGCTAAGCATAGCTTCAATAATATTTCTTAAATCATCTACATGTAGCCGCAAAGTTAAGGCGATTCGATATCTTAAAGGTTGATTTAGTTTTGGCGCTGTCGATTTAAGGGTTATATGAATTGTAAAAAATAAATAAATATCTTAGTCGAACTTCGTTTTTAGTGCTCTTTCAATGGTATGCTCGGGAATTTTTTCGACTTGGTGCGGACCTCGAAAAATCTGAAAATCGCGAAAATAAAGGAAAAGCGGTGATTTTCACATTTTCGAGGTTCAAACAAAGTCGAAAAATTTTAGTATACCATGGAAAGAGCACGAAAAACGAGTCCGACGGTATGTTTATTTTTTTTGGTCCATATAACCCTTAAATTGATAGGTCAAAAGCCAAATTGAACCTTTAAGATATTGAATGAGCCTTAACTTTGGAAGGTTATGTAGATGATTTAGGAAATATTATGAGCTATGCTATTTTGGATTGGGCAAACTTGGCTTTCACACAAATGTCCCGAGTTGAATAGTCGACCAAAAATTGGTATATTATACAACGCCACGTGGCGACCCGACCCGTTTACAACCCGACCCGACCCTATGACACGTGGCACCACTCAGGTGGTGACACGTGGCGTTGAGGACCTTTGACCAGTCTAACCCCAAGGACGATTTATGCAAATAACTTTAAGGACTTCCGTTGCAATTAGGTCCTAGCCACAAGGACGATTTATGTAAATAACTCTAAACAAATGTTAAACTTTGCATATAATAGTAGGATTAGTAAATTGTTTGCATTGTTTAGTAGGATTAATAGATTGATACACAACTTAGCAAAAAGTGGTAACTTTGATATATTTAGAAACACTTATCCCTATAATTAATATGAGATAAGATATTGCATGATACATTTGGTTGAGTGTATATTTTGTTAGGTTAGTGATTGATGAACATCACCAACTAGAACTTAGCTGGCTTTACTATTTTTTGGCTTCTATTTAGTATCTTTCTAATTTTGTCTAACTTTCTTCTTTAACATGTCATACTGTTATTTCCAAATTGTTTTTTCAAGAATTGTTTTATGCAATTTCAGTTATAACTTTATTGTTTTGTAACAATCTAGCAAAAAAAGATGGGACAACTACATGTGTCTTATAACACCTGTTGTCTAGTCACAGACAAGTGATAATGAAATTTTAACAGTTCATATAACAAGTAGACAATTTGCTTTAAATTTTAGTAGTTCTTACGCTCGTAGTAACGGTGACCGAGATGCCTCTGCCATCTTAACGTTAACTCGATTTTCTCATAAAACATCGGCATGAACAAGTTAATTTAATAATGCGATCACAAACATGTCCCACAAAATAATTTAATAAATAAAACACACACTATACTCACAAACAAATCGGTGGCTTGGGCGACCAAGTTTTCGATTTTTGGGTGGAGGACGTGTTGGTTGTGGCGTAATTTGGGGGTGGTGGGCGTGGACGAACCTACGTTGGTGCAAGATTGTGACTGCAGTGCAATCGATTTTAGGTCATGAAGTCACAAAAGTTATAAAAACTATCGATTTTGATATGGCAACCCCGATATTTTCATTTTACTACTTTTATTTTTATGGTGCAACTCGGTTTAACCTAAATGGCAAGTCTGCACAACTTTTCGAAAAATCCTAAGTCAGTCACAGTAGGGGGTTCCTTGGTCGACGGAATGAAGGAAGACCGCCATTACGAGTAGTGTAAAGCCGGATGTAATGGTCACCTAACCTACCTGCGTCAATCGTCTGGTGTCACCATTTAGTACACCACCAAACACCCGTCGTGTTGACCACCAAACCAAACACATAAAAATCTGTGACTTTCCATCGAAGTTATTTGGTGACCATTCTGGTGGTATAATACAATTTTAAGGCATTTGGTTATTATTTTCAAATTCTGAAAACTAAAATAAAATCGTATAAATATGTTTCATGTTAATCCCTATTAGCCGTGGTTAATACAAATTAAAAAGAACAAACAATCTTAACTACATTATAATGTATTTAGGTTATTTCTAAAAAGAAAGTCTTAAAAAAAAGCTCTACACACTTACTTATTTGAGAAAGACTTAAAATTCACTACGTTCCATTATTCAAAATTAAATCGTTTCACTAAATTAAATCTGGTTCAAATCATTTACAACCCATTAAGCGTGTATCGCTTATTATTATCGATAATGATTATTAAAGCATATAACCTCATCCACTATATAAATCTGTATAACCATTTCGTATATCTCTCACACACATCTAAAACATCGTGATAAGGCCAGTGTACATCGCCATAAAATTTAGTCACAGCAGTCTGCATGGCATCGTTGAGAAGTACCGTGATAGTAATTAGTAATACCCTTGGATACAAATGATAAGCATAAGAGGAAGAAAAAAAAGCCCCTTCTATATTGTAAACGAATGAATCATATGATAAGCAATGCATTTCAAATCCCACAAGAATCAAGCAGTTTCTGCAAAATATACAACTTTGGATATAAAGAGATAAAGATTCATAAAACAGCATATAAACCAGTAGATACATGAAACTGAAACACGTGACAGTAACTTACGGTCGCTATTCACAGCACAAAAACCTTAAGAATTCGAAAAACAGAAAAAAGAACCCTATTAGATACAGATATTAAACAAATTCCCGCAAAGTTTAACCTCCAACAATGATATCTTAGCTCAAAGCAGGTGCTGCAATCTTTTCCGCATCGAGTCCTATATGACCTTCAGCTTCAACAGCATTTGCAGACAGGCTTCCGTTGGATTGTTCATTCACTTCATTGCATGCTTTCTCTTCTTCCTGGACTTGTGCTTTTACGGGCTTTTCCTTTGACTTTCCAGGTTTGACTTCAGGTTTAGAGGATGGAGTTTTGGATAAAGACTTTCTGATTGGTTTCTTGGAAGCAGCGGTGTCTTTGCCACCGTTTGTTGTGTTAACATTAGTTGACACAGTCTTGTTGGTGCTGACCTCTGGGGGAACAGCCGCCCCATTGCTGGTTGCAGCAACATTGCTCTTGTTCCTGCCTAGCTTGGGAGATTTGGGACGTGTTGTTGGTATCTGTGGACACAAAGTATACATAAATCAGAAACTGAATATATTTCGGTAAATGATCCCAATGTCATTTGTTGTATGTACATGTTAGGAATAGGATCAATAACCACACCCAAATACACAATATTTACATGGCTTATTAAATTGCGTTCTATATAATTCCTGAATTCAGTAGAACATTCATAAATGAAAAAAATACAAAAGACAGACATTATAGGGATTAGACAGGAAACTATCTGTGAGAACAATCCTAACCTATTTCTTTCAAAAGTAGAATTAACGAGTTATAAACCAACTAACTATCCTAGTTAGCAACAGCTGAGCTTGCTGACCAACAAATAAACAAAATGAAAAGATGATAACCGTGGTAGAATACATATAGACACTGTATTAGTATAAGACTAACACCTCGAAATATTTGGAGCAATGAGTAGCATTCTTGAAAAAATAGAACATATTTGGCGTTTATTTTCGGAGTGAAATAAGCGGGTAGGATACTAATTGGTACTGGAGTAACGAGACACTGATAGCGAAACTCAGATAAGCATTCTGGCAAACAAGATTTGATGTTTTGGTGCAAAATGGTTACAGCTGATAATGATGTAACAGAATTTCTGAAGTGTTTATGTTGCAAAGTGATTAAGTACTTGAAAGTGAAGGATCATGGAAGTACGGAACCACTTTCAGTTAAGCAAGAGGTCACACTTATGTGAAATTATTCAAATAGACAAAGCCTACTTAGGGCAGTTTAAGTGAAGAGTACAAATGGGCTCGGTACACTAATGGCAAATGCATGTTTAGTGCAAAAATGCAATAGACTGTAAATGTATTGTGTCACTAGTGTAGTCACGACAACTATGAATAGAGCTTTACAAGAAGAATATGAATTGATCAATTTTATAGAACTGTCGAAATTTGTTTGAATGAATTTTATGGATGCAAAATATGACAAAATTTGGGCATGTGGCATGGTTTAAAGTCTGTATTTTACAATACCTTCTTCAAATCAACTTTTGGTGGCGGCTCTTTATAAAACTTCGGCATTGGTGCAGCTTTAAACATCAAGGTCTTCCTCAATTGCTTTATCTCTGCTTCTTGGCTTTCCTGTATTTGCAACTTGACAAGTTAATTTACAGTCTATGACGCTCAATTGAAGTTGATAACAGATTAATCAAACCTTTGACTTTTCTTGCAAATTGGTTTCTCAGCTTCCTTTGCATGAATCTTCTCCTCTATTTTTGAAAAGAACTGGTGCACAAAGATTAAACATTAATGATATACAAGTTAGGGAGTTATGTCAAGAAAAAAAAAAAAAAAAAAAAAGGAACAACAGGATATATATGTTTAAGGAAGTACCTCTTTTAAGCTTTTCAGCACGCTCTTCCAACCTAGACGAAAAGCCAAAACACCATGCTTATGCTGCCCGTCAGTTGCAACACTACCATACATGATAAATAGCAGTAAGGTCAAATTCTTGATTCATTAGCAACAAGACATTACAAAAAAGTCAAAATTCTTGAAATCAACATACGTTGGGTCTGCAGAAGTAGGAGTATCTTCACTTCCATTCGACGACTTCTTAGACTAAACCAAACAACAACAAATTCTAAGAGTAGAACAAACTAAAAAGCTACCAAGAACTGGAAATTATCAATTTAATCAATTTACCCGTGACACACGGGCACTTGGAACAGAGTCCAAAGTAGCTCTTCGGGTACAGGGCCGGAGCCAGGATTTCAAGTTAGGGGGGGCCAAATTTTTTTTTTTTAATAATCACGACATTGTTTGAAGAAAAATGTACAAAACATGATAATATAGAAAAATAGATGAAGAACTTACATCTTTAGACTAGACTAACTGGTACAAAAGAAACTTGTAAGTTGAAACTTAGACTAAATTGGACACTTGGACTGATATTGGGAGGGGCCTCAATGAGTATTTTTCTAAAAACTGGGCTTTTGGGCTATATACTTATAAGCTTCTTGGGCTAGTTGGGGGGGGCCTAGCACCCACTAGCCACCCCATCCCCTCCGGGCCTGTTCGGGTAGATGCACCACCATTAGTTGAACCCGGTTCCTTTGTTGTTTTGACTCCACTGGAAGCTCTTCTATTAGCAGCATTTCCATTTGACAATGCCCCTTTCGGCTTCCCAGGGTGTCCATCAACACTAGTTATCATGGACTCAGGGTTTTTGGTTTAGCTGGGAATGATAAACTTTGAGTCAAATGTGATTTCGACACGAGCCAATAAGCTAGCATTAGTCCCATTTTCGCCACTTTCTTACCCTTTGAGTACCTCCATTCACCGTAACCTCAACCAAATTCGCCACTTTAGTCTCACTAACATCCTCACAAGTTTCACTCACTTCCACTTTTAATTCCTCAACACCTTCCTTAACACCATTTCATCTTCCAAATGAACACCATTGCCAGATTCCATCCCTATCACAAATTCAACATCACATCATTTTCTATCAAAACTAACAGATCATAACATTTTATTTAAATTCCATCAAAACCCATATCATATTTTCACCCAATATAGCTTCCTAAACTATAAAAAAATATAAAAATATAAAAAATCTAACTTTAATGCTACTATTGTCATTATCAAGTAACATCACTCGCTTTCAAAAACTAAAAGTTACCACTTTTATAACTAGTACTAAAAAAACTAAACAAAATTCAAGATCAACAATAATTCTTATCCATAAACTAAGCAAAAACACAGTTCAAAACATGAAATTTTCAAAGCAACTATACTAAAAATGTGAAATTTTGAAAATCTAAAATCTGGGTTTACCTTGTTTGAGTAAAAGATTAGTGCGTTTTGAATCTTGCTTCTGATTATAAAGAAACAAAGATTTTGCCTTCAAAATGCAGCTATAAGAATGGTGTCTTGATGTGTGTGTTTTAGTGTGATAGGATCATGTATGAAAGATAGTAGGGTTGGGGGTAAAAGTATCGAAATTACTTAAATGCCCTTACCATTTGGCAAAATGGTAAAGAAAAACTTTACTATTGGGACTGTTTTTATTGCATGAGGTGCAAGTGTAGTATGCATGGTACAGATGGAAATAATATTGGATATTACCAGAATATCCTTGAGAAATTTTGTGTCATTGAGTTCATAATTAATCAAATTATTAGTTGGTGTCTATGTATGGTGTACACCCATGTGCTGCCAGCTCATGAAAAGGGTAAATTAGTCTTTAAAATATATGAAATGATATGTTTTCCATATTCAGAAAATTAAGTATTGATATTGATATGATAGCTCAATATGAATGTTACATTTATGTGAATAGAATATTTAAAGATTCATTAATAAAACTTGAAGAGTTGTCTATCTATAGCATCAATGCAAATATTATGGATTATAATTGATTCAAAATCAGTTAAAAGATATGCATTCATCGTTAGAATTTATAAAATTAAAGTTTTAGAAAAACATTACTATTGAAGGTGGTAAAAGATGTGCATATGTATATCTTCCGCTTTAGTATGTCACGATAGGTTATAATGACATTATATATGACAAGTAGTGACGATAAATAACAAGAAGAGAATTATTGTAGTTATACTTGGGGAAACGGTGTCAAGATAAGATTTCTATGATTAATAAATTAATCCAAGTTGTAATCATTTGCCCATATCAGCTATATATGAAATTATTGAGAAACAGAGAAAATGATGAAATGTGTGAAATGTGAATTATTTCATTAATTGAGAAATGAGTTTACAAGTGGTATTTATACTACAAAGTCTATAGCTAGAAGAATACAAAAGACTAACTAACTGTTACATCTATACTAATCTACATTACATCACATTGCATAAGGCATTTGTTAAGAAGTAACTTCATCTTTGGAGGAGTTGCAGCTCTCTTCATGCTTTGGACTTGAGCAGTGTTGGTACTTGATGTATCTTGATTCAATGTGGTGATTGTATCAACTTTATCCCCCTCGCAAATTGGCATTGTGTAAGGATCACAAATGCCCAATTTGGACAAACAATGAAAGTGAAGTGCTCTGCTAAGTCCTTTGGTTAGAATGTCTGCAACTTGATGTTTAGAAGGAACAAAGCAGGGTGCAATAAGACCTTTTCTGATTTTGTCTCTTACAAAATGACAGTCTATCTCAATGTGTTTGGTTCTAGCATGGTGTATAGGGTTGTTAGCAAGAGCTATGGCTGAAGCATTATCACACATAACTAAGGAGGGTGTAGGAACCTGGATGTGTAAGTCCTTGAGGAGACATTGGAGCCATGATATTTCACAAGTAGTGTCTGCTAATGCCCTATACTCAGCCTCTGTGGAAGACCTTGAAACTACTGTTTGTTTCTTAGATTGCCATGAGATAAGACTTTGACCAAGAAATATTGCATAACGTCATCGATCTTAGTGGTGGTGGCAATAACCAGCCGGTCGCTATCACAATAAGTGGTGAGTTGTTGAGTGTTGTTAGCAGGGAAAAACAAACCTTGTCCTGGGCATAACTTGACATATCTGAGTACCCTGATAAGAGCATCAAAATGAGAAGATCTGGGATTGTGAGAGTACTGGCTCAATGCTTGTGCAACAAAAGATAAGTCAGGTCTTGTGATGGTAAGATAGAGTAATTTTCCAACCAAGGTTCTGTATGTAGATGGATCAGGAAGGATGTATCCATCAGTGTCATTGAGTTTAACTATTGGATCCATGGGTGTAGCACTGGGTTTGGAATTAAGGATATCTGCATATTCCAACAATTCAAGAGCATATTTCCTCTGAGTCATCACAAGGCCAGAGGTGTTTCTTAGAAACTCTATACCAAGATAGTAATGAAGTGGGCCCAAGTCTTTGATCTTTGAATTTGGTGTGTAGATGATGTTTGATGGTGGAAATAAAAAAGTATCCTTACTAACCGATGGAATGTCATCCATAGACCAAAAGAGAGGTAAGATTTCCTTTATGAGTGATGGTGAAGAGAGGTGTCAACATAGCTTTGTGTAAAGCCAAGTTGAATTAAGAAGGTAGTTAACTTCTCAAACCATTGTCTGTTAGCTGCTTGAGTCCATAAAGGGACTTTTGAGCTGCTGTTGTGTTTGGTGGAAACTTTGAGTGTAACCTTGAGGAATAGTCATATAGACCTCTTCGTTGAGGTCTCATGAAGAATGCATTGTTAATATCCAGTTACTCAATTTGCATGTTTTGTTGAATGCAGATAGCAAGCAAAGTCCTAACTCGTGACCATTTTGCAAGCTGGAGCAAATGTTTCTTTGTAATCAACACCTTCTTTTGAGTAAAACCCTTAGAAACTAGTCTTGCCTTATACATCAATCGCCATTTGCATTCAACTTAATTCTATAAACCCATTTGCATCCAATAGGTACTTTACGATGGGTAAGAGTGAATTCCAAGTTTCATTGTCTTGAGGGCTTTAACTTCTTTGTCCATTGCTTGATCCATTTGGGATTCTTTGATGCTTGGAAATAGAATTAGGGCTCTTGGATTGCATTGACATTATTAATGAGGTGTCTGTTTTGTGGTGATAGATTATTATAATTTAGGTAGTGTGAGTGATGATATTTAGCAGTGACATTAATGAGTGATTTGGGAAGTTGTACTTTAAAATCTTTAAGATTGTTGGGTAGTGTTTTGGTTCTGGTGGACTGCCTTAAAGGTGGTTGATGAGTGATAGGTGGTGTTGGTTCTGGTTGTGTAGTAGAAAATGAGGGTGCTGGTGTATTAGTAGGAGGTGTTGGTAGTGGTGTAGGTTCAGATGAAGAGTGTAATGGTGGAGGTTCAGGTGGAGAAGTATTGAGAGTTGGTGAAGGTACTGATGAGGTAGGAATTGATGATGATTGTGAAGGTACTGATTGTGGTGGTGGAATGCCATGTGAGTACTCTAGAGGTGATGTGAATGGATCAATTTGGAGAGTGTTTTGTGTTTGTGAATGAAAGGGGAAAATATGTTCATCAAATGTGACATTTCTGCTAGTTATGGTCTTTTGATGTTGAATGTCATAAAGGAGGTAGCCTTTTTGGTTAGGGGGGTAGCCAATTAAAACTGTTTTGATTGCTTTAGGCCCAAATTTATCTAGGTTGTGATGATAGACAAAAGCTTGACAACCAATGGTTCTGAGGTGATCAATGGGTGGAGGTAGGTTGTAAAGAAGTTCATAGGGACTTTTGTTGTCAATTGCTCTTGAGGGAAGTCTGTTGATCAGGTATGTGGCAGTTAGGATGCAGTGTCCCCAAAGGTGTATTGGAAAATTGGCTTGAAAATGAAGTGCTCTTGCCATTTGTAGCAATTGTTTGTGTTTTCTCTCAACTCTTGAATTTTGTTGGGGAGTGTAAGGACATGAAGTCTGATGAATGATGCCTTGTGATTGTAAATAGATGTTGAATGGTTCATTTATGAATTCAATGCCATTATCACTTCTTATTGTTTTGATTGAAGAGTTGAATTGAGTAGAGACATAAACACAGAATGTTTTGAATGTGGAGAAAACATGTTGTTTTGTTGGCAAAAGATAAGTCCATGTTGCTCTTGAGTAATCATCAACAATGGTAAGAAAGTATTTGCAACCATGAAAAGTAGAATGCTTGTAAGGACCCCAAACATCCAAATGTACAAGTTCAAACAGAATAGATGCATGTGAATTGCTTGAAGGAAATGGTAGTACATGTTGTTTAGCTAAGGGACAAACTGTACATTTATTTTCTATATTACAATTGATGATGGGTGAGATTTCTTTGATTTTCTGAAGCACTTGATAGGAGGGATGACCAAATCTAGCATGCCACAATGATGATGAACTGGTGTTGGCTTGAATGGAAGGTGAAGATGTGGTAGAAGGAGGGTTGAGAGCATATAGTCCACCATAGAGTGATCCATAGGTTGTAGAGCCATCATGGCCCTGAAAGATACACTGTTTGTGAGTAAAAGTGATTGCAGAGTGTGTGGTGGCAGTAAGTCTACTGATGGAGATCAAGTTATATGTGAAGGTAGGGATATAGAGTACTCCTGTAAGTGTAAGATTAGGTGTGAGGTGTACTGAGCCTACTGTGTCTACTTTGATTTGATGTCCATTTGGTAGATCAACAAGCATTGGATGAGTTAAGGTCTTAATGTCATGCATTTTGTGTAGTGATATGCAAATATGGTCTGCAGTAGTCCACTATCTATAATCGAATATCTAGAATACCGATTTGAATGAAGCAATGAAGGTAAATTTACGACATGTGAGGTAAGGTTCTTTGCGATAAACTCTTTGGGGTTGTTTTGCGACATCAACAACACTTGATTTAACTGGTTTTGTAACATATCCATCCTTGTGTGCACAAATCCATCGCAGAGAGGATGAGGGCCGTGTTTGGATCGGCATAACTTGTTTGAGTGTTTGGTTGTTCATCATTCCCGGATACCATGTGAAGCGAGGTGTGTTTGTTGTTTCTACGAGATGGTGGTGTATACTTGTTGTGCAAAGGATGTCTATTGGATAGACAGGTTTGTAACATTCCACACCATAATGCCCTTCCTTGTTGCAATTTGTGCAGTAAATGCCTTTCCTGAATGGTGTTTTTCTGACTGTGGTGTTGGGGGTTGGAGTATTGATCTTGGGTTGAGTATAGGATGCTGATGATCTGAATCTATTGGTTGTTGTGTTTAAAGCAGATGGAGTAAAAATGTTTGGTTTAGGAATATCCCTTTGCTTCTTCTTGTCTCAAGATCTTGTATGCTTTGGACCTGATTAGCAATGGTTGAATAAGCAAAATCGTCCTCTCACATTTGTGTAACCTTCATCTAACCCCATCAAGCGCATCAACCTTTTCCTTTGATCTCTTTCTCCATTTGTCCTCCCGTTTGTACAATCACAGGGGCATACTGTGAGCATATGGAGCCTCTAATGCATCGATTCATCCCACGATCCTTTAAGTTTGTGATAGTAAGATTCAATGGAGGTGTTACCTTGTTTGAGTTGCAAGATCGGTAGAGACTTGATAAATTCGTGACCATCCAATTGAGAGTAATGTTCACTCGATTGGACCACAATGCTTGTGCGAGATTCACAAAGCTTAAGTCGCTACCAACTGTTCGACACGGTATTTAAAATCCATGAAATAACCATATCATTTGCTCTTTCCCATAGTGATCTGATAGGTGAAGTTGTAGAAGGTTCTTCGAACTCTCCATTTATCAATTTCAACTTGTTTCTTGCATTGAGTGCAATCATCATTGAACGTTTCCAAGTGCTAAAATTTTCAGATCCAGTGAGTTTCTTTGAGATGAGGACAAGACCAGGGTGGTCATTTTGGTGAAAGTATAGTGGATGATGAATGGAGTTGATATCATCTGTGTTGATGGTGGTGGATGATGTATCTTCACTGGTTGTACCAACTGCCATGGTGATTTGAAGATTTGGTGCCAAAAACTGTTAAAAATTCTTGATTCTTGTTTTGGCGGGAAAAACAGTTATGAAAGTTATGGTGGATTTTGAATGATTTGATTTATGCAGATGTGATTAGATGATGTTGTTATGATTGTGTTGTTGTTGAAAGATTGATATGGATTGATTTTGATGAGTTTGAGTAGATTTGTGGTGGTTTATGGTGGATTGTGGTTGTTGGAGTTTGTTAGAGGTGGTAATAGTTTGTTTAGATGGTGGCCGGAGTTAGTTAGGTGGCCGGAGTAGAGCGATTTGCTCTGATACCATATTGAGAAACAGAGAAAATGATGAAATGTGTGAAATGTGAATTATTTCATTAATTGAGAAATGAGTTTACAAGTGGTATTTATACTACAAAGTCTATAGCTAGAAGAATACAAAAGACTAACTAACTGTTACATCTATACTAATCTACATTACATCACATTGCATAAGGCATTTGTTAAGAAGTAACTTCATCTTTGGAGGAGTTGCAGCTCTCTTCATGCTTTGGACTTGAGCAGTGTTGGTACTTGATGTATCTTGGTTCAATGTGGTGATTGTATCAACTTTAGAAATACAGCAAAGTTTTAATTTATGTGATATATATTTAACAAGACTAAATGACAATAAATTGGTCAAAAAACCATAAATTATAATTTGAAATCATAGAATTCTATTGATTGATGTTGTCAATTTGTGAGTTTGTATAACAATATTCATGTATGTAGTCAACATGGGCAAATGCCATCCCATATAATGAAAAACAATATAATCACCCCATCCCACCCCACCTCATGTAAGGCTCCAAGTTAAAGAGCCAACACAGAAACAAACACACATGTTGTCTTTAAGCATGGGTGCAAAGAACCAAAAGCAATCAATACATGTGTTCATTTTCATCACCATAACATGTGCAGATGTATGATGTATGTTTAAGTTTTGAGTAATGCATTAGCATCTACACTACACACCATATAGCATTATAGCCTAAATGTAACCATGTTTACTACTACATTCCTTAATGGAGCATTATAGGTCGCGTTCTTCCACTATTCCATGTGTAAATGTACTTGAATAAAATATAGACCAAATCCAGGGCCGTCTTTAGGGGAGTGGAGGCGGTCCGATTGCACATGATCACCACTTGACGAAGGTCCACAAAATTTCATACACATCTATTAGATTTCATACACTTCTATTATATGTATACACTACTTATACATATGCATTTTGTGTGTGTGTTTAAAGGTCTCTTGTTGTAATGGTACAAAGCTACCGAAATCCACGAGACGGCCATAACCAAATCATACTCAAAGGAAAAACTATGTATATAGTCTTTTGATGATTTAGATCACAAGTCTTTATATATGTTTGTTTAATCCTCATGATTTGTATACTTTAAAAAACAACTAGTTGGTAGACTGTAAAATATGAATACTTGAAATCATAAAGCAGGCAATGGTTCCTTGAACCCAATGATAAAGCTATTTTTGGTCCGATTCCTTGCCACAGGAGCAGTTCCCTTGTGCATCATCGCAACAAACTCACTGTAATCTATACGACCATCCTGGAATCAAAAAGATCAGAAAGTGTAAGCTATTAAAAGTCTTGTTATCAGAAAGCTAAGAAGAAAAAATGGTGAATTATACATGTCTAAATACTTACATTGTTCTGATCAACTTCTTTGATAATTTCTTCCAAATGGATGTAGTCAACTCCAAACTCCTTGCAGGCTTGTTGCAGTTCATCGAGCGTGATATAACCACTACCATCTTTGTCAAAATATGAAAAAGCAGAAAATAAACGATCCTCCCTATCAACTTTGGAAAAATGCAATGTAGCAGCTACAAATTCGTCATAGTCAATAGTACCACTGTTATCAATATCCGCCTGTGACAAAAAATCAACATATGTTTCAATAATACAGTAAATGTTAGCATATAAATTTAGGCACAATGTATTACTTACAGACTGCATTAGATCACGAATGCCAGATTCATCAAGATCAGCACCAAAATTCTTCAATCCATCCTTCAATTCTTTAAAAGTAATACAACCACTGTTGTCGGTATCTATCATCTTGAACATTTTTCGTAGTCCAGCAATTTCTTCTTCTGAAAGCTTTGATGCAATTACCTAAAGCCAGAAGAATAATGGTTTCAAAAGACATACAAAAATAAATAAAAAGCATCTAAAGTTTGTACCTTTAAAGCCATTTTCTTGAGCTTGTTCATGGCGGAAAACTGAGTTAACCGAGTTAAGACTGCAGGATCAAGAGGCTTATCTGGTGCAACACCATCTACACTGATCCACGGGTGTCCTGCAACAGTTAGGAATAAAGAACGCAAATAAGAAATCAAGAAAGCAAGACAATTTTAAGCAAAAAGAAATAAAATGAAGAAAAAATCAATTAAACATACGAAGAACTTCATGAGCACTTATCCGTCTACTTCTGTCTCTAAGAAGCATTTTTTGGATCAAATCTCTAGCACTTTCAGAGATAACGGGCCATGGATCGAAGGAAAAGTCAAGTTCGCCCTGCAAGATCTCCCTAAACACATCATTCTCAGTTTCTGTAACCAAAATAAATTAAAAGGGTCACGATCTAATACATGAAAATTGAAAAGAAACTATGTTAATTAATATATGTCACACCTCCCCAAAATGGTGGCACCCCGGAAAGGAGAATGTAAAGGATCACGCCAGCACTCCATATGTCTATTTCAGAACCATAGTGTCTTAATAACACTTCTGGTGCAACATAATAAGGGCTTCCAACTATATCCGTAAATATATCCCCTATAGTTTAGATCATTTCATGTCAGCAAAAACATGCATAAAAAAGTATAAAACTAGAGATAAACTGATATATCAAAAGACTACCTGGTTTAAAGAAAACTGATAATCCAAAATCTATTGCCTTAAGAGGCGAATCTTCATCTTTGTCAACAAAGAGAAAATTCTCAGGCTTAAGATCACGATGCATAACTCCTAAAGAATGGCACCCTTCGATAACGCTAGCAATAGTCCTAAGAAGATCAGCTGCTTTTCTTTCTGTAAAATGTCCTTTTGAGTAATTCTTTCAAAAGTTCACCTCCATACAAAGCTCCATAACTAAATGAACATCATAAGAATCTTCATAAGCTCCTTTAATCGAAACCACATTAGGATGTCCTGATAAATGATGCATAATTTCAACTTCCTTTCTAACATCCTCCACGTCATCATCCGTTACCAATTTCCTCTTAGCAATTGATTTGCAAGCAAATTGTTTCCCGTTTTTCTTATCTATACAAATAGAAGTTGTACCAAACTGCCCATGTCCTAGTTTCATACCAACGGTATAGTGATCTCTCAAGTTCCCACTTTTCGTTTTTAAAACTTTTTCCACTAAAAGACCTGCACTCGATTTTCTCCTATTATGGTTTGGATTCTTTACATTATTTTGTGCGTTTCTTTGTGTTGATTTGCTTTGCTGCTTCACTACTACCTTTCCTGGTTGTTTACCATGGGCTGGTTTACGCTCTTCGTGTGGTATATTTACCACATGTGGAGGTGTGTTTTGGACGGGTTTTTTAGCTTTATGCTTTTTTACATTATGGTGATGGTTTTTTGCTTTTCCTTTTTTGTATTGGATCAAATCCGGTGATGTACACCACCATAACGAATGCCATATCGATCCAAAAATCCATGCTTAAAGCATTTGATGATCCACATATATTTCCCATCTAAAAAAACTTTATACATACATCTATATATAAAGTTAACAGCATAAAGCCATGATGATAAACATGAAAACCTGTCTTACATCGATGCAATGCACGAATCAAAATTACATTTTCTTGAAAATCGATAAAATAAACCAATACATTGGAATGATATCAACTTTACCAAGAATAATGTATATCTTCAAAATGACCTAACCTTTAATTTCTTGAACATGAGCAAATGATGAATGTTTATTAATCGATGCACATTTGATGGAAACAACACGATATCTATCATCTGTGGACTTAAATGATAAATTTTGAACTTTTTATGGCTTTGTTAAGGCTCCATTCAAAACGTTGAACAAAAACAAAAATTTCTTATGCAAACTTTTCAGATTGTATGGTGGGCTCGTTTCGGATATGACTATGTGGTGTATCCACCATTGAAGAGCTTTGTAAATGCTGCAATGGCGGATACAGATACCGGGAATTGAAGGGAGGGAAAAGGGAAGGTGACAGGTTTTTCTGTTAGGACGTTTATTTTGGTATTCATGTTGTATTTATTTTATTTGTTATGTTTTTATTTTTACCACTTACGACCACCAAATAACCTAGTCGTAAGGTCTTTAACTTCTTCACAAGAGATCAAGTGTTCAAACATCGCTAGGTGTGTACTTTTAAGGGTAGGCTGGGAAGGGTCAGAAACAGTTCCGGGTTTAACCCGAATTGGCCGCGTATATTTGAGTCAAAAAGGCTCGCCTCCCCGAGTAACCTGAGAATGATAAAATCTCATCCGTTTACCCGTTTCTTTAAATTTATGAAACTATGGTTTTCTGGTTTCGACTTTTTTGCCAACTAATCACCGGTTTGAGTCTATCATCGCCACACACACTTAAACCGGGTAAAGCCTTGATATAACCACATCAAAGAAACCTCATCCGTTAACGCGTTTCTTTCAAATCAATACACATACGAAAAACACAAGTTCGTTATAATAGGATGTTACGATCTCGATTCGATATTTCTTGGTAAGATGATTGAAACTTGAGGGGCTCATATTGTAACAATAAAGTATAAATACTTGTTCTAACCCAAACAATATCATCAGTTCATTGAATTGGTTCAAAAAATATGAAACATTTATTCAAATTCAGAACACTATATTCAACTTCCAATCTTTACCCCACAAATCACCAATGCTTAAACTATTCAATCATCACTAAACCATCCCAAAACCCAAATCCAAACAACCCCAAACAAACCCATATAAAAGAAACCCAAGATTTTAATCAACTTTTTTATGAAATCACCCAAATTATAGGAACCCATGATTTTAATGTAGATGCCCATGTCCCTAATCAGTTTCCGATAATAAACGAAACAAATGGCATGGTGAAAATGGGAGATTTGTTGGGATGCGCAGAAGGTGTTTGTGAAAATGCTGATACGGGTCGAAAGGTGGAAAAGGATGTGAGTGCGATAGTGCATAAGGTTACTGAGGTTTTGAGAGGTGGGGCTTGTGTAATGTCGGTTGAGGAGCGGTTGGATGAGGTGGATGTGGAGTTTGATTGTGACGTGGTTGAGAATGTTTTGAAGAGGTGTTTTAAAGTGCCGGATTTAGGTTTGAGGTTTTTTGATTGGGTGAAGGTTAAGAATGGGAGGTTTGTGACGACGTCAGTGTATAATACGATGATTTATATACTTGGAGAGGCGAAAAGATTTGAGGAAGTTGAGGGGTTGTGTGAGGAAATGGAGAAGGGTTCGTGTAAGAAGGATATTAAGACGTGGACTATTCTTATATCTCAATATGGGAAGAGGAATGCGTTTGGGAAAGTTCTGTTGCTATTTGAGGATATGAAGAAAGCTGGTTTTGAGCCTGATGTGGCGGTTTATAAAGTAATGCTGCGTACGCTTTGTAATTGTGGAAAAGCTGATATTGCTATGGAGTTCTATAAGGAGATGGTGTCTAAAGAAATGGAACCGGATATAAGTTTATACAAACTGTTATTAGATTGTTTAGCACGTTCAGAAGACGTTGATGCCATCCACTTGGTCGCCGATGACATGATAAATGTTTCTGAAATCCCTGAAGGAGACGTTTACACTTATATGCTAAAGAGTTTTTGTATATCGGGTAGAATAAGAGAAGCATTAGAGGTGATCAGGGACATGAAGAACAGAGATGTTGCGATTGAGCCTGAACATTTTCAAACATTAGTGAAGGGAATGTGTCGTGCGGATAGGATGAGTGATGCATTAGAAATCGTTGATATACTGAAAAGAAAAGACGTTGTTGACAAAAATATTTATGGAATTATTATCAATGGGTACTTGAGAAGAAACGATATCTCCAAGGCACTCGAATTGTTTCAGATCTTAAAAGATTGTGGACAAGTATTGACAATCTCTACTTATACAGAGCTAATGCAGCACCTCTTTAGAGGGAACGAGTTTGAAAAGGCGTTTGATATGTATAACACAATGCTGGAAACAGGACTTGAGTTAGACAGTGTGGCGATAACTGCCGTAGTTGCTGGTTATGTTCAGCAAAACCGTGTTTCTGAAGCATGGGTAGTAGTAAAGAATATGGAGGATAAAGGAATGAATCTGACTAGCAAATGCTATATGATTTTCATTAAAGAACTTTGTAAGATTTCACGGTCTGATGAAGCTATCAACGTTTTAGATCATATGAAAGCTTCGAACTTAGATATAACAGACACTATATTCAACTGGATTATATCTCATTTACGTAAAAAAGGAGAATTAGGGAAGATACAACGAGTAAACCAGAT
Organism: Chrysanthemum lavandulifolium; assembly: GCA_022545495.1. NCBI lineage: Eukaryota > Viridiplantae > Streptophyta > Magnoliopsida > Asterales > Asteraceae > Chrysanthemum > Chrysanthemum lavandulifolium. The sequence goes on along the minus strand of CM040245.1, from coordinate 108,045,656 downwards.
CCAAAGATCCAGTTGTGAGAAAGAAGAAACTACCCTTGATTCAAGCTCGATCCAGATAGAGCCAAAAGGGTTGGATACTGTAGCTATGTATATCGTTGATAAGTCTTATACTGACCATGATCTTCAAAGAGTCTGTAAGATTGTGTCATCCTCGATAGATTGGTGCTTAAAGGAAGAATCCTTACAAAAATTGGATATTCTTATCACACCGGAACTGGTTGTAGAGGTACTGGAAAATTGCAGCCTACATGGTGGTGCAGCGTTGCAGTTTTTTTCATGGGTGGGAAAGAAAGATGGTTATAGACACACTTCAGAGACGTATAATATGGCGATGAAAATTGCTGGAAAAGGTAAAGATTTTGGGTATATAAGAATCTTGTTTTATGAAATGAAGCGGAAACATTTATTGGTTTCTTCAGACACTTGGACGATTATGATTTTGCAATATGGTCGAATTGGTTTGACTGAAATTGCTCTCAAAATTTTCAAAGATATGAAAGAAAGCGGTTGTCGTCCTAATATTAGTACGTATAAATCTTTGATAATTTCCCTTTGTGGGAAAAAGGGCAAAAAGGTCAATGAAGCAATAGATGTGTATATGGAGATGATTCAAGCTGGATTTGTACCCGACAAAGAATTGCTTGAAATATATCTCGAGTGTTTATCACGAAGTTGATAATGTGTTGGAAGCTAAAAGATGTGTCAATAACTTATGCTCACTCGGTTTTCCACTCCATTGGCTAACTCCTTGTGCATAAGGGCCCTTTGTCGAGCAGGCAAGGTAGACGAGGCTTTGTTAATGGTGGATGAGGTTGGTGACAAAGACCAAAATACCCTCAACGGATACATTTATGGAAGCTTAATTCACGGTCTATTAAGGAAAAGACGTTTGCGAGAAGCATTGGATAAAATAGAATCAATGAAAGAGGCCAGTATCTTCCCAACAGTTCATGTTTACACATCACTAGTAGTTTATTACTTCAAAGAAAAACAAATTTCTAAAGCTTTAGAGGTTTTTGAGACAATGAAAGAAAAAGGATGTGAACCCACAATCGTAACATATTCATCTTTGATTCGTGGCTATGTGAACAATGGGAAGACTGATGAAGCTTGGCATGTTTTTCGTAAAATGAAGAATGAAGGGCCATTGCCTGATTTCAAGACGTATTCAATGTTCATTTCGTGTTTGTGCAAGGAGGGCAAGTCTGAAGAAGGTATGCAACTTTTATCTGAGATGTTAAGTGTTGGTTTTGCTCCAAGTACAGTTAATTTTCGCGATGTGTTTTACGGGTTGAATCGAGAGGGAAAACATAATTTAGCTCAAACTGTACTTAAAAGAAAATGGGAATTTTCAAGTAGAAGAAAATCCATATCGTATAATTGATTTGCGTATTTACTAATCCAATATGTATGGTAGTTCTTGACATGGCCAGTGCCCAAAAGATGTGCTGACTCTAATGTATGTAACTTGGTCCAAAAAACAACTCGCAAATTAGTCCAATAGACTCGAAAAAATATTTGAAATGTAACTTGATTATACTAAAGTATAATTATGATTCATGATTCATGCCAAAAATATTTGAAATGTAACTTGATATAAGTCTCATGGTTCATGCTCGTGAGACTTATCAGCGTTTGATATATTATGTTATGTATATACGTATAGATATATGAGCGATCGAATCATGATTCATGCCAAAAATATTTGAAATGTAACTTGATATGAGTCTCATGATTCATGCTCGTGAGACTTATCGGTGTATGTGATATTTTATGTTATGTATATATACATATAGATTGGCAAGATGCCGGCGTTGCATGGAGAATCTTCGTGTGATTTCTTTTGGCGATAGCGAGGTTTTTCGATCATTCTTTTAAAGAAAAAAAAATAATGTCCGACAGAGGTTCTTAATTGGAAATTAGTTTATTTTTTCTTACACATTTAAGAACATAATAAAAACTTTTATAGCGAGTGTCAGCGCGATTATATGTTTTCGTGTCTTAACTTAACACATGGCGATAACTTAATGGAACAACTTAACCGCACAATGTTCTTTAAAAATGGCGGGATCTTGCGTCGCGTCTGATGGCGACGAAACGATGGTCAACGATATAGCTATTCTTTTAGGACATGCAATATTATATGTCGTTTAAACATACAATGTGTTTTCAAATAACGGTTTTAGCACCATATAGTGGTGTCTATATTGCTAAGTTGTGGTGGTTAATGGTGGTTCGTTGCGTGGTCGAAAAATGTGGTGTCAGAAATTCTGACTACATGAAAGATTGATTTCTTTGATTAATGATTTGTAAATTTTATTTAGTATGTGTTTTAAAGAAGAAATCTAAGAGTATTTTAATACTATCATGTGATATATAAAGTGTTTTTGAGTGATGAGTATTTTAATAATATCATTATTTAGTGGGTGTTTGAAAAATATAAATGATAATCTATACTACTTTATAAAGGTTTAGGACTTTCTATATAAAGTAGTCTTAAAATTTTTAAGACAAAAACATTTCTTTATTAAGAAATAATGCCATTTAGTAAATCTTTGTTGACAATATTGGTCAATACTTTTTAATTTAATGGTAATCGTTTTTAATAAAAAGCGCTTTAATACAAAATGGTTAATACTGACTTTAAAGCGCTTTAAAAGTTCTTTAATAAAAAGTCTCCATAGTGTTCAATACATACACATATGTTACAACCGAAAATTTAAGGTCTTTATGTGCAATTTTATTTTTAACAAAGGTTTAATGTAAATCCACATAAAACACAAACAATTACACCACCACCATAGTAAACAATCCCAGGACTCTCCATCCAAGCGATGTTACACCACCACCACCGGGCATATCCTCAACCACCATTACACCGCAACCACCGGAATGCTCGCCACAAAATAATCACCGGTGACCGCCGCGTTCAAGGCGAATCTTCTAGTATGATTTATCGTTATTGTTTCGCACTATTTGATATATCGATTGTCTTTTGAGTGATGGGTATTTTAATTATATTATTAATGATTTGTAAATTTTATTAGTGAGTGTTTTAATGAAAACAAAAAATTAGATGATTTATGTATTATTGTTTGTACCAAGTGCAATATTAATTGTACTTTTTAGTGAGAGTATTTTAATGATTTCATTAATTTTGACATTAATATCACGAATATTCTGAGTTAAATGATTTATCGTTATTGTTTTGTCAAAGTCTTTATATTAATTGTCTTTTGTTACAAGTTTAGTGGGTTATTTTATTAGAAATATTTTTGGCCTTAAAATTTTAAGACTTCTATTTTTAACGTCATAAACACTTTATATAGTAGTATAGATATATGAGTGATCGAATCATGATTTATGCCAAAATAGCTTGAAAACAAAGGTCGTGCGATAAATAACTTATCATAATGAAGTCACGTCGAGGAACTTTGATTAATTTACCAAGCTCGATCTTGAAATCGTAAGCTTGGTTGAGCCGGCCCAAATCATGTTTTAACTTTCAAGCATTATAGTATAAGTTTGTTCGACACGATTTGGCCTCATACTAACCATTTTTTTTAGAACGCTAATTTTAACTATCACATAACATTTATACCACAAATCTATCTTACATGTTCTAAGTAAGACTATTTGATTGAGGAGTTTTTCACACAATACGGGATACCATCTCAAGAACAACATGAGGTAAAAATCACGACTATTATTACTTATGGTAAAAAAATTGAAACCTGAGTAAAAAATATTTGTATATTATTTAGAGATATCAGAAGAAATGTTTTATTTGCGTATTTTAAGATTTGAATAATATTTTAAGATGTCTAAATCAGGGTCTATCAGCAAAAATGCGATATGAAGAAACCGTAAACCCGAGAAAGTGACGTGCACACGCTGGTTTTCAAAACGGTGACCCAGTTTCCACTCCGACCACCAAACTTATTACAGTAAAACCTCTATAAATTAATAGTGTTGGGACCGGCATATTTTATTAATTTAGCGAGATATTATTATATCGATAAATTAATAATTTATTAATTTAATGAGGTTTACGTATAATTTTAAACTTTCAGTCCAATATCTGAAATGATTCTAATTTATCTTTATTAGAGGCGAAAAATAAATTTGAAAAACAAGTTCAATTAACGTTTTATAAGGGTTTTTATTATGTGCTCTTGCAAGACGTGATAAGTGAAAAAAAGACATAAAAGACATGGGATCCACAAAAAGGACACAATGCATATAAAAATGTATTTTTGTGAATCCTCACGTATCTTTTTGTCTTTTTCCACTTATCTTATCGTGTCTTGGGGCACATAATAGAAAAATTCACACTTTATGAAAATAAAATTAACACTTTTTGTTTAATACGTAAGACGAACGATCAACTCTTTGGTCGATAAGGAGATTTTATGATAAACTCAATATAGATTTGAAGTTCAACAAAAAAAGCAGTATTACTGGATTCATTTTTACTAAACAATCTTGGGATTTAGAAGTGTATTCTCTCACACACACACGCATATATACATATTTATGGAATTTTTAGTGATTATTAATTTATAGTTTCGTTGGTACTAATATATATACACAGAGGTTTCAAAAAAATTATTATCTTATTATTTTATCGATTGGAGTCCAAATTTGTACCTGTCCAAGTTGGGACTGAACAAATTATTAATTTTATCGAGGTTATTAATTTATCGAGTATTAATTTATAGAGGTTTTACTGTAAATATTATGCATTTGTCACATGTAAGTAGGGGTGTCATTCGGGTTGATCCGACCCGAACCCGACCCGAGTCAATTCGGGTCAGGTCAATCGGGTTCAAAATTATATTCGGGTCAATCAGGTCAATCCGAATTGACTCGAGTTTTAAACAAGGTCGGGTTCGGGTATGTTCTTTTAGCCTTGACCCGACCCGAACCGAACCCAACTAACCCGGCTAAACAACAATTTTAGTTTTACAATGTAAAAAACTCGGGTTGACCCCGAACCCGAATTGACCCGACCCGAGTTGCCCCGAACCCGAATTGACTCGACCCGAGTTGACCCGAGTTCTAAAAAAGTCGGGTTCGGGTATGCTTTTTTAAGGCTTGACCCGATTTGACCCGAACCCGACCGGGTCAACCCGAATAACACCCCTACATGTAAGTATAGTTGTCCAAAATGCAAAGCTGTTTTCCATTTTTAGTACTTAGTGAGATCCAGGGCTCTCTTATGAATCGGCAAAAATTTTGAAAGCCTTGTACGAAATTATATAATGAGGTATTTCGTTAAGTAATATTATATATAAAGTGTCATCGTTTATAAGATATAATGCAATTAGTTATTTAAACGTTTTAACATATTACTCATTTAAGATATTTTTTCATCTAAATACTTTTTTCTTCGTGAAAAATATGTTTACACGTGCATATAATTATTAACGATACAAATTTTGGGGCCCTAAAAGTTCTGGGGCCCTGAGCGGTCGCTCACCTTGCACACTCTCAAAGACGGCCCTGGTGAGATCTAGGCCGAGCAAATCCATCCGAAAATCAACCCGAACCGACAAATCGACCGAAACCGGACCAAACCGAACCGACCTTTTTCGGATCGGTTTCGGTTTTCTATATTTATTTCGGTTTTTTCGATTTCGGTTCGATTCGGTTTTGTCGGTTTTTCTGCTCGATTCGAAAATCGACCCGAACTGAGTTATCCGATTCGGTTTCGTTTCGATATCTATTTCTCGGTTCGGTTCTCATTACAATAAGAATTCAAAAAAAAAGTTACAGTATAAAAAAAAAATAATGAAAATAAAATAAAATAAAAAAATACGACATAAAGAAAACCATAACATAAGGAAATTACGAAATACAAATAAATCTACTCTTTTGGTTGCAAATTATATTTTTTGATGTTTTCTCCTTTTTCATTTCGATCCAATACGTAGTGTTTGCATTTATTTTAGAAGTGTCGATTACAAGAAATTTTATCTCTTCAACCTCATAATCGTTTGATCTTTTCTTTAGCCTTTGTACGCTGATTGGTCCCAAAGTTTATTACACAGTCAACCATGCATGAATGGCCAACCGTAATAAAAGTCAAACGATCTAAAACCAATGCAATTAAGTCCAGGAGAGTTTAGTGTTTCCCGGTCGTTAAGTCCCAACGAAACATGCGATTGAATAATTAAACGCGTAGTGATCGGGTGATATTGAGCAGGAAAGGGGTTATGATAATACTAGATGACAAAGGAAAATCGAGAAAATTCCCAAAAATACTTTAATATGACGTAAACTTAAGAAAATATAAAAACATATAAGTGCTTAATAATAAGTTGAAAAAGAAAATTAAAAGCTAAATTATATTAAATAAACGCTATCACTATTTTTAAAGTTGGATTTTTTGATTTTTCTTTATAAATTTGAATTAAAAACTAATTTTAAACTTTAAAACTAAATTAAAATACTAAAAATTATGAAATTAAAGAGGAAAATTGTGAAAATATTTTTCAAAAATCTAAAATAACTAAAGAGAATTTTCAAAACTAATTTTGTATTTTTCTAATTTATATTCTAATTTCTATGATTTAAAACTATTTAAAACTAATTAAATTGCTAAAATTACTATTTAAACTAGGAAAATTATGGAAAAATATTTTTGGCTTTTAAATTTATCTTAATCTAGGAAAATTGAAAACTTATTTTTTGAAGCTTTTCCGATTTATTTGGATTAAAAGCTATTTAAAAGTCCTAAAAATTGATTTAAATAGGGAAAATAGCAAACAATCTTGAAAAATTATGAAAATTCAGGAAAGTCTAAAATTATATTCTAAATCTATGAAAATATAAAACACAGGGGCTTATGTGTAAGATTATGAAGTCGTAGTGCAAGCGTCACTAAATAAGCTACAAATAATAAGCTAATAAGCTCTAGAATGCACCGAAGCTACCTCTACTTAGATTAAGCTACAATTCGGTGAAAATAACCTAAATCAACTAGTCTACACCTCTAGATAACCAGCTACAAGCTTATGAGTACAAAATCAAACAAGTGAATTCGGTCCCAGGTCTTTATTTCAAGCTTAAAATAAGCTATCTACCCTAGTTGGAACCCAAAACCGATACCACAATCTCAAGTGGACCTAGCAAGGAGCTTATAAACCAAATATTAGCCCAAGACAAGCTCTCATGAGCTTGTTGAGAGCTCACAAACAACTGTGCACTCGATTATCCTCGAGCGTGTGACATGGCACTTTCGCTTAATTGACAAGGTGATTAGGAGCTTATAGAAAATTACTAAAATTCTACAAAAATCAGATTTCAACTAAAGACCAATTGAACTAGAAAATCCCAAAGTATCAATTATTTTAACTCAAAACTGAGCTCATGAAAAATCCACTAAGCTCCATGAAAAACTGTATTTTCAACTTTGACTTTTATTGATAGATTTGCAATTTTGACCAAAATGAGATTTGATATCAATTTGTGAACTGATAATGATGTGAAATGATATAATAAACCTAATGCAAACTGTATTAACTAAGTTAACACCTAATTGTATGATTTGAGCTATTGATTCCAACAGATTAGATCACAAGGACAGATTACAATCAATTTTGACTAAGTGAGTTCTAGGATGCAATACTTTTAGCTAAAAGACCCTAATAAACCTAGTAGAAACTACTGCACTTCAATTTGACCACTGGTAACCCTCTTAACTCATTGAAACCTATTGATCCAAACACTTATTTAATAAATCCTATCAAGCCATTAAGCTAACTAATCCTAAACTGTTTAAGCAGAGGTCAAATCAGGTAAACTCCTAAGATTCTAATGCTAAAGTACCACTAAATCTAGTATCAAACATGATCAAACATAACCATAAGCATACTAGCATTCATGACAGTTTTGGAAAGCTTGGAATTGAAACTCACTTGAAGTCCTGCATAATTTAGGCAAAGATAACAAGATCAAACCAAGAATAAAAACACCAAACTAAACCCAAATCATCATCAAGATCACCCCATATCCATCTACGAACCGATTTGAACACCGATTGACTTTTGTTGACTTTTCTTTATTTTTGAAATTTAAGCAAATTGAATTCTAATATAAGCTTATAGAAAGCTATGATAAGCTTATATAAGCTTATACTGTGGTTTGGTGGCTTAAATTATTATTTAAACTTATTTTACTTATCTGAATTAAAGTAAAGTTGAAATTTGTAAAGACCGAAAACCGAGTAACTTGATGAATTAAAGCAGTTGAAGCAGTTTAGATCGATACAAATAAGATGAAAATTACAAACTTTTAGCTAATTTAAGATTTTTAAGATAAAAGCGACATGAAAGAAATTAAAACTAAGAACTACTCTTACGCTTCTTCTCCTCTTTCTTCTATTTATCAACAAAAGTGCTCCCACGTGTCTTCTCGAGCATTTCCACCTTCTTCGAACCATTGGATTATTAGAGTGGATTTAAGCCGTTGATGGCATTTTGGCGCCAAAACTTTTCTTGCAATTTGGTACGATAACTTGGAGGAAGAAAGAAGCAATTAATGCTTCTTGTTTTGTTGTTGAGGTGGAGGGACAAGGGATGGTGAAGGTTATCCGGAGGTGAGGGTGGTGAGTGTTGCAGAGTGGGTGAAGAAGGTGGTGGTATTGGAGGAAAAGGTGAGAGGATTTGACTAAGTTTGACCGGGTATAATAATAAGCGGGGGTTCAAGTTGGGGGGGGGTCACGGGTTGTTTGGGCAGGGGTTCAGGGTCGAGGTCATGGTCCAAGGGGCAAGGGTTCAAAGGATTTGATATTAATAACAAGGACCAAACTTGCAATTCCACAAAACCAAGGGACCAAAGCGTAATTTTCAAAATTTATTATAAGGACCATTTTTGACAAGTTTAATTTTCCCAAGGACCAAAAATAATAAATTTCAAATTAAAAATGTCCAGGGTAAATTATGTCAATCTTTGAAACTTCAAGGACTAAAGTTGCCATTTGCAAAGCGAACTTTATAAGGATAATTTTGACAACTTGAAAATCCACGAGGGCCTTTTATGAAAAATTAACTTGTTTTGAATAACCGGGGACTAGATTTGACAATTTTGCATAAAATACGATCTAAATATTTTTTGTCTTTTTAAGACTTTTCAAAGTGTTTTATTTGTTTTGCGGTCTGAGATGGAATAAAATTTATGAGTATTTAGACACTCATCAATCCCCACACTAAACTATTGCTAGTCCCTAGCAATCTTTTGAGAAAACTTAATGGATTTGAATCTCTTTACCAAAAGCCATTACTACGGAGTAGCCAATTGTTTGATTCAGTAAGAACCTTGGTACATCGATAACCAAATGATTTTGAGCAAACCACCGACTTTCAACGGTTTTGATTTGTCTTTACCGAGCCGTTTGCTACGGACTAGCCAACTCTTAGATAAAATATCTTTGGTGAGTCGATTACTAATTATGGTTTTCAACGCGCTTTACCACAAGCCATAAACTTGCGGGCTAGCCAACTCTTCACTAATTAAAGATATGGTGAAATGAACACCATATAATTTTGGGCAAATTGCAAGTCGTCAACGGATTTGAGATATCTTTACCAAGAGCCGTTTGCTCTCGGATTAGCCAATCCTTTTGTTTATTAGACATGGCGGATCGATAATCAGTAGTCGAGTAAGTGCAAAACACTTACTCCAAAAAAATTTTGGCCAAAATGGGGAATTGGGTGGTATAATTACATGATAAAATTCGTGAGAATTCCCCCACACTAGAAATGAATATTGCCTCAATATTCAAAGTACCGTGATTATGCCGAAACATAGAACGTAAAAGGAAATACTACGGCCATTATTTGAATATATATATATATATATATATATATATATATATATATTTTGAAACTTTATATACAACAATGGGGCAACTCCCCACATTAGGGTGGTAGAAAGTAGAAAGAAGTCGAAATACGGTGAAAACCCATATAGTGTGCTCTTGTTTTTGATTCCGAGTCGCTAGCTTGACTCGACCCGTATTCATTTGTTCATGGGGAAAGTTTGTAGATCCGGACAACCACGGTGGAATGTCCTCTCCAAAATAGTGCTTCAATCGATGACCATTCACTTTAAAATTTGGACCATCGGGTTGAGATAACTCAATAGTTCCATAAGGAAATACTTTAGTGATGGTGAATGGTCCGGACCGGTGGATTTTAGTTTTCTGAGAAAATCTTCAATCTTGAATTGAAAAGAAGGACTCGATCACCGACGTTGAAAACACGGTTCTTGATTTTGGAGTCATGAATCTTCTTTGTCTTTTCTTTGTAGATGAAAGAGTTCTCGTATGCTTGATCACGGAGTTCATTTAATTCATTCATTTGAACTTTCCGGTGATCACCACCGTCTGAATATCGAAGTTGGCATGTTTCAAGGCCCAAGATGCTTTGTGCTCAAGCTCAATCGACAGATGACACGCCTTCCGTACACTAGCTTGTATGAAGTACACCGATGGGTGTTTTATAAGTCGCACGGAAGGCCCAGTCGTCATCTAGCTTATCCGACCAAGAGGCACGAGTTTTAGCCTCTTGTCCTCTCCGAATTTTTTAATCCCTCGGTTGGAAACTTCCACTTGCCCACTTGTTGGGGGTGTGCAGCGATGAGAGAGACGGTGAGTTACACCATACTTTTGCATGATTCTATCAAACCGGTCATTGCAGAAATGCGTACCACGATCATCGATTATAGCTCGTGGAGTTCCAAACCTAGCAAAAGAGATTTTAAGAATTTCACAATAACTCGGGCATCGTTGGTAGGTAAAGCTTTCGCTTCAACCCATTTTGACAAATAGTCAACGCCACGAGTATGTATGTATTTCCTCGAGATGAAGGAAATGGCCCCATAAAGTCAATGCCCCATATGTCAAAATCTCACACACTTGAATGGCGTTTTGCGGCATTTCATTTCTTTAATGAGATATTTCTATGACGTTGACAAGCGTCACATGTTTTGACAAATTCGTGGGCATCCTTGTAAATCGTGGGCCAATAAAATCCGGAATCAAACACCTTCTTGGCGGTGTAGTTGGGGCTATGATGTCCTCCAAGAGGTCGTAATGGCAAGCCTTGAGAATGTCATTGGCTTCGACCATACACGCATCGCTCGATGACTTGATCCGCGCAAATTTTGAATAAGTAGGGTCGTCCCGTAGTAATGTTTACATCTTTAAAGAATTTGTTTTTGTTGGGACGACATCCCTTTCACCACAAAGTTACCCGCATGGTAATTTGCAAAGTCGCAAACCATGGGGTAGAAGAGTCTTCACGAAAAGAAACCACATTGAGTGTTTCGAGAGGAAATGTTTCGTTTATTTTCTTTTCTCGAACACATCTGGTGAGGGTTTTCTAGACGGACGGATGATCGTGACGTGTTCTCGGCTCCTTTTTATCACGTATAATGATATCAAATTCTTGCGGAGGAGAACCCAACGGAGCAATCTCGGCTTTGCATCTTGTTTTGCAAAGAGATATTTGAGAGCCGAGTGATTCGTATACACCACGATTTGGTCAAGATTAGGTATGGCGAAACTTCTCGAACGCATACACCACGCCTAATAATTCTTTTTCGTAGTGGTGTAATGGGTTGAGCTTGATCATAGTCTTACTCGCGTAGTGGATAGTGAAAATGCTTGGTTTTCGTTGCCCCAAGACCGCACCGATAGCAAAATCACTTGCATCGCACATGAGTTCAAAGGGTAAATCCCGATCGGGCAACGAGAATGGGTGCTTCCGTAAGCTTTTTCTTTAATGTTTCAAAGCTTCGATGCACTCGGTGAGAAGATAAAAGGAGCATCCTTCTCAAGGAGATGAGTCATAGGTCGAGCGATTTTAGAAAAATCTTGTATGAATCTGCGATAAAACGGCATGACCTAAAAACTCCTAATACCTTTGACGGTAGTAGGATGAGGCAATTGGCAATGACATCCACTTTCGCTTTGTCAACCTCAATCCACTTTTTGAAATCTTATGTCTAGGACAATTCCTTCTTTGACCATAAAATGGCTCTTTTCCCGCTTTAGACAAAGATTGGTGTCTTCACACCATTTGAGCATTTTTCTAAATGGGAGAGACATGTTTGAAATGAGTCCCCAATGACCGAGAAGTCATCCATAAACACCTCCATTGTTTCCCGATCATGTCATGGAAAATTGCCATCATACATCGTTGGAACGTGCGGGAGCGTTACATAGGCCAAAAGGCATACGTCCGTAGGCAAAAGTTCCGTATGGGCGGTGAATGTGGTCTTTTCTTGATCACGTGGATCAATGGGGATCTGAAAATACCCCAGAAACCATCTAGGAAACAATAGTATTCGTTCCTCGCTAATCTCTCAAGCATCCGATCCATGAAGGGTGAGGAAAATGGTCTTTCTGGTGGCTTCGTTTAACTTGCGATAGTCAATACACACGCCATCCCGTAACCAATCGAGTTGGAATTAACTCGCTTTCTTCATTGTGACAATGATTATGCCACCCTTTTTGGAACACGGTGGATGGATCGACCCAAGGACTATCGAGATCGGGTAAATTAGGACCGGCATCAAGAAGTTTGAGAACCTCTGTTTGATAACCTCATGAATCTTAGGATTCACCCTTCTACGATGTTGGATGCTGGTTTGAAATCATCCTCCAATAAAATCTTGTGCGTACAAAATTCGTGGTTAATACCTTGATGTCGGAGAGTCTCAAGCAATTGCTTGCTTGTGCAACTTCAAAACCTTTATGAGAGCGGTCTTCTCCTCCTCGTTAAGTCCTTAGCAATTATGACGGTAATTTATCATCACCTCCAAGAACGCATACTCGAGATGAGGAGGTAGGTCCTTAAGTTCAACCTCGGGAAATTCTTGATAGATGTTTATCGGATTTGATTTCTTTAATCGTGATCTCTTTCGGAGGAGTAGCGGTAATGGATCTTCATTTAACAATTGCTCAAGATAAAGGATATCTCCTCCGAATCATAAACACCGTCATCAATTCCGTGGAATCGATTCATCATTAGCAAGAAACTCATCGATCTCTTCTAAAAAAGTCACCTCCCTCAAACGGAGTAAGAGAGGGGAAGAATCGACAATAATTGGTTGAGAAGATGTGGTGGGATCCCACCACGAATTATGAAAATAACCAAGAAACTCTTGAGAGTACTCCTCAAGCAATATCAATTACATCGATTCGATTAACCGATTCGACATCATAGTTTGCGGAGTACCTCAAGTTTGATCAAGGTTAAGGTGCGACTTCATTACCCACACGTAATGTGATTTCTTGCTCAAATACATCAATGAGAGCACGGCCCGCTCTCGTGAATCCTCGTCCAACAATGAGGGGAACCCGATGATCGACATCGAAATCAACAACCACAAAGTCGGTTGGAAAATGGAACTTTCCTACTTTCACGAATACATCCTCGGCGATCCCAAGAGGACGCGATATAGAACGATCGCAAGCTCAAGAGTCATGCGGTAGGAATAAGTTCGAAGAGAAAGTTTCTTCCATCTTGAATAAGGCATCGATTGATGCTTGCACCAAGATCGGCGAGGAAAGCATTCAATCATTCTGGAAAAACACAAGGTAGAAGAAATTTTCCGGGATCTCCAAGCTTCTCGGGAAGCTTCTTTATGAATCACGAAAGCGGTTCTCGTTCGAGGAGTTTTAGCCATTTCAAACAGCTTTTTCCTTGTTGCTTAACATGTGTTTGAGAGTTGATGCAAACTTGGGCATCGCATGATAGCATCCACAAAGCTTATGTCAAAATGTAGTTCTTGGAAAATTTGAAATTTTTTTCCATTTGATGTTTGATTTTTCATGAGCTTTTGCTCATTTAAGCGTGATGGGTAAGGAATAGAAGTTTTGGATTGGGGTTTTCAACCGAGGTTCAAAACAACTCTGGTTTGGATTTGGGTTTCGGAAAACTTGAGGATGGACATGTGTGTGCTCGAGAGCTAGTGGGTTGCACTTGGTCCTTTGTCGCCTCAGTTCACTTTCCACTACCTTCGGAGAGAAGAAGAAGAGGTAGTAGGAATAGCGGGTCCATCATATGAAGCACCACTTGGTTGTGATCGCTTTGCATCGCCCCTCGGATTAGCGATCGTGTTGCTAGGTAAAGCACCCAGCCCGAGGGTCGATCATTTAAAGACTTCTTAATGTCGAAAACCGCTTACCAACAACCTATTCATTTCCTCTTCGATTTCATGAATTGCTTCAACAACTCATCGATGATGGTCCGGTTGGAACAATTGCTTGATTTTGTGTAGGAAAATTCTTGCCTCTATTGTTTGGATTAGGGCCTTGATTTTGGAAATTTCCTTGATTATTGCCATGAAAATACCACGGGTTGAAATTTCCGACCTTGGTTTCTATTAAAATTTCCTTGGTTTTGGAAATTTTGACTTTGATTTGAAAACCGTTATTCGACTAAAATTACCTTGGTTTTGAAAACCTTGGTTCGTTCTATTCGATTTTGATTACGGTTTTGGTTTTGGTTGAAACCGGTGGTCCAGGTAGTGGTTAGGACGGTGATTCGGGTCCATAGAGCACGGTATTGGTTGCCTCCCGAATTGGAAATCCCGCCCACAACGTTTGCTTCAAAAGGGTTACCATCGGTGGCCACACAGCTTGTAATAGGCATGGGGCCACCGCAAGTAACACATACTTCCACTTTCTTAACTTCAGCAGAGGTGAAGTTTGTGGAAAAGAAACTTTCTTTTGGTTAGAGAACCAAAGCTTGAATTGCTTCCGTGAGTTTGTCAATCTTAGCATCGGTGCTAGATTTACTCACAGGCGATGAAGGAAGGACCAACACCGACTGGGAAACAACCGGTTTGCTTCGTGCAAAGGCGGACTTTAGACTTGTTTTCAATTATCGCTAAAGCTTCTTTTACGGTTTTGCTCAAGAAATTTCCTCCGGTGGAGGAATTGAGAGAATCTTGATCGATTGACTCACTCCATTATAGAAAGTATCGAGTTGCATCAACTCGGAGAAACCATGGTGAGGACATTTCATGGAGCAACTCCTTAAACGATCCCACGATTCACCGAAGGATTCATCAAACTTTGTGTGAACTTGATGATTTCGCTTTTAAGACTCGTGGTTTTGGAAGGTGGATAGAACTCGCTCACAAATATCTTCACTGTGTCTTCCCATGTTTCGATCGATTCGAGGTTGTTTTCAAGCCAACTGGCTTGCCCTCGAGGAAAATGGGAGCAGAAGAAGTTTGACAAAGATCGGTAGGGACATTCTTGTATTTGATGGTAGATGCAATCTTGTTAAACCATCGAATATGAGCATGATGATCATCCTCTCAAAACCATAGAATTGACTTGAGGTTACAAGATTTAGTAACCCGGTTTTGAGTTCAAAATTTTCACCACAATGGTGGGATAACAATAGCATCTCCATACCCATCGATGGGTGCCCGGAGAAGCTCGCACATAGACGTTCTTCCGCCATGATAACGGAAGTATGCGCCGATTCGGATCTCGATCCGATCGATGAAGCGAACGTCTCTGGATCACGCTTCTTGGAATCGACAAGCTCACGAAATGGGCTCACAGACCTAGAAGAGCGTGTGCATACACTAGAGTTAACTCTAAGAAATCTCGAGTCAAGGGAATTATGAAAATGGGAAAGAAGAATCTTTTGGGTTTTATGGTTTTAAGATGTTTTGGATTTTTGGATTTTATAAGAAAATATAAACATATATAGATGGTATGAACAAGAGTGAATATTCAAATCACTAACTGCTAAACGTAAGATTATTAGCACAGACTCCGGCGGCGCCAAAATTTGGTCGGTCCCAAAGTTTATTACACAAGTCAACCACTTGTGAATGGTCAACCGTAATAAAAGTCAAGCGATTAAAACCAATGCAATTAAGTCCGGGAGAGTTTAGTGTTTCCGGTCGTTAAGTCCCAACGAGCTGTGCGATTGAATAGCTAAACGCGTAGTGATCGGGTGATATTGAACAGGAAAGGGGTTATGATAAGACTAGATGACAAAGGAAAAATCTGAGAAAATTCCTAAAAATACTTTAATATGACAAAAACTTAAGAAAAATAGAAAAAACATATAAGTGCTTAATAATAAGCTGAAAAGAAAATTAAAATGCTAAATTATATTAAATAAACGCTATCACTATTTTTAAAGTTGGATTTTCTTGATTTTTCTTTTATAAATTTGAATTAAAAACTAATTTTAAACTTTAAAACTAAATTAAAATACTAAAATTATGAAATTAAAGAGGAAAATTGTGAAACTATTTTCAAAATCTAAAATAACTAAAGAGAATTTTCAAAACTAATTTTGTATTTTTCTCGATTTATATTCTAATTTCTATGATTTAAAAACTATTTAAAACTAATTAAATTGCTAAAAATTACTATTTAAACTAGGAAAATTATGGAAAAATATTTTTTTGGCTTTTTATATTTATCTTAATCTAGGAAAATTGAAAACTTATTTTTTTGATGCTTTTCTGATTTATTTGGATTAAAAGCTATTTAAAAAGTCCTAAAAATTAATTTAAATAGGGAAAAATAGCAAACAGTACTGAAAAATTATGAAAAATTCAGGAAAAGTCTAAAATTATATTCTAAATCTATGAAAAATATAAAACCTGAGGCTTATGTGTATGATTATGAAGCTGTAGTGCCAACTATCCCTAAATAAGCTCTAAATAATAAGCTAATAAGCTCTAGAATGCACCAGAAGCTACCTTTACTTAGATTAAGCTACAATTCAGTGAAAAGAACCTAAATCAACTAGTCTACACCTCTAGATAACCAGCTACAAGTTTATGAGTACAAAATCAAACAAGTGAATTAGGTCCACAGTGCTTATTTCAAGCTTAAAATAAGCTATCTACCCTAGTTGGAACCCAAAACCAGATACCACAATCTCAAGTGGACCTAGCAAGGAGCTTATAAACCAAATATTAGCCCAAGACAAGCTCTCATGAGCTTGTTGAGAGTTTCAGCACAAACACATGCACACTCGGTTATCACTTAGTATGCGCATGTGGCACTTTTCGCTTAATTGACAAGTCGATTAGGAGCTTATAGAAAATTACAAAATTCTACAAAAATCATAT
This sequence comes from Chrysanthemum lavandulifolium, assembly GCA_022545495.1. Classification (NCBI taxonomy): domain Eukaryota; kingdom Viridiplantae; phylum Streptophyta; class Magnoliopsida; order Asterales; family Asteraceae; genus Chrysanthemum; species Chrysanthemum lavandulifolium. Next base: position 108,028,529 of record CM040245.1, on the reverse strand, counting down.
TTCAACTAAAGACCAATTGAACTAGAAAATCCCAAAGTATCATATATTTTAACTCAAAACTGAGCTCATGAAAAATCCACTAAGCTCCATGAAAAACTGTATTTTCAACTTTGACTTTTATTGATAGATTTGCAATTTTGACCAAATGAGATTTGATATCAATTTGTGAACCGATAATGATGTGAAATGATATAATAAACCTAATGCAAACTGTATTAACTAAGTTAACACCTAATTGTATGATTTGAGCTATTGATTCCAACAGATTAGATCACAAGGACATATTACAATCAATTTTGACTAAGTGAGTTCTAGGATGCAATACTTTTAGCTAAAGACCCTAATAAACCTAGTAGAAACTATCGCACTTCAATTTGACCATGGTAACCCTCTTAACTCATTGAAACCTATTGATCCAAACACTTATTTAATAAATCCTATCAAGCCATTAAGCTAACTAATCCTAAACTGCTTAAGCAGAGGTCAAATCGGGTAAACTCCTAAGATTCTAATGCTAAAGTACCACTAAATCTAGTATCAAACATGATCAAACATAACCATAAGCATACTAGCATTCATGACAGCTTTGGAAAGCTTGGAATTGAAACTCACTGAAGTCCCGCATAATTTAGGCAAAGATAATGATATTCAAACCAAGAATAAAAACACCAAACTAAACCCAAATCATCATCAAGATCACCCCATATCCATCTCTCGAACGATTTGAACACCGTTGACTTTTGTTGACTTTTCTTTATTTTTGAAATTTAAACAATGAATTCTAATATAAGTTTATAGAAGCTATGATAAACATATAAGCTTATAAAGCAAGGGTTTGGTGGCTTAAATTATTACTATGACTTATTTTACTTAATACGAATTAAAGTAAAGTTGAAATTTGTAAAGACTGAAAAACTGAGTTACTTGATGAATTAAAACAGATTGAACAGGTTTAGACTGATACAAATAAGATGAAAATTACAAACTTTTAGCTAATTTAAGATTTTTAAGATAAAAACGACATGAAAGAAATTAAAAACTAAGAACTACTCTTCTGCTCTTCTCCTCTTTCTTCTATTTATCAACAAAAGTGCTCCCACGTGTCTTCTGAGCATTTCCCACCTTCTTTCAGAACCATTGGATTATTAGAGTGGATTTAAGTCGTTGATGGCATTTTTGGCGCCAAAACTTTTCTTGCAATTTGGCTGATAACTTGGAGGGAAGAAAGAAGCAATTAATGCTTCTTGTTTTGTTGTTGAGGTGGAGGGACAAGGGATGGTGAAGGTTAGGCTGAGGTGAGGGTGGTGAGTGTTGCAGAGAGTGGGTGAAGAAGATGGTGGTATTGGAGGAAAAGGTAATGGATTTGACTAAGTTTGACCGGGGTATAATAATAGGCAGGGGGTTCAAGTTGGGGGTCACGGGTTGTTTGGGCAGGGGTTCAAGGGTCAAGGGTCATGGTCCAAGGGGGCAAGGGTTCAAAGGATTTGATATTAATAACAAGGACCAAACTTGCAATTCCACAAAAACCAAGGGACCGAAACTGTAATTTTCCAAAATTTATTATAAGGACCATTTTTTGACAAGTTTAATTTTCCCAAGGACCAAAAATAATAATTTTCAAATTAAAAATGTCCAGGGGTAAATTATGTCAATCTTTGAAACTTCAAGGACTAAAGTTGCCATTTTGTAAAACTGAACTTTATAAGGATAATTTTGACAACTTGAAAATCCTCGAGGGCCTTTTATGAAAAATTAACTTGTTTTGAATAACTGAGGACTAGATTTGACAATTTTGCATAAAATACGCCTAAATATTTTTCTGTCTTTTAAGACTTTTCAAAGTGTTTTGATTTGTTTTTGCAGGCGATGGAATAAAATGATGAGTATTTAGACACTCATCAATCCCCCACACTAAACTATTGCTAGTCCCTAGCAATCTTTTGAGAAAACTTAATGGATTTGAATCTCTTTACCAAAAGCCATTACTTACGAGTAGCCAATTGTTTCGATTCAAGTAAGAACCTTGATACATCGATAACCAAATGATTTTGAGCAAACCACCGACTTTCAACGGTTTGATTTGTCTTTACCGAAGCCGCTTGCTTTCGGACTAGCCAACTCTTAGATAAAATATCTTTGGTGAGTCGATTACCAATTATGGTTTTCCAACCGCCTTTACCATAAGCCATAAACTTGCGGGCTAGCCAACTCTTCACTAATTAAAGATATGGTGAGTGAACACCATACAATTTTGGGCAAATTGCAAGCCGTCAACGGATTTGAGATATCTTTACCAAGAGCCGTTTGCTCTGGATTAGCCAATCCTTTTGTTTATTAGACATGGCGATCGATAATCAGAAGTCGAGTAAGTGCAAAACACTTACTCCAAAAAAAAAATTTGGCCAAAATAGGGAATGGGTGGTATAATTACATGATAAAATTCGTGAGAATTCCCCCACACTAGAAATGAATATTGCCCTCAATATTCAAAGTACCGCGGTTATGCCGAAACATAGAACGAAAAGTGGAAATACTACGCCATTATTTGAAATATATATATATATATATATATATATATATATATATATATATATATATATATATATATATATATATATATATATATATATATATATATATATATATATATATATATTTTGAAACTTTATATACAACAATGGGGCAACTCCCCACACTAGGGTGGTAGAAAGTAGAAAGAAGTCGAAATACGGTGAAAACCCATATAGTGTGCTCTTGTTTTTGATTCCCAGTCGCTAGCTTGACTCGACCCGTATTCATTTGTTCATGGGGAAAGTTTGTAGATCCGGGACAACCACAGTGGAATGTCCTCTCCAAAATAGTGCTTCAATCGATGACCATTCACTTTAAAATTTGGACCATCGGGTTGAGATAACTCAATAGTTCCATAAGGAAATACTTTAGTGATGGTGAATGGTCCGCACTGGGATTTTAGTTTTCCGAGAAAATCTTCAATCTTGAATTGAAAAGAAGGACTCGATCACCGACGTTGAAAACACGGTTCTTGATTTTGGAGTCATGAATCTTCTTTGTCTTTTCTTTGTAGATCAAAGAGTTCTCGTATGCTTGATCACGGAGTTCATTTAATTCATTCATTTGAACTTTCCGGTGATCACCGGTGTTGATTATCGGTTGGCATGTTTCAAGGCCCAAGATGCTTTGTGCTCAAGCTCAATCGACGGATGACACGCCTTTCCGTACACTAGCTTGTATGGAGTACACCGATGGGTGTTTTATAAGTCGCACGGAAGGCCCAGTCGCCATCTAGCTTATCCGACCAAGAGGCACGCCGCCATCGTCCTCTCTAGAATTCTTTAATCCTCGGTTGGAAACTTCCACTTGCCCACTTGTTTGGGGTGGTACGCAGAGAGAGACGGTGAGTTACACCATACTTTGCATGACTCTATCAAACCGGTCATTGCAGAATGCGCACTACGATCACCGATTATAGCTCGTGGAGTTCCAAACCTAGCAAAAGAGATTTTAAGAATTTTACAACAACTCGGGCATCGTTGGTAGGTAAAGCTTTCGCTTCAACCCATTTTGACAAATAGTCAATCGCCACGAGTATGTATTTATTTCCTCGAGATGAAGGAAATGGCCCCATAAAGTCAATGCCCATATGTCAAAAATCTCACACTTGAATGGCGCTTTTCGGCATTTCATTTCTTTTGAGATATTTCGTGACGTTGACAAGCGTCACATGTTTTGACAAATTCGGGCATCCTTGTAAATCGGGCCAATAAAATCGGGAATCAAACACCTTCTTGGCAGTAGTTGGGGCTATGATGTCCCCCAAGAGGTCCGTAATGGCAAGCCTTGAGAATGTCATTGGCTTCCCGACCATACACACATCGCTCGATGACTTGATCCGCGTAAATTTTGAATAAGTAGGGTCGCCCCGTAAGTAATGTTTTACATCTTTAAAGAATTTGTTTTTCCGCTGGGACGACATCCCTTTCACCATAAAGTTACCCGCATGGTAATTTGCAAAGTCAAGAAACCATGGGGTAGAAGAGTCTCCACGAAAAGAAACCACATTGAGTGTTTCGAGAGGAAATGTTTCGTTTATTTCCTTTTTCTCGAACACATCCCGGTGAGGGTTTTCTAGACGGACAGTGATCGCCAAATGTGTTCTCGACTCCTTTTTATCACGTATAATGATATCAAATTCTTGGGAGGAGAACCCAACGGAGCAATCTCGGCTTTGCATCTTGTTTTGCAAAGAGATATTTGAGAGCCGAGTGATCCGTATACACCACGCATTTGGTCAAGATTAGGTATGGCCGAAACTTTCGAACGCATACACCACGCCTAATAATTCTTTTTCCGTAGTGGTGTAATGGGTTTGAGCTTCATCATAGTCTTACTCGCGTAGTGGATAGGTGAAAATGCTTGGTTTTTCGTTGCCCCAAGACCGCACCGATAGCAAAATCACTTGCATCGCACATGAGTTCAAAGGGTAAATCCCAATGGGGCAACGAGAATGGATGCTTCCGTAAGCTTTTTCTTTAATGTTTCAAAAGCTTGATGCACTCGGTGAGAAGATAAAGGAGCATCCTTCTCAAGGAGATGAGTCATGGCCGAGCGATTTTAGAAAATCTTGTATGAATCTGCGATAAAACCGGCATGACCTAAAAACTCCTAATACCTTTGACGGTAGTAGGATGAGGCAATTTGGCAATGACATCCACTTCGCTTTGTCAACCTCAATCCCGTTTTTGAAATCTTATGGCCTAGGACAATTCCTTCTTTGACCATAAAATGGCTCTTTTCCCGTTTAGACAAAGATTGGTGTCTTCACACCGCTTGAGCATTTTTCTAAATGGGAGAGACATGTTTGAAATGAGTCCCCAATGACCGAGAAGTCATCCATAAACACCTCCATTGTTTCCCCGATCATGTCGTGGAAAATTGCCATCATACATCGTTGGAACATGCGGGAGCGTTACATAGGCCAAAAGGCATACGCCCTGTAGGCAAAAGTTCGATGGGCGGTGAATGTGGTCTTTCTTGATCCGTGGATCAATGGGATCCGAAAATACCCCGAGAAACCATCTAGGAAACAATAGTATTCGTTCCGTTAATCTCAAGCATCCGATCCATGAAGGGTAGAGGAAAATGGTCTTTACGGGTGGCTTCGTTTAACTTGCGATAGTCAATACACACACGCCATCCGTAACCAATCGAGTTGGAATTAACTCGTTTTCTTCATTTGTGACAACAGTTATGCCACCCTTTTTGGAACACAGTGGATGGATCGACCAAGGACTATCGGAGATCGGGTAAATTAGACCGCATCAAGAAGTTTGAGAACCTCTGTTTGATAACCTCATGAATCTTAGGATTCACCCTTCTCTCGATGTTGGATTCGCTTGGTTTGAAATCATCCTCCAATAAAATCTTGTGCGTACAAAATTCGTGGTTAATACCCTTGATGTCGGAGAGTCTCCAAGCAATTGCTTGCTTGTGCAACTTCAAAACCTTTATGAGAGCGGCCTTCTCCTCCTCGCTAAGTCCTTAGCAATTATGACGGTAATTTATCATCACCCTCCAAGAACGCATACTCGAGATGAGGAGGTAGGTCCTTAAGTTCAACCTCGGAAATTCTTCAAGAGATGTTTGTACGGATTTGATTTCTTTAATCGTGATCTCTTTCGGAGGAGTGACGGTAATGGATCTTCATTTAACAATTGCTCAAGATAAAGGATATCTCCTCCGAATCATAAACACCGTCATCAATTCCGTGGAATCGATTCATCATTAGCAAGAAACTCATCGATCTCTTCTAAAAGAAGTCACCTCCCTCAAACGGAGTAAGAGGGGAAGAATCGGCAATAATTGGTTGAGAAGATGTGGTGGGATCCCACTCACGAATTATGAAAATAACCAAGAAACTCTTGAGAGTACCTCAAGCAATATCAATTACATCGATTCGATTAACCGATTCAAGATCATAGTTTGCGGAGTACCTCAAGTTTGATCAAGGTTAAAGGTGAGACTTCATTACCCACACGTAATGTGATTTCTTGCTCAAATACATCAATGAGAGCACGCCCGCTCGTGAATCCTCGTCCAACAATGAGGGAACCCGATGATCGACATCGAAATCAACAACCACAAAGTCGGTGGAAAATGGAACTTTCCTATTACGAATACATCCTCGGCGATGCCAAGAGGACGCGATATAGAACGATCTCGCAAGCTCAAGAGTCATGCGGTAGGAATAAGTTCGAAGAGAAAGTTTCTTCCATATCGAATAAGGCATCGATTGATGCTTGCACCAAGATCGGCGAGGGCAAAGCATTCAATCATTCCCGAAAAACACAAGGTAGAAGAAATTTTCCGGGATCTCCAAGCTTCTCGAAACTTTAACAGTAATCGCCGAGCGGTTCGCTCGAGGAGTTTTAGCCATTTCAAATGCTTTTTCCTTGTTACTTAACATGTGTTTGAGAGTTGATGCAACTTGGGCATCAAGATGATAGCATCCGCAAAGCTTATGTCAAAATGTAGTTCTTGGAAAATTTGAAAGAATTTTTCCATTTTGTTAGTGAGGAAGGACGGGTCTTTGTTAGTGCAAATATTACGATATTTAATCTATACAGCCTCGCTTGTTTTGATTGATGACAAACATGTAACTTGTAATACATAACGAAATGTACAAGTTACTTGTAATTACATTTGTCTCAACATACATTCAACACCTCTCGATGTCTCAAGTCCTCAGATGTTACAACATGTGTTCGTATATGTTTGTTATGTGGCATTATGATCAAACCCATTAACAAATCATTTAGAATGTTTAAAATACGCTTAGAGTCACTAAGTATTTTAATAGGTTAACCATTCTATTTCGAACCTCATTTTACATTTTGCATTCACAAGTATTTCAAAAGGTAACTAGACATTTTATCAACTAGTTACATAATACATTTTACAAGTTTACTTTGATAAACCTTTAATCTAAAATGGAAATACATGTTACATCATGTCATGCATCATCTTTGAATCCTTGGAAGATCACTTGAATATTTTGGTTAGATTGACACTCAATATATCAAATGTGATCTTAGTAAGATTTGGTAATATCTTGGAAAGATTTGAAGAAAGATTTTTAGATTTTATGTCGTACCCACGGCACCAAATTGTATAAAGGACGGAACCCTTTTAGGGGTCCGTGGTCCGTGGACGCCCCGTCCACTTTCGCTATAAATAAGCCCATTGTTTTCCCATTTCTTCACCACTTCAAAGCACATCTTCTCCACCTTCTTGCATACATTTAGATCAATCATTAACAATGTAGTAACACACATTAAACACCCTAATGATCATGATCATAATGCTTCTAACATTCATCTTTGTTGTAAGCATACTCTTTGATCAACCAAGGAAATCTTGGAGATCTAGCCATCCCCACTCACCACAAGTTGAAGATCTATCACAAGAAGTTTAGGGAACTTGTGATCTTCATCATGAAGGCTTCCTATCAATGGAAGTTCATTTAGAAGTAGTTATTCATATCCATTAGACATTTGTGTCATGGATCATTAGTGTAAACATCATTGCATCATAACAACACTTTCACCAAACTAGATTAGATGGTTTATGTGTTTGTGCCATAAAACACAAGGTTTATTATGTTGGGCCATAAAACATATTGGGAGTGGTTGTACCCTTGTAAAAGAACTCGACATCTAGCTTAGTGTCGGAAATATTGTATAGGCGACGTTAGGTTGGTTCTACTCGAACTAGAACCCGTATTTAGCTTTGTACCGAAAAAGTGTAAGCGACGATTGTAAGGTTTTCTCCACGAGAAGGGAGCTTGTTGATTTAGTGAAGTAACTCTCGAGTTGGGTACTGGGAGTGGAGTAGGCGGAAAGGAGATCCGTGACCGAACCACTATAAATCCTCGTGTTCGGTTTGCACTTTCCTTTCTTTATCTCTTTACTTTTATACTTGCACTATACTATTGTTTGTGATGTGGTTTGATGTTCATGATTGTGTGACAACTTTGTTTACCATGCTTTATATTAGTCACAAACAATAATTGGTACTTTCATATTATAACAAGCTTCATGTTTATTTGATACTAAAGATCTAAAGTTTTAAACCAGAACGATTCACCCCCCACGCTTCCACAATTGGTATCAGAGCCACGTAGCTCGTATTTTCAAAACAAATGGTTTTAAAATAGAGTACGATCCATGTATCAAATTACCATTGAAGCTTAAAAATAATATGAAAAATGCTTTGCTTGTTATACTTAGAAATTTTGTTGTTAAATGTAACTTTGTATACAAGCTTGAAGGTTTTCTTGAAAAGTAAAAAAAAAAAAAAAAAAAAAAAAAAAAAAAAAGTTTGTTGAAAGAACTAGTAAGTATTGTATTGTGTGCTCATAGAAAATTTACGAAGAAATATGATTTTAAAAAAGTGTTTGGGATAACTATAAATCTAGTTGAAAAATCACCTCCGTAAATGTTTAAGATAAGTTACATAAGTAGATATATTGTTAAATATGTGTATTATATGTTTACTATGAAATCTAGTAAGTCGCACACGTTTTCTCTATGTCAAATACTAGTTTTGGTGAATCTGTCTCAGAGGACCACGGCACCAAATCTTATAAAGGGCGGATCCCTTTATTTGGTTCCGTGGAATCTGTATGTACAAGATGCGCTGGGCAACTTCAAAAATCATAACTAATTAACCGTAAGTCCGCACGAGTCGAGCCACCTATCATTTTAAAGGGAATTGAGTCTACTTTCATTTAAAAATACTCTCATGGCCTGAGTCTAATTTTAAATAAGTGAAATAGACCAAATACTACAGTATGTCTAAAATATTGAGTTTCGCTTAACATAAAAACTCAAAATTTTGAATCAAGCAATTTAAGTTGGTATTCTTAGAACTTTGATACAACTTCCTTTGAAACTAAATAATTTGGTAATATGTTTAAAGGAAACTAATCAAGCTTGGTATACATCGTCATATTTAAACGCAAAATGACTAAAAGTGTCTTTCTTGTTATGATATGCTAAATGACCACTTGTTTATGTTGTTTGCATATATGTTGCTTGCTTATTTTTCAAATTGTTGTTTACACTTGTTTGTTTGCATAATATAAGTGTCAATCTTGCCATGTTATTTATTCACTTGTTTGACGATTTCTTGTTTATGCACAATAGGTTATTTGCTAGATTTTGTGCACTAAGTTGGAAAATTATTTTACCATCGCTAGAATTAGATCACTTCGCTTGCATAGGTTACTAACATCTCGCATAACTTATGAAATGTCATAACTCACTTAGCAATGAGTACTAAGTAAATTAGTCAAGTACTTTGAAAATGAAGGTGTTAAGAGAGTGTTTGGTACAAGGACAAAAACAATGTTGTATGATGTAATTTATTTGTTTTACTTTGTAGGATGATAATATGACTTAAAACAATGTTGTATGCTAACCGGTTTATGCAGTGGATAGCACAAGTGTGTTATCAATTTTACCCATTTTCACTTTTATGTGAAAATCGTTAGCCCTTGGTCAAAGTCTATGCTCCACTATATTTGTATATGTGGTATCGACTTTTCCTAACTAGAAGTAATTAATGTCACATGTTTTAAGCAAAATTTCGTGTTTCGAAAACTCCCCGACACCTAAAAATGGGTCTCGTGAACTTTTCTCGATGTCCACGGATCGACGGCACCAAAATGTTGGTACCGCTCGTTATGTATTTTGGTACCGCCATACCAGACAAAAGGACCAAAGCGGCACCAATTTAAGGGTTCCTACTGTAAAGAAATGGTGCCGTGAATCCTACTGTGTAAGTTATTGAATTTTACTAAACCGTAATCTAATTTACCAAACTTCGCTTCTAGGATAGTTGTTAATGCATATCTTTCATACCTCACTCAACACATCCTCAATGGATTAACTTAGGATGTTTGACATGATTTTAGACACTTCCATCTCATTAGAAACTACCATCTTTGTATGGATTAACATCAAATCCATGAATCCTTAGTTCCATAAATCAACACATTCAAGATGATCATTTTCACACCTTCATCTGTTACTTTTCCTCAAGCTTAGCATTTCTTAAAGTAAAATCAAAATGACTAAATCCTTAACCTCAAATAAGCCACTTAAGAAAACCACTAGGATTAGCATTCGATCTTGTTGCTTCATAAACTTGAGCTCTTCATCCTCGCACTCATTACCCTCAACATCTCATCACCCATTCAAGATGTGAACTTTCTAAACTTGAGTACTCCAACCCACCACCAAAATCACCCACCATCATCCAAAACAACTTCACTACTAAAGTCTCCAAAGCTTGTTCCTATCAAACTTTGTGCAACACCACCAACATCTCCTCACCCGCTTATGGATGACTTAGATGACTTACCGAGACTAATAAACCGGACTCATTATTTGCAAAGATATCATACACAAGTCTAACATATGACTATAGATATTGTTTTGTATCTACATGTATTGCCTCACCGGTTAACATGAAAATAATGTGTCATCCTTCAAGACAATAAGTATTTACATCGAGTCATAACTCACACATATGTTAAATACATATTATCAAGTCTTGTTATCCTTGAGTTCAATCTAAGCTTTATAACCTCAACAAATTAGGATTGACAACTTAAGTATTTCATCCAAATATTCAAGTATATGCGACTTACGATTGTAGTCATTAAAAGTCATATCCGAAAAATCAACACCCAAGTATTTTAACAACACATGTTGAAACACTTATCCAAAACAAACAACCCACGGTGCCACTTATCCTCTTTGACACCTACTATCCTCTTCCATCTTTTGGCACTATTAACCGTATTGCTCATGAACTTCCAAGAGTATACTTTAAATCAAACGTGCTCTTTCAAGGTGAACCTATACCTCACCCCTAAGCTTCATAGACATAACCAAAACTTCAAGCACTTCACCCGCTAGTTGTAGTAACCAATGAACCATAAGAATTAGTATCCGTATTTTTGTGTTCAACATCCGTGGACAAATAATCAACCTAAGTACTCCCATAGCACAACAAACCCCTACATCACCACATCCTTATTTAGACACACTAGAAGACCTACCACCTAGATCAACCAATCCACCATCCTTGCCATCATTTGAATTCGCTGAGTGTATTGCTCAAAAGCCCTTGTGTCCAACACTTGTATCGAATCAAATGCACGCTTGAACAAACTCAACCATCCTTTCCCACATATAAGGACTTAGATAATTCATTATGGCTAGAACCTCAACTATCAAATAAGCATGGTGCTCTTGGTAATTGTTGTCAATTTCCACTAGGTATAAGTAGTACTACCTTCACAAATAATCAAAGTATTAGTAATACTTTGTCGTTAAACTTCGTGATAAATTTCGTTAAACTTCAAATCAACATTTTAACAACATATGTTAAAATGCAATCTCAAAGCCAACATCATACACCCCAAGCAACAATGACTCTTGAGGAGTATACATAAGAAACTCGAGTGAATTCCTCTTGTCATCATCTAGTGAATATAATCTTGAGACCAAGTTTATTTAGATGGGACTATCCGATTCAAACACTTTGGCTTCATATCTTCATTTAGGAAAACATGATGTTTTGAAGAACATTATGACTAAGATTCATGCGTTAAGCTTTCATTTTGTTAAAAGGATATTGTATATCCTATGCATCACTCTTATGACATAAATAGTTGTGTTACAAGAGATTTCATTACACCTCATTAGCTAAATGATCTTGAAACAAACATCTACAAGTTCTCGTGAACTAGCATATTCAATTCATCTTGTCATACTTGTTTTCATAAGCATGATAACTTTATCCCATGGGATAATCTCATTTGTTGAAAGATACTATTTGTATCTATTTCCTTTCAAGCGTACATCATAACCTAACCTTGCTCAAACCGAGTGCACATCCAAGGTTAAAACTACACAATTTTAGAGCATACACAAGATCTATTGAAGTTGGTAACCTCACTTAGATTCTTGTTAAATAATGTTCCAAAGAGCTTTCTTGAGAACGTTCTTAGTTTAACATATTCTATTCTCTAGTCTTAGATGATCAATTCACATTTAAAGTACAAGATGTCATCCATTAGATCATACAATTAGTGTGTAATTTGAACAACTTTCGATTCTAAACACAAGATTAAAACACATTGTTTATCAAACACACCATTGTTAAAATTCATGTGTATAACATGACATCTTCATCTCCTTAGTTATATTGCATATTAGTTGTGTCACATTAAGCCAAGTATTGGTAAACTATCATCTTTTATACACTTTAATAGGCAAAAGTAGGAGTTCCCATCTTTCTAACATGAGAATGATTATCGGAGAATCTATTGCACTAGAAACTCAATTTGACCTAACGGTTGAATTGCTTCCGGAGAGAAGTGGGTATGTGGAATCACCCGTAAAATGGTCGTGTTTAGCCTTAATTGAGCACCGCTAGTAATAGTCTCATATTCATTCTCCAACTTGAAAAACTGTTTTCCTATACTTGCCTAAAGTAAGTGTTAAAACATTGATAGTTTTCCTCGCTTTAGGAATACTAATCAAACAAGTAGTATATATGATTTTTCTTTAAAACCAATTGCATTGCACTTACATGTGTTGATTACATGTTCTTGTTTAATACGATAAGTTGATTTGACATTATCTTAGTGTTTGATAACAAGTCAAATGTGTAAACCTTAGTACGGTTTTATCTTTATAATGCTTGTATTGTTGTTTCATGCTACTAAACGCTTAAACCTAAACTTTATTTGCATGATACTTACTTTTGAATTATTTTTAGCATGATTAACATGTTACTTATGAACTCATAATATGCTATTTTGATACGTGATAATTTTGATATGATATATTTGTGTTTGAAAGCTATTAGTTGGCATTCATTACATCTATGTGTAGTACGATCCAAATGATACATGCTCCAAATTGTTATGTCTTGAACATGGCTTGCATGAATCTTTCATCTTGTTTCTTTTGCTTCTTGTCACACTATTTGTTTGCTACGTATGCACATATAATCTGTCAAAGTGCTTTTGGTATGACTAACTTTTAGAAGCCTTTTATCTTACAAATTAATCACATAGATTATTGTATATCCAAGTATGCTTAAGTGTCTAAGTCTAATGACAAAACAATCTCATAATGAAATGTCTTGAATAAAGTCGTATTCTTGCATATTATGATTGTTTTGATGCTATCTTGTGTGGTGATTTCTTGTCTACTAAGTGCAATGTGTTGTTTTTGCTTATATCATATGTTATCATTTGATTTATATCATGTTAACATATTTTGTCACTAACAAATTTGTTTTGTAGGTTGATAACAAATTATTTGTTATCTCACTTGGTTCTAACTTTTATATGCTCATTTTGCATAATCCCTTTTATTGCTACGTAGATTAGTAATATGCTTTATGGGACCCCTACACTTGCATATAGTTTAAAAGCATATAGAATTAAGTTCTAGAGGGTTGGCTTTGCATTTTGTCTTTCAACCGACCTCTTTCCAAATCTCATTTTGCTTCCGCTTCCAAAAATCATCTCCATCATTATTTAGTTATAACAATACTCTAATCATCTTCACTTCCTATTAGAAACCACATGCCTCATTATACGATCATCTCAGATTAATCGAGAAGAGGTACGTGACTTTAAGGATGAAGTTCATTGTATGCTAACCATCATCTAGTAAAACATCACTAAGCTCACCTCTTTCGTTAATACCAAATAACCTCCTAAACACTTTGTTGTCATTCCTTATTTGATACATTACACATTATGTTGGATGTCCACCAATTAAGGGGGAGAGAAATTCATTCACATAATTGTCTTTCGTCAAATTTTATGTCTCTTAGACTCTACAATACCAACACATAGGTAAACACCACTTAGCTAAAGCCGGTTCATGAAACCACAACTAGTTCAACCTTTTTCGCACCAATATCTCATCAAGTGAAAACGATCATGTGTTTTTACAAAACGCCTTCATCTCCACATATAGGATTTTCCTTAAACTAGCACCTTACAACTTCACTATCTAGAACACCATCATAGGATCTTATCCTTTCTCGCTTATCATGCATGTCCTTGTCTGCAAACGATATATTAATCAAAACAACCATTTCCAACACGTTGGTCCATCCAACTCTCACTTATATGATGTCATTCTCATCCTCATATAGGTACTCATTATTATTATTAGTATTTTCCATATTGTCTTCACTTCTTTTCAAAGTGATAATCATCCATGTCGGTCAAAACCATGCTAATACTACCTTTCCCATTGTCACCTAGAATAGGTCATTTTATAATTCGTGTCAATCGATGAACGAATTTATCTTCATGTTATCACTTTTAGATAGAACACATTATTGATTACTCTTGGGTTAAAGCATATGAGAACTTGCTCAAAACAATAGGTTGTTGGCATCAATAAATCATTCAAATCATAACCCTTATGCATCATTGAAATGCAATGTCCATTCATATTTTTTCTTAGCTTTGGTCACTTGACATGACTAAAGGATTGCATGAGTCCATATTTTTATATTTGCTATACATATGAGTTTCTAACTCCTTAATAGCTTCCTACCTAATCACCACCACCTTCCATCACCACTTTCACTAAATCATCACCATCATGGATTAGTGAAAACTTACTTTGTAAATCTCGAGTCATCTACCATCACCACATGATTCCTACAAGTAAACCGACACCAACACTAGCACCACTAGTGGCACACCCGGTGGGAAACTTCATATCTTCTTTCTAGGAACTATTTTGTAGTTTTTTTTTATCACATTATATTCTCACTTTTCTTATGATTGTAATTAGGAGACTACACTTCATGAGATCTTTGATTATATCATTTATCACATATATACATCTTATTTTTCTTTGTGAAAAATGAAATATATTGCACTAATGTTTTTCATTGTAGGTTCATCATCATATACACTTGATTGTATATAATTTACTCATCTAAAGATGAAGTTTGGATCAATTATTTTTCTTATTTTAGGTGCTTCTTGACACCATAGAACAAGGAGGAATGTCCTTTAAGCACTCATATTGCATCGCCTATACACTTGGTTGTATATGACATATTTGTCTAAAGACAAAGCTTCTATTATACTAATATTTATTTTGAAGGTTCATCTTGACGCCCTAGAGCAAAGGGAGCTCGTCAAGAATTTATCGAGTGCATCTTATATACACTTTGTTGTATATCACTTACTCGTCCAATGACGAATATAGTTTTGCACTAATATTTGTTTTGTAGGTTTTAATTATACCCCGACGCCTCAAACAAGGGGAGCGACCGTCATGGGGAGCATGCACGATTTAGCATCATTCTCACTTTTCAACAAGCATTTGTGCTTCGATAAAAGTGGAGAAAATAGGCTAATATTGCTATGCATTTTTCTTTTCATATATTTCTCATAATTTTGTTGCATAAAACTAACCTTGATGTAGGTTGCTCTTAATTTGATCCATGGATCCGCTACCTAACAAGGAACGGATTGAAGTAGACGATTTAACTTCACTAGGGATGATGCAAGCTCTTTTGGGGAGAAATGAAGTTAAACTCAGGACACGCCTTTTGTTTCGACAAAAGGGGAGAAGAGTGTAAACGGAGAAGGTAATGTAAAGGTAGTAAGGATACAAGTAACCTTTACATTTTACTTTCTATTACGTT
The DNA here is from genome assembly GCA_022545495.1 of Chrysanthemum lavandulifolium. Lineage (NCBI taxonomy): Eukaryota > Viridiplantae > Streptophyta > Magnoliopsida > Asterales > Asteraceae > Chrysanthemum > Chrysanthemum lavandulifolium. The sequence goes on along the minus strand of CM040245.1, from coordinate 108,012,740 downwards.
ATATATATTTGTCATCATCAAAAGGGGAGATTGTTAGTGCAAATATTACGATATTTAATCTATACGCCTCGTTTGTTTTGATTGATGACAAACATGTAACTTGTAATACATAACGAAATGTACAAGTTACTTGTAATTACATTTGTCTCAACATACATTCAACACCTCTCGATGTCTCAAGTCCTCAGATGTTACAACACGTGTTCGTACATGTTTGTTATGTGGCATTATGATCAAACCCATTAACAAATCATTTAGAATGTTTAAAATACGCTTAGAGTCACTAAGTATTTTAATAGGTTAACCATTCTATTTCGAACCTCATTTTACATTTTGCATTCACAAGTATTTCAAAAGGTAACTAGACATTTTATCAACTAGTTACATAATACATTTTACAAGTTTACTTTGATAAACCTTTAATCTAAAATGGAAATACATGTTACATCATGTCATGCATCATCTTTGAATCCTTGGAAGATCACTTGAATATTTTGGTTAGATTGACACTCAATATATCAAATGTGATCTTAGTAAGATTTGGTAATATCTTGGAAAGATTTGAAGAAAGATTTTTAGATTTTATGTCGTGCACCCACGGCACCAAATTGTATAAAGGACGGAACCCTTTTAGGGGTCCGTGGTCCGTGGACGCCCCGTCCACTTTCGCTATAAATAAGCCCATTGTTTTCCCATTTCTTCACCACTTCAAAGCACATCTTCTCCACCTTCTTGCATACATTTAGATCAATCATTAACAATGTAGTAACACACATTAAACACCCTAATGATCATGATCATAATGCTTCTAACATTCATCTTTGTTGTAAGCATACTCTTTGATCAACCAAGGAAATCTTGGAGATCTAGCCATCCCCACTCACCACAAGTTGAAGATCTATCACAAGAAGTTTAGGAACTTGTGATCTTCATCATGAAGGCTTCCTATCAATGGAAGTTCATTTAGAAGTAGTTATTCATATCCATTAGACATTTGTGTCATGGATCATTAGTGTAAACATCATTGCATCATAACAACACTTTCACCAAACTAGATTAGATGGTTTATGTGTTTGTGCCATAAAACACAAGGTTTATTATGTTGGGCCATAAAACATATTGGGAGTGGTTGTACCTTGTAAAAGAACTCGACATCTAGCTTAGTGTCGGAAATATTGTATAGGCGACGTTAGGTTGGTTCTACTCGAACTAGAACCCGGTATTTAGCTTTGTACCGAAAAAGTGTAAGCGACGATTGTAAGGTTTTCTCCACGAGAAGGGAGCTTGTTGATTTAGTGAAGTAACTCTCGAGTTGGGTACTGGGAGTGGAGTAGGCGGAAAGGAGATCCGTGACCGAACCACTATAAATCTCGTGTTCGGTTTGCACTTTCCTTTCTTTATCTCTTTACTTTTATACTTGCACTATACTATTGTTTGTGATGTGGTTTGATGTTCATGATTGTGTGACAACTTTGTTTACCATGCTTTATATTAGTCACAAACAATAATTGGTACTTTCATATTATAACAAGCTTCATAAGCGATTTGATACTAAAGATCTAAAGTTTTTAAACAGAACGATTCACCCCCCCACGCTTCCACACAGTGTTTTACATTTGTTTTGTGTCAAATGACTTTGTCCAAACAATGACTGTGTCAAACAAGTACCATCGGTCATTTTGTAAACTCTGTTTTACCAATCCTATCTTATACCATCGATCATATTTGTGATCAAAACGGTAATAAAGAAGCATTATTATTATGCAGTTTTCTGGGTTTGGTATTAATATGGTCGGAAACTTGGTCTTGTCAATCATTCTTGCTAGCGAGTTGTCTAAAGTTGGTTCTTTATAGCGAGTTGTTAGAGACGAGGAAAGGTAGCGACTTAGTATCATCCTAGCTACTTGTTATTGAACAAGGTAGCGAGTTGATATTAAGAATTATAGCGACTTGTTGTGTTTTACAACTAGCGAATTATATTGATAAGTTAGCGACTTGGAAAATCGTGACCTAGCGACTTGTTATTTAACAAGTCGAGCGACTGCTTTGAAAAAATGTGTGGCGACTTATGTCAAGAAAAGAACTAGCGACTTGACCTAGCGAGTTACACCTAGCGAGTTAAACCTAGCAAGTTAGACCTAGCATGTGAGACCTAGCGAGTTAGACCTAGCGACTTGGTACAGAAAGGATGAAGAAGAGTTTAACCACAAGACCAACACCATTTACCAAAATACGACCACAACATATCAATGACTGCAACAAGACTCGACCACAAAACCTTAATACCAAACTACTTAGACCTCTGTTACAGAACATCATCGGTACAACAATTTTCATTCGAATCTTAGCTTTTATCATAACTGATATATATGAAAAGTAAACATCAAGATCTCAGTCTAATTTTTTTCGTGATACTCAAAGTATGAACAAGACTTGAAGGTCTTCAATCACGAAAAACTTTTTAAACCATCATCGATCTGTACCTCACATGTACAATATTCGACTCATAAGAAGCAATTGATAACAATCTTGTCACCATCACTTCTTTGTTCGATCAATCAAATACAAACCTTATGTTATTAGATCTCAGTTTTTTTAACTCGTGGTACTCAAAAGATTTATCAAGACCAAAGGTCTAGCTCACGAAGTTAGTAATCATCATTGATCATAAGTGTGTTCTAATGTCCGAATAAATTGAAGAAAGATCAAAAACTATTTTAGTTTTAACCTTCTTCCTGTTCGGTTAGTTAGTGCATACAAAAGTTGTTGAAAAACCTACCTTGATGCTGCTTGTTAATCTGGCTACCATGTCTAACACCTCTTGATTATAATCGTTGCCATCTCAGTGGCTTAGATGTTATCTCCAGCCAACCCTGTGGCGAGACCAACATGTGCATTTAAGCTATAAGGTATGATGATGAATATGTGATTTGGGTTTATGATGCTGTTATTGAAGATGGGGGCGGAGGTTTGGATAGATGTGAGAGGCGGGTTGATTTGTTGAGAGACTTTAGGGTTTGATGAAGTATTTGTCTGCACACATATGTGATATTTGGGATTAGGGTTAGTGAGAATGTAAGTGTGTGTCTTATACCCGTTGAATTAGGGGTATTGGGTGATTGATATCACTTGTTTACATGGGCCGAGTAGCGTTATTACTCATCAGCTTTGGTGAAATTTTTCGTTTGATCATGGGCTTTTGTATGGTGATATTAACGGAAAATTGTATATTCGTGAAATGGACTTGGGCTTCGTGAATTAGACTTGTAATGTTGATTGTTACATGAGTGGTACTATGGATTATTTTGAGTAAGTGGTTGACACCAAATTCAATTAATTGAACTTGTACGTTTATTGAACAATGATTTATTGTTAATTTTTCCGGGTATAAGTGTGTACTTGGATTTGGATTATTGACGTAATATCAACCGAGCATGGGAATGAGATTGTACTTCATCGAGATTGGGCCCTGGAGAATTCAATTTTAAACTTTGGTGAGATTGGGCCGTGGATTATTGATGTTTTGGATATGGATGACGGAAAACTGGGCTTCTCAATTTTAAACCGTTCATATCGATTTGATAATGACTGTTGATGATGAGATCTGATGAAGTTATGTGATTTGATCATGAGCATTGATGATATTGTGATTTGTGGAGATGTGGCATGATATTGGGAGTTGTTGTAGTATACAGTTTGGCACTTTTGTGTATGCATTTTCACGTAGAATATTATGTCACGGTTTGAAGTATTTATTGGAAAATGTTGACTACGGGGTTGTTTGGACGGTATCTCTTATTTGGAATTGAAGTGAGGTTTTCCGGGCGCGTTTACTTATTTTCGTCTTCTTTCTTTCTACCCTTCCGCGAAGATGACTTGTTTGGGCGTTTATAGAGGGTGATAAAGACTTGGCTATTTAATTACGGTTGTGATGCTTTCTCGCTTAACCCACAATGTAGCTATCACTTCGGTGTCTCACTCAGTTGAGAATGTCAAGAGGTTTTGTACATTGGGTACACCGTTTCTTGTTCACGAGGATTAGTACAAGTTTAAGTAACAAATCTGGGGAATTTTACTTCATGATCATGTTTGACATATCGGGTTTACTTCTCCATGTGGTCACAGTAATAGCCGACATAATGCTTGAATGATGTGTTTACCAATGTGTTGATTGGATGGTTGATGTTATTGATGATGTTGGATAATAAACAGTTGATGAACCGCTGCATGTTCCCCTAAAACTTATATTCACTGAAACCAAAGTTGTCATAACACATTCAAGCTGACATTGTTTACGGTTTTGTCTTGATTTTGTAAAATCCCGCGAAAGAACCTATTTCTCGGTTTAAATCTTAGACTTGTAAAATCCCGTGACAATGGAAACATCTGGTATTAGTAAAGTGCATTTCGGATCTATCTTACGGTTTATTCTTGGTTTTGTAAAATCATGAAGAAACTATCTCGGTTTAAACCATAGAGTTGTAAAATCCGTAATGATGGAACCATCTTGGAGAAAGAAAGTGTAATTCGGATCTTACTTGATTTGGTGCTACGGTTTCGCTCAAAGAAGGGATAAAAGGTGTACTTCATGAATTGGGTGTGTGTTTGGGTTGTCTTCATGGCGGTTTGATTAGTACAAGGTTTTACGGGGGTATGCTCACTTTACCATGATCGGGATGAAACCATTATCAAAGTTCGTTTAAATGTCAAAGAAGGCTAGATTTGAGCTTTGATTCGGAAGATGTGACAACGGCGTTAATTGATATTATTTATTTGAGGTTGAAGTGAAATATCACAGGCGAGTGTACTTAGTATCTGAAGGTATCGGGGATGGATGGATGAAGATTCTTCAAGATCCTTGTTCAAACTTATCATTAAAATGAAGACTTGGAAATCTAGTTATTGTTGGGTGTCTTTTACCTTTTCTTTTACCACTTGGGGAATTGGGCTCTTACCACTACAAAATAACTATCACTTAAAGGAGTTACGTTGTAGTGCTCAAAGTGTCACATTCAATTGTGGATTTTCAAGAGGTAATGTCGTCTATTACTTGATGGTTGGTTGGTTGAAGAGTATAGAGTACTTAAGAGATTCAATGGAGCATGAATTCTGACACCGCTCTTTGTTACATATGTGCAAGTTTAAGTCACGAGTTTGGGTTAGTTTACTTGAGGTCAAATTCATCATATTGGGTTTTCTCCATCGTTGTCTCGACAAAGAGCCTCTGAGAATGATAATGGGGTTGATTACATGCTTTGCTAAGAGAGATTAAAAAGAGAGATTTATGACGTTTGAATACTTGATTCAAGCCTCGGACTTTTAAGAAAAGAAAAGTGTACGCTTCGGTGCGCTTTATCTTCCAAGAAGAGAAATCTTCTCTATTATGACCATTCTCATCAACATGCCTCATACTTTTTCCATGCGCTTGGTCATCAAGTGAACCGGCTATGTTGATTGTTTTACGATTCCACTTTCTCGACTATAATGATGATGGCGACATCATGTGCTAATTTTGCGGGGAGAAGTGTGAATAGACTACATTTGGATGATGTTCACTTCTTTAATCAAGAATGGCATCTCCGTATGCAATTCTTGAGGGGGAAAAGAAGTGTGAATTTTTTGCATTGTTTGAGAATATAAATGGTCATACAGCTCTAAACTCATGTAAGAACCGAGCTTCTTCTTATCGGGTTATCTTCACATGGAGTTTTTCTCTTCTAAGAGCCGTTGGTTGACATCTTCACTCGGATTGATGAGTTTATTGACAAAGTGCTTCCGGTTAATGCTTCACGTATACATCAACATGATGATTCGAACAATCTCTGTTCTTGTTTGATGTGATTGGTAGTTTGGCATTACCATCTGTGTGTTCGTTCGTTCGGCCTAATTGTCGATTTCCTTGATGAACATCTTTCTCGTTCTTGTTTGATTGGGAGAGATTTTAGTTAAGGGATTTGCAAGATGTAAGTTAATTGGGATGCTTTTGGTGGGATGTTTTTGGTGTGAGTTGAAGATGTTAACTATCTATTCCCCAACCGCACAATCTTGAAGAAGGTCGAGTCTGATCTGTTTCTACATTTTTGCTACATGTTAGAAGACTAAAGACGAGTTGCATTTAACGATCTAAAGACTTCTTCTTAATTTGGGCATTTATCAAGCAGATTGTCGGTTTAGGGAGAGCACTAATTGGGAGAAAGTTATAAGTCGATTCAATTCCCAATTAGGCGTGCTCATATTCTTTAGCAAATGACTACTCGAGACGTTGATATTGACTATTGTTGGACATTTGACACAAGGTGATTACTTGAGTTAATCATTTATCACTTATTTGAGATTGAAGTTGACTTTCACAAAGGCGTGTTCTTATTTGATAACTTGCTCGGGCTTAAGAATTTGAGTTGAAGACTTGGCTTATCTAGTTACCAAGCAATGAGGTGGATGGTTGAAGACACGTTAACTATCACTATTAGGAGTTACTTTGTTTTACTCGATGTCACACGATATGACGGTGTGGATAAACGCAAGAGGTGTTAATGTCTCATACTTTGTTTGGGTAGTGAGTACATAGAGATTTGCTTGAAGCATAAATTCTCTACACCGTTCTTCCATCATTAGGTGCAAGCTTAAGATACAAATGTGGGGAAGTTGACTTCAGTTTCAAGTAGGGTATATCGGTTTTTCTTCATCAGAGGTCACTTCAAATTGTCTACATAAGGGTTGATAAAATAGTCAGAGAAAGTCTTCAGCAAGTTGATTCCCACATAATTACATGTGTTCTTCTCAAAAGATTTCTAGTATCACGGGCTTACAATGAGTTCTTTGAGTCTCAAGTGTCAAAACCAAGAAGGAGAAAGGAGACTCACATATAAACACAAAGCGAGTAAACTTGATGAACTTAATTCTTCTAAGTGATTGAAGATATCCCGGGAAGACAAATGTTATTACCGCAGAGAAACTCAAGGTTTGACTCATGACGAGTAAACTTGATGAACTTAACTCTTCTAAGTGATTGAAGATATCCGGGAAAACAAATGTCATGACCAGAGAAACTCAAGGTTTTACTCATGAAGGCTTTTGTGTTATTATTCCAACTACGTTGGGGAAGAGATGGAAGAGTTAGTTTCGAAGATGAAAGAGGTACACAAGTGTGTGATGATTTTGATTTTATCACAATCATCGTGGATAGAGATTGTGTACATTGGGGATGCTCAAATTGTTTTACATGAGGGCTTAATCTGTGATTCGAGATATAATCACTTATTCGGTGTTGACATCCGCAGAGATTGTCACCCGCAGAGATAATCGATGATTCGGCATGCTTCTTCAATGTTATCGGTTATTCTCTTTGGGCATTCGGTACTTGAGTTCTTGAGCTTCATACACTTTCTTGAGGGAGAGAAAAGTATACATCGGGGTTATTCTTTGGATATTGGACTTAATCGCTACTTGATGGTATAAGTTTCTTTGCCTTGGTATGTGTATTCGGGTTCGTGAGCTCTAGTCTAAGAGATTGAATGCATCAATTCAACTACTTGGGGAAGTGGTTTCTTGACAACTTTTGGTATGGATTGCTTGAGACTTGATGGATATGGAATTCGAGAAGATTATTTATACGTGGGATGATACGTTCTTTGTTCTTGTTGATGATATAACCTCGAGCGAAGAATCACGGTGATTATTCTTGAAAGGAGCGTGGGATTTATGATAATGGTGTGCTTTTTGTGCACTGGCTAAGGCAAGCTTGAAATAAAGCTTGAATCGCTTTCAACTAAAGGATTTTCGGTTTGGGGAAGTCGCCAAAGTCTCACTTTCAGTTGGTTCAATTTCTTTCTTGATTCAAGAGCCCCGAAGCTTTGGTGGTGAATGTTTAAGGGATGATGACTTCTATCTTCTTCAACGGGGCTGCTCGATATCCTTATCTCGGTACTCGTATCATCATCTTCTTTAACTATATCATCTATTCTATCTTTGTATATATTTTTCAGAAAAGCAAAATACAAAATTATAAAACCAACAAAAAGAAAATAGAAAAATATAAAACCAACAAAAAGAAAATAGAAAAATATAAAACCTTCAAAACCCATAAAAATCAGAAAATTTCAAAATTCAAAAATATGTTTTCTATGACATGTCTTGGTATCGATAACATCTACGGTCTTAGAAATGTCATTCAATAATGGCACGGGACCATAGATGAAGTTCGAGCAGGAGGTGTAAATATTTCTTTTCAAAACATGTCTCTAAATATGGCTTACAGTTATTTCGCATCAGTAACCCGTGCTTAAAAATGGCTTGCGATTACTTGATTGTAACCCGTGCTTTAACCATGGCTTGCTATTATTTCGAGATAGCAACCCGCTTTTAAAAAAGGAAAGTGCTACGCTTAAACTATTTTCAAAATATTTCGTGCACTTATCCTAAAACAAAACAAGGAAAGTATGTCGTCAAAAGATTGTTTCCTACACAAATGTTTTTCCGTCTAAAATTCTTGAGAAAAATATTTGTTGTATTTCAAAATGGTGGTAAAATGAGTTGCTTGAAAAATCAATCGGGATCGAGTTTTTATAAAATTCATAAAAACTCAATCGATGACTTCAACACTTTTAAAATATTTCAAAAAATGAGTCTTTGATTGAGGGAGAATGTTTTCAAATCTATATCATCTAACGAGCTTTCTTAATTATCCTAATATGCTTAATTAAAATGATATTTGCCTATGTTGAAGGACTAGGAATTTAGGATATGATTGTTAGGTTTAGATGATTAGTGTTTGATTAACACATAAACCCCATACATTTATATGATCCGATTGTTATGTTGAATTGACTTTAATTAGTCGATTGATGTTATGGGTGATGTCGACCACCATATATTTGTATGTGTGTTCACTAACGATGCGGTATATTGGTTATAAGAATGTTCCCGATCCGGATCCCACAATTGAAGATGATTGGATGCCGAAAGGAAAGGGTAACTATATCTTGGGTTGACAAATGAAGAAACGGAGCTTAATTGGACTTCAATGGAGAGTTGGCATGAAATGCAACGTAAGAGGTCTCACCGCATCGCCAGATGGTTTTCTTCTACAAGTGAAGAAACGGAGCTTAATTTGACCTCGGTTGGCATTCAAATGCAACGTAAGAAGAAGTCTCACTTGCATCAAGAGACGGTTTTCTTCCAACCCTACTGACAACAACAACGGAAGCTTCTCAACCACTAACGTATCTTTGTGGGGATACCATTTTTAAACAATTTTGAATTAATTTGATTAAATTGTTTTGAAAATGGAAAATATTGTTTGAAAATTAATTGGACTTAATTTTGAAAATCACCGGACTTCATTTTATCAAAACTTAAGTCACTCAATTATTGACTACGGTCATTGATTGAGGGGAGTGTGATTTTAAAATAAAATATTTTCAAACAATATTTCATCAAGTCCGCTTGTACGAAATTATGTGGTGATCTAAAGATTTAATGTTATGTCATGGTATGATTTTCTTTAAAACTCAAAGATCTGTCAAATGAAATTTTTACATTCTTGTTTGATTGTGAAATTGTTTTATTTTACTTAAAGGTCTCTTAAAACAAATCATACATGACACTAACAATCTTTAATGTTTAAAATGGTCCTTATCGTCATTTTTCAAAATTAAATCTTGCCGTCTTTCCCTAAAATTTTCTAAATAATTTAAATCTTTGGGATTACAAATCTCAAATGGTTTGAAATTTTGATCAAGGAGAGATCGTGATTTAAATCTCAAATCTGTTTTAATGGAATCGGTTTTAGTCCTTTAAAGGCACTCCCGCCTCCATGTGCCAAACGATTTCAAATACACAATGCACATGTTGAGGAGGAGGATTTATCCAAAACCGGATGAGTATTTAAACAAGGCCACATTTTCTCCCATGTTTTTAAACCTAATTAAATCACTTGGGATCCAAAATCTCAAAGGATTTGATATTTTTGATCGGGGAGAATTTGTGATTTAATAATGAAATTTGATCAAAGTTGATCGTTTTGATTCAATTGTGCTTGTCGCTCTCTCATATGTGCTAAACGCTTTCGAATCTCGAAGCACATATTGAGGGGAGCAAAACCATCGAGTACAAAAGTTTTTAAAAGAGATTATAAAGTACCTTGATTGTGTTTTCAAATGGTTTTCTTAATGGATTTTGTGATTGTGGATGTGCTTCAAAGAACTCTTGCCTCTATGTGATAAAATGTTTTAAAATATCCTATGCACATATTGAGGGGAGAATTTTACCAAGAAAATCAAATGGCTTTTTTCTATGAAAATTGTGATCAAAGAAAATATTTCAAAGTCCTCTTGCCTCCATGTGCCAAACAATTTCTAAATCACACGCACATGTTGAGGGAGGTTTTCTAAATGATCAAAACTATTAAGGTACAAAATGCTTTGATCTCGTATCACAAGTACCTTGATTGTTTTTCCAAATGATTTTCAATTGGTTTCATGAAGGAAAGAACAATACCAAAAGACCGACCAATTTACTTTATGCATGGTGTTATAAGGATGGTTAGGTTAGGTATTTGTTCCCACGATCCGCCGTAACAGGAGGGATCTACCGAGGACAATCCACTAGATAGTGTAGAGTCCTTAGGAATATTGAAAAAGGAGAAAATGAGAATATGGGAAGAGTGCGGATCGAGGCGAGCTAGTACTGGAATAAACCCAACAAGGTTCTAGTTATGAAGTCTCGGTAAGCACTTGAAGGGTTGAAGAATGAAAAGAACTGAATGTGAAAAAGGGTGAAAAGAAATAGCCTCCATCAATTCAACCTTAGGGCGAAACCGGGTTCAATACATATGCTACTAAGTGGTTACTAAGGTAACACCGGTATTGAAGACAAGACGTCATGGACCCAAAGGACGATCGCACTAAACTTCCCAAGCTACTCAAGTTCCTCTTAAAAGGGCTTGTTTCATTCTCACGGGAACCGACATAATCTATCGACTTTCTCTTAGAGATGGTTGATATTGAAGTAGGAGACCTCTCCTAGTCTCCGACACGGGAACCAAATGTGCACTATTGAGTCTAGAGCCAAGAGATCATCCACAATATCTCATTAGGACACTAAATTATTGAAGACTTCTGTTTCACACAATGTGGAAAGTAAGTATATATTAAGAGTCCTACGCATTATCCTTGTGGTTTTGCCAGAACATCTGAGTGGTATGAAAATATTCACGATGAAGATGGAAATCCTTCTAGAGCCAACATCAAACAAGCTCTTGGTGGGTGACATGTGAGATCTTGCAAAAGATCAAACTTGTGACAACTGGATAGAAACAATGGGGAGATTCATTCTTGAATCAACCTTGGTCCAAGTTTTGGAATTGACGAATACTTTTGGAAAAACCGTTCGATATGCAAATCTTCTTTTCTCTAGCATATCGAATGTGTATTTATGTTTTCAAACACAAAAAGTATCTCGATTGAAAATACTTTTAGAAAAACCGTTCGATGTGCGAATCTCTTCTTTTCACTAGCACGTCGAATGTGTACTCATTCTCTAATACAAAAGTATTTTGTTTGAAAATTGATCTTTCTCATAAAACCTTCGTCAGATTGCAAAACTCTTTCTTCAAGCAATACGCGATTGTTTTCAAATCATTTTCATCAATCGGTGAATCTCAATTTCTTTGGTTCACTCACTCCGTGTTGTCTTCTTTGAGACGTTCCGGTTTGAGAACGACTAGAACATTGTGAAACCTTGTCAAGGAGATTCTTAGGAATCCTACCGATCACAGTGCAAGTACTTGTCTCGATCAACGGGAACCGTGGGCGTGTACCTCAATTCAACGAAGTGATCAAAGACACTTTCGTGTGCTTTATTGCTAAGCGTTGTTTGCGGTACACCCGACGATTGCGGTGATCGTAATTGAGAGTCAATCCAAAGCCGCATGTTCACGGCATCCTCACTTAATTGAAGAAATCATGGTGGTGCATATCTACATAACTTTGGTTACGATATTTTTATACTATGCTTCGCTACTGCGCTGCAAATATCATGAACCGAGAAGGCTTCCGCTACTCGATGGAAAGATGTCATGATTCAAAAGTGTGAGCATGTCGGTCCGAAAGTCACAACTTCACATGATGGCAACACAATAAAGGGTGATCCAGAGATTTAATGTGGTGATGATCTCAATGAAAGCTCGAAGATCATCAAAGATGTGGATCGATTAAAGGCCTCCACTAAAAGTACAAATCAATGCGGACTTTGAAGATTCGCTACTAAAGCACAAAGATTGTTGAAATGAAGAATTCAAGTCTACGAGCTCAAGAACAAAGTCAAAGATAGAATGCTAGGAAGCAAAATGTATTTCATGGGGTGACCTCCTTGGGGAGATTGTTAGGAATTGAAAATTCCATGTTAAGAGTCGGTCACCCCAAATGATGGTCTAGCATATGTTAGCTCGTAGATTTGTCGTTGTTTACGTTATTTATCGGTTTATTAGTTAGTTATTAGTCTAGTTTAGCATAGTGCAACACCGTGGAGGAAGGACGGGTCTTTACCCACTGTATCCACGATCCACGGTCCGATAGGAGGTCGTATGTTTGTAACTATAAATACCCCTTCCATCCATGGAAGGGTGGTGCTCATTTAATCTAATCTTTCATTTGTGTAAACCTCTAGCAAGAACACCCTCTCTCTACTAACTCTCTAACTATGGAAAACATGTATTTTGATCATCCAAGACCATCCCGAATCATCAACACAATAAATATCGATCCTTTACACAACGCAAGCTGGTTTGGATTTGGGTTTCGGCACAACTTGCACCAAGAGGATGGACATGTGTTGTGCTTCTCGAGAGCTAGTGGGTTGCACTTGGTCCTTTGCATCGCCTTGGGTTCACTTTCCACTACCTTAAACGTGATGGGTAAGGAGAAGAAGACTGGAGAGGTAGTAGGAATAGGATGGGGTCCATCAGTGGGTTGCACTTGGTCCTTTGCGCCTCGTGTTCACTTTCCACTACCTTCGGAGAGAAGAAGAAGAGGTAGTGATCGTCCATCATATGAAGCACCACACGGTCGCCTCGGATTAGCGATCGTGTTGCTAGGTAAAGTACCGAGCCCGAGGGTCGATCATTTAAAGACTTCTTAATGTCGAATCGCTTACCAACAACCTATTCATTTCCTCTTGGGATTTCATGAATTGCTTCAACAACTCATCGATGATGGTCCATTGGAACAATTGCTTGATTTTGTGTAGGAAAATTCGGCCTCTATTGTTTGGATTAGGGCCTTGATTTTGGAAATTTCCTTGATTATTGCCATGAAAATACCACAGGTTGAAATTTCACGACCTTGGTTTCTATTAAAATTTCCTTGGTTTTGGAAATTTTGACTTTGATTTTGAAAACCGTTATTCGACTAAAATTACCTTGGTTTTGAAAACCTTGGTTCGTTCTATTCGATTTTGATTACGGTTTTGGTTTTGGTTGAAACCGGTGGTCCGGGTAGTGGTTAGGACGGTGGTTCGGGTCCATAGGAGCACGGTATTGGTTGCCTCTGAATTGGAAATCCCGCCACGCGTTTGCTTGAAAGGGTTACCATCGGTGGCCATACAGTTGTAATAGGCATGGGGGCCACCGCAAGTAACACATACTTCCACTTTCTTAACTTGAGGAGGTGAAGTTTGTGGAAAAAAACTTTCTTTGGTTAGAGAACCAAAGCTTGAATTGCTCAGTGAGTTTGTCAATCTTAGCATCGGTGCTAGATTGACTCACGGCGATGAAGCGAAGGACCAACACCGACTTGGGAAACAACCGGTTTGCTTCGTGCAATGCGGACTTTAGACTTGTTTTCAATTATCGCTAAAGCTTCTTTTACGTTTTGCTCAAGAAATTTCCTCCAATGGAGGAATTGAGAATCTTGATCGATTGACTCACCCATTATAGAAAGTATCGAGTTGCATCAACTCTGGAGAAACCATGGTGAGGACATTTGCGAGCAACTCCTTAAAACGATCCCACGATTCTTTGAAGGATTCATCAAACTTTTGTGTGAACTTGATGATTTCGTTTTAAGACTCGTGGTTTTGGAAGGTGGATAGAACTCGTTCACAAATTTCTTCACTAGGTCTTCCCATGTTTCGATCGATTGAGGGGTTGTTTTCAAGCCAATCCGGGCTTGCCCTCGAGGAAAATGGGAGCAGAAGAAGTTTGACAAGATCGGTAGGGACATTCTTGTATTTGATGGTAGATGCAATCTTGTTAAACCATCGAATATGAGCATGAGGATCATCCTCTCAAAACCATAGAATTGACTTGAGGTTACAAGATTTAGTAACCCGGTTTGAGTTCAAAATTTTCGACCACAATGGTCGGATAACAATAGCATCTCCATACCCATCGATGGGTGCTTGGAGAAGCTCGCACATAGGACGTTCTTCCGCCATGATAACGGAAGTAATGCGGCGATTCGGATCTCGGATCCGATCGATGGGGCGAAACGCTCACGGACGCCTTGGAATCTCGACAAGCTCACGAAATGGGCTCACGGACCTAGAAGAGCGGTCGATACACTAGAGTTAACTCTAAGAAATCTCGAGTCAAGGAATTATGAAAATGGGGAAAGAAGAATCTTTTTGGGTTTTATGGTTTTTAAGATGTTTTTGGATTTTTGGATTTTATAAGAAAATATAAACATATATAGATGGTATGAACAAGGAGTGAATATTCAAATCACTAACTGCTAAACGTAAGATTATTAGCACAGACCTCCGGCGTGGCGTAAAATTTGATTGGTCCCAAAGTTTATTACACAAGTCAACCACTTGTGAATGGTCAACCGTAATAAAAGTCAAACAGTCTAAAACCAATGCAATTAAGTCCAGGAGAGTTTAGTGTTTCCCCGGGTCGTTAAGTCCCAACGAGCTGTGCGATTGAATAGCTAAACGCGTAGTGATCGGGTGATATTGAACAGGAAAGGGGTTATGATAATACTAGATGACAAAGGAAAAATCTGAGAAAATTCCTAAAAATACTTTAATATCTAAACTTAAAAAATATAAAAACATATAAGTGCTTAATAATAATCTGAAAAGAAAATTAAAAGCTAAATTATATTAAATAAACGCTATCACTATTTTTAAAGTTGGATTTTTTGATTTTCTTTTATAAATTTGAATTAAAACTAATTTTAAACTTTAAAACTAAATTAAAATACTAAAAATTATGAAATTAAAGAGGAAAATTGTGAAACTATTTTTCAAAAATCTAAAATAACTAAAGAGAATTTTCAAAACTAATTTTGTATTTTTCCGATTTATATTCTAATTTCTATGATTTAAAACTATTTAAAACTAATTAAATTGCTAAAATTACTATTTAAACTAGGAAAATTATGGAAAAATATTTTTTGGCTTTTTATATTTATCTTAATCTAGGAAAATTGAAAAATTATTTTTTTGAAGCTTTTCTGATTTATTTGGATTAAAAGTTATTTAAAAAGTCCTAAAAATTGATTTAAATAGGGAAAAATAGCAAACAGTACTGAAAAATTATGAAAAATTCAGGAAAAGTCTAAAATTATATTCTAAATCTATGAAAAATATAAAACCTGGGGCTTATGTGTAAGATTATGAAGTCGTAGTGCAAGCGTCACTAAATAAAGCTACAAATAATAAGCTAATAAGCTCTAGAATGCACGAAGCTACCTTTACTTAGATTAAGCTACAATTCAGTGAAAAGAACCTAAATCAACTAGTCTACACCTCTAGATAACCAGCTACAAGCTTATGAGTACAAAATCAAACAAGTGAATTCGGTCCACAGGTCTTATTTCAAGCTTAAAAATAAGCTATCTACCTAGTTGGAACCCAAAACTAGATACCACAATCTCAAGTGGACCTAGCAAGGAGCTTATAAACCAAATATTAGCCCAAGACAAGCTCTCATGAGCTTGTTGAGAGCTCTGCACAAACACATGCACACTCGATTATCATCGAGTGTGTGCAGCGAGCACTTTAAGCAATTGACAAGGCGATTATGAGCTTATAGAAAATTACTAAAATTCTACAAAAATCGATTTCAACTAAAGACCAATTGAACTAGAAAATCCCAAAGTATCAATTATTTTAACTCAGCGAGCTCATGAAAAATCCACTAAGCTCCATGAAAAGCGTATTTTCAACTTTGACTTTTATTGATAGATTTGCAATTTTGACCAAAATGAGATTTGATATCAATTTGTGAGGCGATAATGATGTGAAATGATATAATAAACCTAATGCAAAGCTGTATTAACTAAGTTAACACCTAATTGTATGATTTGAGCTATTGATTCCAACAGTTAGATCACAAGGATGATTCTGATCAATTTTGACTAAGTGAGTTCTAGGATGCAATACTTTTAGCTAAAGACCCTAATAAACCTAGTAGAAACTACTGCACTTCAATTTGACCACTGGTAACCCTCTTAACTCATTGAAACCTATTGATCCAAACACTTATTTAATAAATCCTATCAAGCCATTAAGCTAACTAATCCTAAAGCTGTTTAGCAGAGGTCAAATCGGTAAACTCTAAGATTCTAATGCTAAAGTACCACTAAATCTAGTATCAAACATGATCAAACATAACCATAAGCATACTAGCATTCATGACAGTTTTGGAAAGCTTAGAATTGAAACTCAGCGAAGTCTGCATAATTTAGGCGACATAACGATACCAAACCAAGAATAAAAACACCAAACTAAACCCAAATCATCATCAAGATCACCCCATATCCATCTCGAACGATTTGAACACCAGTTGACTTTTGTTGACTTTTCTTTATTTTTGAAATTTAAGCAATTTGAATTCTAATATAAACATAGAAAGCTATGATAAACTTATATAAGCTTATAACAAGGGTTTGGTGGCTTAAATTATTATATGACTTATTTTACTTAATACTGAATTAAAGTAAAGTTGAAATTTGTAAAGACCGAAAAAGCGAGTAACTTGATGAATTAAAGCAGTTGAGCAGGTTTAGGCGATACAAATAAGATGAAAATTACAAACTTTTAGCTAATTTAAGATTTTAAGATAAAAGCGACATGAAAGAAATTAAAAACTAAGAACTACTCTTCTGCTCTTCTCCTCTTTCTTCTATTTATCAACAAAAGTGCTCCCATGTGTCTTCTGAGCATTTCCCACCTTCTTTCAGAACCATTGGATTATTAGAGTGGATTTAAGCCGTTGATGGCATTTTTGGCGCCAAAACTTTTCTTGCAATTTGGCTGATAACTTGGAGGGAAGAAAGAAGCAATTAATGCTTCTTGTTTTGTTGTTGAGGTGGAGGGGACAAGGGATGGTGAAGGTTAGCTGGAGGTGAGGGGTGGTGAGTGTTGCAGAGAGTGGGTGAAGAAGGTGGTGGTATTGGAGGGAAAAGGTGAGCGGGATTTGACTAAGTTTGACCGGGGTATAATAATAGGCAGGGGGTTCAAGTTGGGGGTCACGGGTTGTTTTGGCCGGGGTTCAAGGGTCAAGGGTCATGGTCCAAGGGGGCAAGGGTTCAAAGGATTTGATATTAATAACAAGGACCAAACTTGCAATTCCACAAAAACCAAGGGACCAAAGCTGTAATTTTCAAAATTTATTATAAGGACCATTTTGACAAGTTTAATTTTCCCAAGGACCAAAATAATAATTTTCAAATTAAAAATGTCGAGGGTAAATTCTGTCAATCTTTGAAACTTCAAGGACTAAAGTTGCCATTTTGCAAAGCGAACTTTATAAGGATAATTTTGACAACTTGAAAATCCCGAGGGCCTTTTATGAAAAATTAACTTGTTTTGAATAACCGAGGACTAGATTTGACAATTTTGCATAAAATATAGTCTAAATATTTTTACTGTCTTTTTAAGACTTTTCAAAGTGTTTTTGACTGTTTTTGCAGTGCAGATGGAATAAAAATGATGAGTATTTAGACACTCATCAACGCCTCTTGGGCCGCTTCTAGCGCGTACTCGTACTGACACTTCCAAGAACGTTTTCTCCCCCGGTAC